>CM029018.1:161922505-162460281 GCA_016801055.1 Panax notoginseng | reverse complement strand
CTATCGCTATTCTGACTCATGCTGAGTCATGCGTCAGTCGTGATGTGGGCACACGTGTCAGCGACGGTAATAGCGACCGCATGCGGTCGCTGAAGTAGAAGCACTCTTACTCGGTCGCTAATACTGTATCAGCGACAGCACGCGGTCGCTGGACTTTGTTTTTTTTTTTTTAAATATTTTTCCTGTTTTATTGATTTCCCAAAAATAACCTGCTTTGTACCTGCTTTTATCCCAACACACAGCAGTATATATAAGCATCCATCCATCCATGATAACTACTATATGATAAACATCCATCCATACATACAGTCCAAAGAATGAATCTAAATCAACACAACACAATACAATCGTAAACATCCATATAATAGAATCGTAAACCAATTACAGTCCAAAGATAAGTAGTTTAAAAAGATTACAAGGCTTAAAAATCTTAAAACACAAGTCTAACAAGGCTTTACAAATCTAACATGCATGACTGGTCTAGCTCTTCATGGATCATTCAAATTAGTACCCTGTAATTAACAAAAGAATAAAACATATATGTTACATGTGTTGATACTGCTATGACTTGGGGAAAGCTAAATAATAGACAATGTACGTAATGAAACATTAAAAGTACCTGGTCGCCACCCTGATGCTGTGATGCTGCTGCTTCCGCCACTGCCTTTGCCAGTCATCAGGATTCAGAGAATGCAGATGCCCGCCCAGTATAAGAAGAAGATCACGATTTTGACAGATCGCTCTCACACAGTCAACAGGAGTATGATAGGCTGGATGACCTGATGACTGTGTAGACTGTGTAGACTGGGTAGCAGAGCTGCCTGTGCCATTGATGGTCGGGCGTCGTCTTTGTCCTTGGCCTTTAACATAATTTTTCTTCGACGGGGACGCCCTCTCCCACAATTCTTGATCAATCGCCGGACGCGGGGTGCCTTCAGGATAGCGCTCGTTCATTAAGTCCTTATAAGTGTCCTGTCAGAAGGTCAACAAATAAATAGTTAAAAATAAATACGAAATGCTAAAAAACATGACTATAATATGTTTAAGTTAACTTATTACCGCTATCTGAACAGCATCAGGCAGACCATCACGGGTGGCCACATACACATCCAACCAATTGATAGGTTGACCTTGAGACTCAGACTCCTACAGTTCATGTTCTCATATTAATATGTAAACATATGATATTTTAGCTACAAAACATGACTGTAAACATAAAGACAAATAACTAAGCCAATAAGCTTGTTATACATACGTACGCTAGCAGCAATATGTTGCAGCTGAGATATACTGCCGCCCTTGTACGTGCCTTTTGCCTTTTCGCCTTCAGATACACCTGAGGATCTGTTCGAGGCGGCAGTCTTACGTCTCTTGACCCAGCTCTCAGCTCTCCACTTCTCACACATCTGCACCCATATGGGATGTGCGCACCACTAGGGGCAATGCTCATGCATATACTGCTCACCCTGTCCTGGATGGTCAATCTCAGCATTGTGCAGGGCTTTCTGTCGTTCTTTGTTTAGATTATCTTTAGTCGGACGTCGCACTTCTGCCAGAACAGTGCCTGAATAATGATGCATGTGCGTCGTCCCATCTATACCGCTTCTGCAAATAAAACAACAATAATAATATTAAAACTACTATAATACCATAATCCAACATTATTAAACTATTAGTTGATTAACTATGTATTATCTATCAGAGTGATTAAATAAATATACCTGAAATTCAGCCCAAACTGCATCCTTATGGGCGAGAGGTGTGCTCGCCCATGTAATCACTGGCGTAGGCCAGTTCTGTAAGCATAATTGTGAAATGCACTTCACAATTTTACTATCTTGAAAATCACTACAATATACAATAATTTACATTAAAATATATTTATAACAATGGAAATATTAAACCCTTATATATACACGATGTTTAACTTACGTGCTTTCTGGAGGAGGACGGATCTGTATAAGAATGCGATCATCGGATTAGCCGGGGCCTTCGACACATGATTAGGGCCCCGACCCAACCCGCGCTTTCGTGCAACAGGTTCAGAAGACATCTATAAATAAAAAAAATTAGGATGTTAGTATGAAATTATGAATGACAATTAATTGTATGAAATAGTTAACTACGATTACCATAGTGAAAGGTACATAAACATGACTGCAAATAGTTAACTACAACAACTACAAATGATATAGTTAAGGATATAGAGAACATTCCTATATAGAGAACATTAATGAAAGGTACATAATTATGAACTAAATGAACATGAACATAAACATACATTTTGTACAATTAAAACTAAACATACATTTTAATGAAAATCGTTGTCTGATGAGTCAGAATCATTTTGTACAAGTATCAGAGATTCATAACCATCTTCTTCAGATTCTGTGTCAGTGTCAGTCAATAACTCTTCCTCAATATCACTGTCATGCACAATAACTGTCTCGGGATCCAATTCATCAGGTTCATCTCCACCCTCTAACTGGATTACATCATTATTGTCCTCTATATTTATTATAGGAGGTCTCTGAAGCATTTCGTCTTGGTAGAAATCCCCGTCTATTACTTGGACACGACTACGCGCGGGAGTATGAATTACAACTTGCCAATATGTAGGCGGTCTATCCCTTTTCCTAACTGGACTAGGAGTGTAGTATACTTGTATTGTTTGAGTTGGTAATACAAACGGTTCGTTGGAGTACGCAGACCTATGGAGGTCAATATCGACGATTCCATGTCTGTCAACACGTATCCCTTTTTCTGAATCAAACCAATGGCACTTGAAACAAGTGAATATGACCACCGTACGTGCCCTTGTACGACAACTCTACGATTTCCTCCAACTCCCCATAAAAGGCACGACCACTCATATCAACACCATAGTGCTAAGCGCACAGTTGCTTATACTAATGTTTTAAGATATACCCAAAACAGTCCTTTTCTATAATCTTTTATGTTTTGGGATATTCATAACTTGGTTGAGCAATTTATAGCTTCTATAACATATTGTAATTTTATTCTTGTATACATAAGTGTTAAATACCCTTGTTTTTCTATTATAGCCAAAACAGTCTCTTTATTGACCAAGTGTGTCTAGATCCCTTCTCTGTTACACTAACAGTTCCTTAGCAGTATCTTATTTTGGCTTAACATCCCCCAATAGCTGACCATGCAGACACCCAAGCTTGGCTTGGCGCCGTGAGGCTTGGCTAAGCTTGGTGTGGCCTCGTGTGGCCTCACGGCCCCAAGCCCAGCCCATCAGCTCCAATAGTCCCTTAATAGGCTCTAGTGGATCACTTAGTTTAAAATACCTACATCATTTAACAGCACCAATTGGATATTAGACTCCAATGTTAGTGGTTTGACATTTATTAATGCAAGTGCAACTAATTCAATTCGATATCATCTCCTCTTCTTTAAAAGTATATAGCATTGGTCCTTGCGCTCACAATTATATAGACCAACTCGCCCCTAGCGTGTGACCTAGGAATAACCCGAATACAGTAACATTATAAATCAACAAACCCATGTTTCTTTAGAACTGCCAGTTGTGCTTGCTACTTCTTGCTTTCTCAAAATAATGTAAGAAAAATAAACCATCAAAGAACAAACACATTGAATAACGGCAAAGTGAGCCACATAATTCATCCCCTCATGAAAACGTAGCTCAACAAATTAAAGATTCATTATCAGAATAAATGCATAAGCATAAATTTTGTCAATCCCAATTATCCTCCTACCTACCCAACAAGATTTGGACCACAAAGATATCTCAGTCATTAAATGAAACACGTTAGTTAAGCACCCCCTTGCAATGGAATGCCCACGCGTGTAAGCCAAGTGCCAAACAAAAATTCCAACTCATGAAAAATTGGAAATACCCCAACTGAGATTTCAGCCTCAACAGTTGTAAACATCATGGGTACTCTTAGCTAGCAGTTGTCGCTTAAGAAACAGTTGTGTGGATCAAACATACATCACTTTAGGGTTATGATGGCTTATATATGTGTTCAAAGCTTATATATGTATCCCTCTATAAAAGCCTGTAAATTCATAACATATATTCTAAACAAGATAACAAAACATCTTACTCAATGACAATGAATTGGCCCATATTCATCAAAAATAGAGGAAAAATAATCAAGAGAAGCAGTAGCATATAGGAATATTCAATAAACAATTATAATATTAACATTGGAGACCAACCCATTATACAAAAAATATTAACATTGGCGACTAACCCATTATACTCACATTGGAGACTAATCCATTCAATCAAACATTTGAACCACAAATTAACAAAAAAATCGCATTCAATCAAAACCCACAAGCTACAGTAGCCGAAAAGAAGAAGAAAACCCCAAATATTCAAACATAACATAATACACACACACACAACACACACACACACACATATATATATATATATATAAAATATTTGTTATAGAATTTGATACCTAACACCAATTGAAGGAGTATCACCAACCCAATCGCGCGACAACAACAAACCAGTTCCTCTCCCTCTTTTCCCCCTTCTTCCTCTTTCCCTTTTCGGTCTCCTTTTTTTTCCTTTCTGATTCTGCTACTGCCGAGCGAAACATGATAGATTAAAATGATCAGCGACCGGCATCAGCGACGGCATGCAGTCGCTAGTTTTTAATGATGTGGACTTATCAGCGACCGAATGCGGTCGCTGATGGTGAGTAGTCGCAAACAAGTAACGCGCCATTATTTCCTGCCAATTTTTTAGGAGGCAAAATTGAATCAGCGACCACTTAGCGACCGAGTTTGGTCGCAAATATAATCTAGCGACCATATTCACTTGCGGTCGCTAATATTGGTCGCTAAAAAGCATATCTGCGACTGTAAGTGCGGTCGCTGATATATTTGGTCGCTGTTAGAGCATTTTCTTGTAGTGGTTGACTTTGACTTTTTTGGGACAGCCTTTTGAGTCACCATCCCCGCTGGACTTGGTTTTGCTACAGTACAATCTCGAGCGATATGTCCTTCCTTTTCACAATTATAGCATACCTTGAACTGTTGTGGACAGTTTGGGCTGATATGTCCCTCTTTCCCGCATTTAGAACATACGATCGGTGGTCGTTCTCCTCCCTTAGAACCAGTTGCTGCTGGTGCTGACATCTTCATATTGTCATTGTTGAATCTCCTCTTTTTAAAATCTCCCCCGACTCACTTCTTCTATTTTCATGGCCACGATTACCACCAGAGTGGTTACCGCTTTTGTCCGTGTTTTTCTTTCCCGCTAGTTATCGTTGCTCCGATGACTGCTGTCATCGGTATGACCCTGGTTTTGGTCCCTTGGTTGAACGTACTCGTTATCTCGCTCTAATAATTGAGCCCTATTTACAACATCTGAATATAAAAATTTTTTATAAGAGATAAGATATTGCCGAATCTCGGGTTTTAGACCTCTCAAAAACATCTGTGTCATTTGTTCCTCATTCTCTACCAAATAAGGTGCAAACCTGAATAACTCTGCGAACTTCGCCTTGTACTGAGACACAGTCATATTATTTTGTTCTAGTCTGATAAACTCTACCTCCTTCATATGACGAATACTTTTAGGAAAGTACTTATCATTGAACAACTTCTGAAACGTTTCCTAAGACATGCTGAGTGCGGTAGGCTGGGTACGCTTCACAGATTCCCACCAGTAATCTGCCTCACCACGGATATAAAGGTGGCGAATGGAACCTTCTGTTCTTCGTGCATCCCAAGACATCGAATATCTTGGTAATTTGCTTGACCCACGTTTCCGCCTTAATCGGATCTGGCTTTCCCCAGAATTCTGGTGGTCCCAACTCTTTAAACTGCTTGGCTGTGACAAACCGCGCGTTGCTATCATTTCCACCCATATTTTGTACATGAGTCTCCCTCGTCTGATTTTGCATGAACTGCAAAAAGCTTCTAAACATCCCATCATTCATCATTTATTCGGTAGTGTTGCTTACAAGAGGAATATTGCCTTCCTGTTGCAAGTTCCCCTGGGTGGGGATTAAAGGTGTCTCCACGGTCTCATTTACTCCATTGTTAACGTTCTCACCTGCCATTATTAAATACTGCCATAAAAAAAGGGTTAATTAAACAAATTAACATATAACATAATATCCCTATATTATGACCGACCAACAAATAAGCTTAGGTAGGACACACTAGCGAAGGATTTACTCGTCTTTCCCCTCCTAGTTCTATTCCTCGATCTCCGCCAGAGACCATATCTCTAAGCTCTGATACCAACTATGATTTTGGACACCAACTTGTGTCAGCACCTCACAATGATACCTATCAGTTTGCCACCGTAGAACGGCGTCCCCTACGGAGAGTCTGGCTTCGGTGCATCCCTCATCAACAGGAAGTCACCAAATAGAGGCTCGGGGCTCTTTACTTATGTCTCTGATACCAACTGTGATGCCTCTAAAATAGGTACACTACACCCATTCTGAGTCACCATAAACATGGTACAGAAACAACTACAACTTTATTAATACACTTGTCGTGCAAAATAAGACAACACTTAAATTGTAAGTTTAAAATACAAATATTGTCTTCTAGACAATATCCACACTCAAATAAGTCCTCATTATAATTATTGATATATTATTTTACAAAAATGGTGAGGACTACTAAAATAACTTTCTAGAACTATCAATTCATACCCCGACTAGTACTCGCTACATTCTCGCCTCCTAAGAAGAAAATGAAACAAAAAGGAAAAAGGGTGAGCTCAACTTGCCCAGTAAAGAATATTATGACTAAGATAATATAGAACAAATTATCGTTAGTCCTCAACAGGAAAAAAAATCTGATAGAATATAATAAACAACCAGTTCAGATCAATATTCGCAGCGAAAATAACGATTTATTAGAAGAGTTAAGTAGAGAATAAAATCTACTATCTTCTGTGATTTAAAAGTCCATCATCAATATTTTATCCTTGTAACATCAATCAATATACATCTTAAACCAAATATTCATCTTTGCACTACCGTCCAAAAATATTCATTTGTATCACCAGTTGGTCATGTTCATCTAAATACCTGTTCATCTTTGCACTACGGGCCAAAGACATTCATCAATTAATCATTCATCTTTGCACTACATGCCAAAGATATTCAGTAATATCATCATTTAGGACTGAGGATGATGAAAAATATTTTAAAGAAAACGAATCCAGTGAAACAAAAGAACAAATATTAAGGATTCGTACTACAGTTTATCCAAGTTTAAAAAATACTCCATAATAATCAATTGTGGAGTAGAATTCAAAAATAAAGATCAAAATATGGATACAAAGAAGAGAAAATTTCATTTTTCTGTGAATAGTGCCGTATACGTGAATAGTAACCCCGACACAAAAAGTTTCAAATTTGATAAAAAGTTCAGACCAATATTTCAGCATAATGATATTGAAAGAAATAATAACATTTAAAAAAATAATATCCCTTACCTCAAAATAATAGTACTTCTGTTCGGATTATCGGATATAGAGACGAAGGAACTTGTACTGAATAACAACTCTCAAGGTATCAAAATACTCACAAAAATACACTTGATAATATAGAGAGAAAGAAAACTTGTTTCTGGTGTGATTTTTAATTCTAACTTGAGCGCCTATTTATAAGAAAATGTTAGAACGCCAAAGGAGACTAAATTAATAAAATAATAATATTTATATTCTTTTCTTCTACGCATGCAATATCAGACCATCTAGCATGCCATTCTTGAAAAATCCCAGCAGCCCACATGTTTTTAACAAAAGTGGGTCCCACTCAATTTTAATAAAAATTATTTTATTTTCTAAAACTTCAGTAATTCATAGAAAATAGCTCATTTATCAAAAAAATATGAATTTTATTTCCATTCCACACGAAATTGAATTCTCTACAACTTTGTAGCTTTAAGTTTTTCTAAATTCCAGACAGAAAATATCCGAAACCCACAAACGGATGATTTTTAACACTTCTTAAAATTCATAACAAATCATGTATTAATTTTTAACGGTTCAAAATTTGTGGACATATACTCAACTTATATATGTATAACATATCTAAAAATCACAACGATCCAACGGTCGGATTAAAATTATAACTCACACAATAGAGCTTTAAGAACACTGATTTGATTTTTAATACCTCCATTCCGACAAAATACTGATAAAACCCCCCAACACTAATTCCTTCATTTATAACCACATAAATAAATCTATCATTTATATCCACATCAAATAAATATTTTCTTATTATATAAATCAATAATTAATTATTCACAAATAATATTACAGAATCACAATTATGACAACCAGGTCATTCTCAAGAAAGAGGGGGCTTTCCAATAAGGATTTCTCTTTACTGGCGCGCAATTAGATGACCAAACCTCCCCTTAGACAGAACGTTTTAAATATTATCAATAATTCTATCTAATAATATTATTCAAATAATATGAATTATTGATCTGATAATGGAAAATATTGTGTAGTGACAATTATTGAAATAATAATAATATAAAATATCAACGTAGCAATTATTGAATCAATAAAATAAAATATTGAACATTAATTACTGTAACAATTATTGAGTAGTGCCTTCTTATGTAAGAATCAATAATTGGTGCAATACCGTGTGCTACTGTGTTTTAACCACCGGGTATTCTAACAGTATTAACGGTAACAACTACGCCGTTATTTATAAATAACTTATACTTGTCGTTTTCTTCATCCAATCGCTTTTCGTTATGGGACCCACACAAGGCTGCGCCATGGTATGAATATTCCCCGACAACAAGAATATTCTACGATCAAACGAATATTCACCGACAAAAATGAATATTTTATAACCACTTGCTTATTTGAAATATTTACGCATTTTACCCATAACTAACCACATTACTCAAATCAACCCTTACTATTTCAAAATAATAAATAGAGGAAATTTAATTTTATTTAATAATAAGTTGGGGTCTTACATATAACATATTCCATCATCGGTCCTCCCCGATGAGAATGCTCTGTTGTAGTTACTGCCAACAGTTTATGTTGTCAGGATTGCCTGACCCTTGCTGAAATGTATATCAACGGATGAAATCCCTGCTGGAAAAATGTCAAGGCTGCTTGACCTTTGTTGACGTGTGCATTAACGCATGAACTCATCGGATGGCTTCCGATGCTTCGATGAGTTTACTTGCCATCGGATGAAGTAACGTCAAGGTGGCTTGACCTTCGTTGACATGTACATCAACAGCTGGAAATGCGTGATACCCCCGCCGGGGAATTTGAACTTGAGAATACGCGATGCCCCCGCCGGGGATTGTGCGTGAATGGATGCAAATGCGTGACACCCACGCCGGAGAATCTGCTTGATCTTTGTTGACGTGTGCATCAACGGCTGAAATCATCGGATGGCTTCCGACGCTTCTTTGGATTTACTTGCTAACGGCTGAAGTGATGTCAAGGTTGCTTGACCTTCATTGACATCTACATCAACGGATGCAAATGTGTGATACCCCCGCCGGGGAATGTGACGATCAACAGACTATAACGTTCGATACCCCCGCCGGGGAATCTGTACTTGAGAATGACGACCCCAAACTGACGGTATTGGACCTTTGTGCGGTGTTGCCTAATGTGATCTACAACTGCTGAGATCATCGGTAGAGTATACCCTGTGTTTGGACGTGTGACAACCCGAGAATTTAGAAAATTTTTAAAATTTTAATTAATTGATTTAAGGTTCAATATTAGAACCTAGACATAAAACAAGTGCATGCGTTTGATATTTTTGAGAAAGAATTTTGAGGATTTCAAAATTCTGTTAAGGATTTAAGTGAATATGTTCTGTGTATTCGGATATTAAAATCCTAATTTGGGAATTTAAATGCTATGCATAAGATTTATGTATTTTAATTTCAAACTTAATTAGGGATAACTCTAATGAGTAATTAGATTTTTAATAATTTAGAAACCCTAATTGACTATTTGGGAAACCCTAATTTTAAGGTTTAAAACCCTAATCATTCCGTTTGAAACCCTAATGGACCAAATTGCTAATTTAGCAATTTTAATTAGGAAATATTAATCCTAATTATCAAGATTATTGATTTTATTGGGAAATTAGAATATAATTAGAAAATTCTAATTATAATTTAGAGATATTAATTTTCTATTTAGAAAACCTAAGTTGAAAATATTAGAAAAAAATTGATTTTTTGAGAACCTTAGGTTTTAACCCTAAGGGTCAAACCCTAAGGGTTGTAGCCAATGTCTAATATGCCCTTAAAATTTCATGTGTAATGTCCAAATTACCCTTTTACTTAATTGTTAAGTAAAGAGATTTGCAAGATCTTGTGGGTCATCAAGCCTAAGATATAGCCATATGCCATTAAATCTTTTCAATATCCGATTTCCTTGTCACCTTGCATAGCTTGTATACATTGAATCTAGAATTAGAAAATTAAAAGTAAAAAAAAGTTTACTTTACTTTGCAATTGTTCCAAGTCCCTTATCTCTATTCAATTTCGGGACTTAGAGTGAGAGAGGAATGACAAACTAAGCCAGGATCATGTATTAGCAGGCCAAGAACAGGAATCAAAGATCAGAATCTAGACCAAAGCTAAAAAATGGTAAAAATCCTAAATCTTAGAAATCCTATGATCTTATGTTATATGTTATAATTTGTTGGTTAAAGTTATGTATTAGAGTGTCTTTTAGTGATCTGGGTTGATAGATCATGGATCTATAACGTCTAGATACATGATTTTGAATATTTTAAAAATCTGGAAAACTTGAAAAATATGGCCTGACAGCCATATGTCAGAGGCCTTAGATCTTTATCTGTTAATGTTTTGGTGTATTTTATGTTATGTAATGTGTTCTTTGTTATGAGGGCTTTGATCTGAGACTTAAATCAAGCTAGATCATGAGTATATTGCAAGTTATGATCTAACAAAAAGCGTTGACCAAGCACGGAACTACTTTCTGGGCAGCCCAGAAAAATCCAGAATTTCTGACAGTGATATTCATGACCCTAGATTTTTCTGTATTTAAAGGGTTTGGTCAAGTTATTATTTTGTTGTTGTAGCCTGACGTGAAGACTACATGTTAAAGGCTTTAGATCACCCAGATACTTAATAGAATCGAAGATAATCTCGGTCAAACCTGCGTTGACCAATCTGCCTAAAGAACAAATCTGGGTAACCTAGATTTTTCCCAGATTGTTCTGACAACATATTCATGAACCCAGATCTGGCTTGTGTTTGATGATTTGATGGTGTTAATATATCTATGTTGTAATATGGTCTAGGGACTACAGATGGGTTCCTTTATTTCACTTAAATAACAAACATGATTCATTTAATGAACGATCAAAGTAGACTGCTCAGTCACGAAATCCTTTTCTAGAAAACCCAGATCTTCATCAGCCAAACTTTCTGACAAGGTTTGACCAGCCTTGATCCATCATATATGATGTTGTAATGTTAATCTAGTGTTATATTATTATACCATGCCATGAATACTACCTTTTTGAACCACTATATCACACCAACCGAGCCTAGAACTCAAGATTCAAGGCTTGCAATATAGGTACCTTGACTGTTCTTCATTTCTAGGAAACCCAAAAATGGAAGAACAGTCCTGACATGATTTCTTATGGCCAATAACTCTCTGATATGTTTTAACTTGGCCATGATCTTAGTTTATAATTGTAGTATTACAATTATACTACAACCATAACCCATCAGGATGCCCATAAAACCTTGTGATCAATGATTTAGACTTGGTCAAACTTCCTACCTTGAACATTGCCTATGCATTTTTGGGTTGATGAAGAACAACCCAAGAACACCATGGTACCTATAGCGACACTTAATTTCAGAAATTAATTACTTTAATTAAATAATTAGAGAAAAATGGTTATTAATTATTAAAAATACAAAATAAATTTCCAAAAAATATTTCAAAGTCCGAAAATTAGTTTTTAATTATTTTGTGTATATTTCATAAATATTTAATATTTTTGGAATATAAATGGTATTTAATTTATTTAATTATAATAATAAATTATTTAAAAATGATTTTAATTCAAGAAAAATCATGAAAAATTATATTATGGTATAAGAAAATATTTTAAGTTATTTTCAGTGACTTATAATATTTTAGGATGAATTTCATTAATTAATTAATATTAATGGTAATTAATTTATTTAATAAATATATTAAATAAATTATGAAAAAATAGAATTAATGTTTTATAAATTATATAAAAAGGATTTAAGTGCTATAAAAATATTTTAAGTTATAAAATATAACTTTTGATATTTTGCCAAGAAAATGTTAATATTTTCAATATTAAAAGCAATTATCGGATAATGAAATTAAAGGTTTAAAAATTATATGAATGTGATTTTAAGGTATTAAAAATACTTTGATATATTATAAATATATTATAATATTATGACATATATTTTATTAATATTTGGTATTAAATAAATATTATTGATAAAGGAATTATGTGGTATTTAATTCATTTAAATACGATATTAATGATCGAAAAATCATTTTAAATGATAATAATTATGTGAAAATTATTATGAGCTTATGAAAAATATTTTGACTGATAAGAAAATTATCTAAGATAATTGTTAAGTGTCAAGCAGAGTTTAATTGAACTTAAACTCGTTATTTATCCGACCAAAGCCATCGGGATGTCAGAATAATGACAAACTCGACTCGGACTGAAATAGTTTAGCTTGAGATTAGGTTTTATGTGCTATATAGACGGATAGGGTTATGTGTTAATGTGTTTAGATTATTTAAATACTGTGATGATATTATTCTAACTTAGAAATAAATATTATTAATATTAGGTCTTCAGACGAAGCTTATTAAATTGCTTAGCGGTAATCAACGGTTCAGGAAAATTTTACTTAACTCTACTAAGAGTTGTTTCATTTAGATATGCTTATGGTTAATCATTGCTGATTGTCATTGTAAAATTGTATTCTGTACATATTGCATGTATAAGTCAGGTATGAAAGGCTGATCACCTTCATTACCAGTTGTTCCAGATATATTTGTTCATGTTCAATACTTGTTCAGTCAAAAGTTTGTTCGTGCTAATTCACAACTATGTTGATGAATTATAGCCAGCTTATTATTTAGACTCTTTTAATCATGATACATCTTTAAATAAATTTAAACTTGCTGGCTAACCTTATGCTCACCCTTGCTATATCATCATTTAACATTGCAGATTAAGGCGAAAACGTCGGATACAGGAAAGGATAATGCCAAGTTCAGCTTGGAATAAAATGTGCAGCTAATTTGTAATAGTATAGTTTGATAATAATGTTATATGTTAGATAGTTTAGGAATGGTGTATAAGTTAAGGTTACTCGATTTTGGGGAAAAGTGTGTAAAGTGTACTGTATAAATAATTTATGTCTATATCTTCCGCATTAGTTATAAAATGATTGTAATAGTGATAGATTGATTGTACCGGATTTGCGGTGACTTGGGACCCGGGTTCGGGGCTCTCACAGGACGAATACCAATGAATGATATGAAAGCCACAGTTGGGCCCAGGAAAACCAGTATTTCAGGCTATTCTGCTCAATCGTGTAGCGTTTTTATCCCTAATTTGACCATTTTAGCTTGTGAGAACTTCTTTGCAACTCGAAATGGACCGAGCCAGAGGAGTGGGACCCACGTAAGGGAGCCACAGGTACACCTGCAGCAGCCGTAGGTGGACCTGCGGCCAACCGTGAATGCCCATAAATGGGCTAGTTGCTTTTACAAGTCATTTTCAAGTCGCGTCGCGAAGGAAATTCGAGAGCTCTTCTTCAGATCTGCTGAGTTTAGACATTTTTTTATAAATTCTGTCACCGTACAAGTGTTCTATACTGTCCTGGTAACGTATGCATGTCTTCTTTTCCAGTTTTTATCCGTTAGAAAATGACTTTTTATATGAAATGCGTTTAAACACATAGTTGTGAATATGCATGCTCATATATCTTGATAAAAAATATTCAACATAGTAAATGTTAGTATTAAACCATGCTGAACATAATGATGTGAAAAAATTAAACTTTTAAAATAGTCAAATTGGCACCTTTTTCTACTATTTCTTATCCTATTTGAGGACAAATGAGCAAAGGTAATAAAGCAAAGTAATCCTGGTAATTAGGCTACCCTTATGGATTGATGACTTTGACTTTTTAATGCAAATTGTATGTATATGACTATGGGCAGGTGTGATACTGAATGGCTACCTAGTCATGCCTATGTGCATGTGGATAGTCCTATTTATAAAGAAAACTATGACAAAAATTTTCAAAATGTAGGCATTGGGTAGTCATGTATTTTAACTCTACTGTAAGTGTATGTTAAAATAATGCATGCATGCATATGATCATTAAATGCATTTTGATAAGCTCCAGGTTTAGAAAATACCACACCCCTTCTAAGGTGATTTGGAGACTTGTGTCCAGATATTATGGATCCGGATCAGCCGAGCAGTTCCCGCAGGCTTTGTAGAGGGTACGCTGGAGCATTGGATACCGGAGAGGCATGTTTTCGATTTGGTACCCAGAAGTTGACTCCTACATTGGAGGAGTACGAGCGATTGACGGCCCTGCCCTTAGACAGACCTTGCGCTCATATGGCTGTCGGAGATATGTGCCGACAGTTCATGACCCTCACCGGGTTACAGCATAGAGTAATAGAGGATGAGACTACATCCGACCATGTATTGCCCCAGCGTTTTTTGATAGACAGATTTGGCTCGATGGACAGCTACGCACGACATTCTGGGGATTTCACCACACCATTGGATCAGTGGCATTTGGCCAGAGTGGATGTACTTGTGATGTGCGTGGTGGCGTATATGTACATACCACGGTATACAGACGAGATGAACTTAGGTGTCATCATGGCAGTGAGAGCTCTCAGGGAGGGTCATACCATCATCCCGATGATCGTAGTAGAGATGTTGAGGTCGGCCACGTTCTGCAGTACCTACCCTGTAGGGGTCTTTACAGGTAGTTCGGTCATGTTATACGTATGGCTTATGTCACACTTGAGACCGATGGGCACTTTTCGTAGACACGAGTACTGCTTTACCCACGATATAGCTATGTCTTACTCCTTTCAGCCATCGGAGTGTACAGACACTATGTCATGGTCGGTTTTCTTGGCAGAGATCAGAGATCCGTTTGGCATCCTGCCGTGCTCAGGGCTCAGCTCACCCTATAGCTTCATTACTCACGCCCCTGGCATGGATTATCTCCCTTTGGCTAGTTTGAGGGGCATGACTACCTACCACCCACTGGCCGTGATGTCACAGTTTAACCAGTTCACGGACTTTCATCCTTTTTAAGGGGACGTTAGGTCAGCGTTTAGCTTCTCTCCATCTATCAACAGAGGACCAATCCCGGGCGTATGCTTGTTGGGATCAGCGGGAGATCGCTGCTTTTTCTGTTAGCCATCCGGGCTATTCTCCAGAGTATTCTGCGTGGATAGAGACAGAGACTTTATCGACTGCAGTAGTATCCACAGTGCCGGGTATTGGTTCAGATGGTGGAGAGCCCATGAAGGACGTTGATTCCCACATCGAGGATGAGCCATTCCCTGGGTTACCATCAGCTCTTTTAGATTCTCCCAATACTAGCACTGTTGTGATCCAGCATTCAGCACAATACTTCGAGCAGAGTCTTCATCTGATGACCATTGAGAGGGATTAGGCTAGAGCCCTGATGTTGATCGCTATTAATGGGAGAGATGCCGTTCTATTAGAGAGAGACGATGCCTTAGCACATAGAGATACCACTATTGAGGAGCAGGATGAAGTCAGATCCGCCAGAGATGTCGTGATAGTTGAGCGGGATATCGCTATATCTGCCCGAGATATAGCCGTTACAGATAGTACCACAGTGAGGTCCCTTACTAGTGGCATGATTGCAGTGATGAGTGCATACATTGATGAGCATAGCGTCACCATGTAGATGGCTGTAGATCTGTTAGCTCATATGGATACCCTTGTGCAAGAGACCATAACACTACCTCCTTCTTCTGAGAGAGATGCCATGTTGGGCTTGATAGCTTGGATATACACTGATTTATAGATGAGCTTGTATTTTTTTTGCACAGACTAGCTTAGCCATTTTGTCATGTACAGTTCATATTGTATATATCAAACAACATTATATATTGCAGGGAGATATATTTTTGATCACTTCCCTTTTAGTTATGCCTTGTTACCTGCTTGAGATTTGCCTGTTTTTTCAGGGCTTGTGATCTTGATGTATTTTGAATTCCTCCTTAATGGATGGACATTGAGTTGTCTCAGGATATTTCAGAATAGATCGTTTGGTCTGCATGTTTTCCCTACCATTTTTTGGTGTCTTGGGACTGGTTTCTGTATGAAAATGTGGAGAGGAGTGTGACTTTCCTTTTCGAGATCGACCGCACTACAAATGGTCGCCAGTACTCCTATTTAAGAGGAGCCCAGTTAGTTCCATCTCTTATGGATTGGTGTTTCCCTTTGAGGAACAACCGCAGCTTAGATGGTCGCCGATCCTCCCATTTAGGGGGAGGTCAGGTAGTTCTATCCCTTTGGTCTGAAGCTGATGAAATATGACGGATTGAAGGTTGATCCCAGTACCGCTGACAAGTGTTTATATTTCGGTAGGGGGTTAGACCGAATCATGACTGGCTGCCTACGTACTCTTATTGAAGAGGAGATCAGGTCTGCGTAGTTCGAACCTGGTGTAAGAGGTTCAACGCTTTATGTTGCAAAAAGAGTGTAGGGATATTTTTGTTGTTTTTATTTTTATAAGGAAAAGGGTGTAGAAATATTTTTGTTATTTTTGTTTTATTGCGACCGAACCATATAAAATATGTATGCCTACGTACTCCGGTGTATCAAGGAGATCAGGTCGGCGTAGTTCGCCCCATGTTCAGGACGGTTTACAGCCAATGAAAAGTTTGATCCTATGTTCAGGACAAACTGCGGGTGAGATAGTTTAATCCCATGTACATGATAAACTGCGGGTGTGAAAAATCTTACCCCTAGTGGGGTAAAACCACGGGTGTGAAAGGTTCAATCCCTGGTGGGATAATCGGAGTTGAGTAAGGGTTCAAAACCAAGTAAAGAGAAAAGGATCTAGAGATCCGGAACCAGGCTGCTGATTATAAAATGTATGTCCCTAACGGGGCAGATGAATGTGAAGAGAAGTTGCATGTAATGAAGGGTTAGGAAACCTAAAATGACTAGGGATCTGGTGATCCAAAACCATGATGTTTTCTTGATGGTAACCTCAGACATAGTATGGTTTCACGGTGTCTGAGTTGATAAGCTACGGAAATTCATCGCCATCCATTTTCTATAACCTGAGAGCACCTCCTGTCAATACCTCCTTGACAATAAACGGGCCTTCCCAGTTCGGGGTGAATTTTCCCTTAGATTGATCTTGGTTGTCAATGATCTTCTTCAAAACCAAGTCGTGTTGTTTAAACTGCTGTAGCTGGACTTTTTTGTTGTAGGACCTAGCGATCCTTTGTTGATATAACTGACCATGGAAGATAGCATCGGCTTGCCTTTCGTCTATTAGAGACAATTGGCGATACCTGTCTCATACCCATTGGTCTTTATCTAGTTGAGCGTCTATCAACACTCTGAAGGATTCTATTTCCACTTCTATGGGGAGCACTGCCTCCATCCCATAGGTTAATGCGTAGGGGGTTGCCCCAGTGGAAGTGCGCATTAATGTTTTGTAGGCTAACAAAGTTAGAGGCAATAGGTCAGGACATCCTTTGTGGTTGGCGGACATCTTCCGCATGATCTTCTTGATGTTTTTGTTAGCCGCTTCAACAACACCATTCATCTTTGGACGGTAGATGACGGAGTTGAGATGTTTGATGTGGAATTTACTGCACAACTGTTGGTCGGAAAACCGATCATTAAACACGCTTAAGTATACGCGGTCTAACAAGTAATACAGTGATAAGGAGAGTGTCGTACCCACGAGGAACTATGACTAATATTTACCAAATACCGACTATGTATCGCTAAAGTCTTATTCGAACAGCAGTAAATGGAAGGGTGATTAATCTAATTATACTACTTAACAAAGCAAGTAAATGGATAACGAATGGAAATCTAAGGAATTTTAATCAAAGGTCACAACTTCACCCCCACACAGGCATTCTGTCGAACACCTGCTGTATTATGTTTCATCAAACTAGCTACCCTTTCTCTCTTTGGTCTTAATGGTCACGACAATTTGTCGACCGAGAATGCACATGTGCTAATGCACCGCTGTCGAGGTATGCACAAACATATCCTCTCCAGATCCACCCTAAAGGGAATAGAACAGAAAAGAACGTCCAAGCTAGATGCAATCCTACATATGTCTATGTGAATCAATCATAACAAGGATTTAAGCATAAGCTCTCATTGAGGTCGCACGTGGCGCACAGAGATATGTCTATTCTATGCACAACTTATACAGTCGAAACCCACAATCACATGCTAATATATTTAGGTGTAAATCTACAATTCTTCTGTCGATATCATGCAGATTACCAAAATCATCACTAATGTCTTAGCGAGAATCATAAAGCACAAATATATCAATCCAAATCATATGGTGGCAACCAAAGAGATAAAGACAGTCAATTCAAATATCAAAGGGATCCATTATAACCTTAGAGCCAATAATCAGTTCATATTTAATAAACCAAATACAAGTAGCAATAAAGACAACATTTATGGATTACAATAATAGAGAAGATAAATAGATAGAAGAAACTCTGTCAAAGCCCCTTCAGTCTCCAATCAAACTGCTCAAATCAAGCTTTCCACTCCGTGTTGCTCGTTGCTCTTGTGCTCCAAAGAAATACAAACTTCTCCCTAATTCTACCTAAACTATATTTACAGACATCAACTAAGAACTAGAGAGAGAAAATACAAAAGAAAATCTAATCTAAGCTAAAACTACTTGATTATATGTTATAGGATGTCTGGTATATATTCCAGAGAGAGAAATGCAGAGCTGCTTCATGTTATATACTCCTCCTTCATTTTGCTAGGTTAAAATCACTTGGTCTCTGCCTGCCTGGTGGCGCCGCGGCGCGGGCATTAAGCCTATGCTTGGCGCTGCAGCGCCACATTAGCTTGAAAAACAGGAGCTCGAGCTACGGCGCGAGCCAAAGAAGAAACAATGGCGCTGCGGCGCGGAGGTGATGTCAGCAGAGACAAGGAGGTGGCGCCGCGGCGCGATAATAACATTGGGCATTGGCGCTGCGGCGCCAGTGTATAGAAAATGACTGTTTTGCCCCTGAATGCTAGAAAACACCTGTAAAGCTCTGTAATTCATCGATTAAGCACAACAACACTATAATCATATGAAAACATATAAAATCTATGAGAACAGGCAACTATTTAAGTCATAAAGTATCCGATTCGCGGGTATAAATCCCACCCATCAAATACCCCCAAACTTCAGTCTTTGCTTGTCCTCGAGCAAACTTACTAACACAACACTAAAAATGCAACACAAGCGAAAGAAAAATAAAACAGTAAAGTAGTGACATGGCTTCAAAGCTCGATCATAGCCACTCCCAGAGAATAGGGGAAACATAGACATGAATAGGGGTTCATTCAATTTCAAGCATAAGACTGTATTCGATCCATTCTATGTGTGTGTGTGGAGACCAACCGTCCTAACTGATCATAGCTCCAATAAGTTTGCACAGTCGATTGCTAATACTAATATGCATACTCCGCAACTTAAGCATTCAACAAACATTAAGAATAAGACGCAACTGCAGGAAAAGATCTAAAAGACTCTAGCATGACGACAGTAAAATCTGACTCGGACAGTACTTAATTACCTTAGGCTATTCAGAGCTACCCATGAATGAGCTTTTGATCAGTGACTCCCAAGCCAAACGACTTTAGGGCACTAGGTGTAGAACACCCCTATGAATCTAATAACTTAAGCAGTAAAGGCCACGTAATCAACATAAGCCAACTAAGATTTTACAACCCAAACGAAGATTATTTAGCGAGTGCATTTTATGCTTCTTCTCGATATCGGCCCTGCGTTTATGGGTGAGTGCGTTTTACGCTTCATCTCGACCCACCGCAAAACTTTCGATATAAACTCTTCTTTTCTATTTTTATTCTGTTTTCATTCATTTTTCCTTCTTCTTTTTTTATAAATGTCAACATGCTAGCAACCAAGATCTAAAACTGTATAGCCGTCTAAGTATTTTATTACCTTGTACAAATGAAAGTTTATAAGAGTGAACAAATTTTCAAAGCAATAAAGACGCGAACTAAATTCGAAAAATAACTAGTTAAAAATAGTTGGTCGGTGTGTGCTAAGAAGGACGGATCAATAACAGTCTAAACTTATCAATTGAACAACCCCATAGCTCATATATGCTTGACACGACTCTAAGAGATAGGCACAGATACTTGACGCTCATCATCAACCACAATAAAAAATAATGAAAACTATAACCCTTGCTAAAAAGCAGCTCAAAATAGGGTAAAAAGGCCATTCAAATGGCACAAGCATCTAATCTGTAAAAGCCCCAAAAAGATTGCTATAAACCACAAACATGCTTATAATAAACAGAGCATTAAAAATAAAAACCAAAACAGTTCATGGCATAAAAATTAAAGCATAATCCTGATAATCCCGCAGTTCAAAAGGACTGCACCACAATACTGAAAATAAAACATATAAAGTCTAAAGTATGCAGTCCTAATCATGGCAGTACAGAAATAGATAGATAATATCTAAAAACACCCCCAAACTTGAGGTGAGCAATGCCCTCATTGCTAAACATAAAGGAATCGATACAAGAGGGCTTCCCTGAAGTGGCTCACTCAACAGCAGTCTCGTCGTCGTCAGCCTTGGCGGGTGGTGATGGTGGAGGGTATGGTGGGAAGACAGGCAGCTCTGGAAACTGGTATGGCGTGAACTCAGCGTTCTCACCACAATAGTCGGTGTAGATGCTCTGTATGGTGTTCACCAGCTCAGCCTGGTACTGCATAGCAATCTCCTGTCTCTGAGCCACTGCAGCTATGTGCCTCCTCTGCCTCTGAGCCTCGGCGTCCTGTTTCTGGTGCAATAGTGTGAGGGACACCATAATATCAGTCAATAGCCCCTGTCCAGCTGGGCCTGGGCCTGAAGTCTGTCCCTGCTCTGGCTCTGTAGTAGGGGACGACGCTGTAGGTGGCCCGTAGCCTTCGCCTCGGATATGAGACTCGGCCCCATCCCACACAATGAAACGGGAGATCGTCTGGTGGTCTATAACTGCCATGGGAGGCAAGGCTATCTCCTCTGGCCCCCACTAAATGCCTGCCTGCTTGCACAGTCGAGTGATCAACGATCGATGTGGAAGCCCGGAAGCCACTGTGCTCTTGATTGCCTTAATGATTGACTCATGTAGAAGGACCCCGACGTCCACGTTCAGGCCCGTGACAATAGCAAATAGGAGGATCGCCCTATCTTTGGTCACATCGCTCAGATGCCGGGTAGGAATCATATTAGCACAGATGAAGCTGAACCACGCCTTCCCATAGCGACTGAGCGCTGAAGACGGGAAATTGGTCTTTTCACCCGTGTAGTCGTTCTTTTTCCATGAAGTCCCGGGCTTGCAAAGCCTCATGATAATATCCTCTAAGTCATAGCTGCGGAGCCCCGGCTGCATATAATCATTACCCGCATAGTTGGGCGTGACAAACAGTGCATTGATGGCCTCACTACCAAACGCCACTAGCTTTCCCCTAACTTGGACAACCGCGTCACCCTCGACATTGGCATTGGCATAGAACTCCTAAACTACTGATACACTGGCTGACCCGGGTGGTTTTGTGAAGTGAATCCATTGGCGACCCGAAATCATGGCCAACAGCTCGCCATCCTCTTTGTTAGGCCTCAAGCCCCGCTCTGGAATCAGATTTCTCCCAGCAAAGGAGCTCTTGTATCGTTTCCAAGCCTCCTCGCTCATGAATTTGGCTCTGTCCCAAGTCGTTGGTGGTGCCGCGGATGATGATCCTCCCATGCTCAGGCGTTGCCTCTTTTGTGCCATTTCAAAAATTACAGCAATTTATATGAACACAAACAGAAAACTGAAGCACACACTCCCCCAAAACTTAATGCAGATAATCCTCAATGAAAGCCCAGTGAATCAAAGCCAAAACAGCCCCCAATTCAGTCAACTTCTTCTCTCAGGACTTTTATCAAACACCTAGAGTGTGCTCTGAAAACTAAATTTTGACAGCCTTGGTTTGCAAGTGCTCTAACACAATTTTCGTCAGTGGAAATCACCCAAACAAACAAGAAGACAAGGACAAACCCAACAATTTGATCAAGTTACTTGTCTAATTGAACGAAATCTCGACAAATACCTTGAGGGGAAAAAAAACTAAGGGAGAACTCGTTTGGGGATGAACTCTGACAAATTAATGGAAGCTTTGGTTTGTAATGGTGGATTTTGATTTGCTATAGATGCTCTGGCTTGTGCTAGGTAGAGGGTGGGAGGCTTTGTTGGAGAAAAAAAGATGACGTGTGGTTGCTGCCGAGAAGTGTCGAGAGATATGGGAGAGAATGGGCACAACTACTGGCCAAAAACTGCTTTTAATCAACGAAAACTCGCTGCCGGCGCCGCGGCATGAGTTGTCCTTTGTTGCTCGACGCTGCGGCGCGAGTTAGCAGAAGCTGATGCCATTTGATGGCGCTGCGGCGCGAGTTATGGCGCTGGGGCGCGAAGGAGTGACTTGTCCATTACACAGTGGCGCTGCAGCGCGAAGAATGAAGCTGGGGCGCGAAGTAGGCGCCACGGCGCGAGATGCTATGTAAATGGAGGCGCCACGGCGCGAGATGCCATTTTTGAAAAAATTTTAACTGCTATCTGCACATGCCAAGACCAGTATAACAGAAAGACACTTGAAGCAAAAATAAATTATTACTTACAATAATAACTAACTACAGAGTAAACTAGATATAGGCAAATGAAAACAGATGAATTTTATACCGAGATGGGGGTGCCTCCCCACCGAGCGCTTGTTTTAAAGTCGTCGGCTTGACTATACCGACACCGTTCAATCCGGCTCATAAGCAAAAATGACCTTTTCATGCTGCCTATTAGTCAATTCTTTTGGATTCTTGGCAGACATGGATGAGTGGTCATCCTCGTTCTCCTCGTCCATCCATTCATTATTAGGCACAAAGAATCGCTCGCCACTGGAATTATCCACTAATTCGCCTTGTTCATTAAATTGAAAGCGATCTTTGTGCACTATTGGGCCCTCACGGATTTCCACAATTGGGAGCGTGGTTTCTGTTTATAGATCAGTATGGACTATACAACCATTGGTGATACCCTCTTCTGCTAGCTCAGCCTCCGCAGGTTCGTCAAGTTGCACATTGACATTGCCCTCAACACTTTGGTGAGACTCATCGCCTTCTCCTCGAGTATCCACCGTGCACTGCTCTACTTCTTCATCGTCGAGATCAATTATGACTGGTAGATTGCATTGTGATGGATTTGTGATGGCATTGATGATTAACCCCAATTGATTCTCAAGGCTGTACAATGCAGCTTCTTGGCTTGCCATCCGAACCTTATTTCTTTCAATAAAGTTGGCGAGAAGCTCTTCAAGCCGGTTCTCTTCTTCTCGTGTTGAGGTCTCATAAAAGCTCTCATTGGGTTGAGACGTCAACTCATAATGTGGCAGAGACTGATAGTCAAACTGAGAGGCATGACTCGGATCATAATATTGCTCTTGACTGTAGTCCCATGAGTTTGGATAACCCTGGCAGTTTGGATGGTAGGGAATCGGTTCAAAGTCAGCTTGATCCTGACATTAGGCGTTCTGAGTGGACTGACACTCAAGATTGTCAGAAAACCTCAAGGCATTAGCAATTTGAAGTTGTAATCTCTCGAGTCCTTCTTCCGTTGTGTTGTCCCCTCATAAGGCCATTGATAACATTGATCGTCCATAATCTGTAGACTTAAAAACAAATAGAAGGGAAGATCAAACAAATAAAAGAAGTAAATATATACACGTTCAAAGTAAGACTAAATTGATTTAAATCAATATTGGACAATATTAGATTAATAGTTCCCCGGCAGCGGCGCCAAAAACTTGTTGGTTGGAAAATTGATCACTAAACACGCGCAAGTATACACTGTCTAACAAGTAATACAGTGATAAGGAGAGTGTTGTGCCCACGAGGAACTATGACTAATATTTACCAAATACCGACTATGTATCGCTAAAGTCTTATTCGAACAGCAGTAAATGGAAGGGTGATTAATCTAATTATACTACTTAACAAAGCAAGTAAATGGATAACGAATGAAAATATAAGAAATTTCAAGCTAAGGTCACAACTTCACCCCCACACAGGCATTCTGTCGAACATCTGGCGTGTTATGTTTCATCAAACTAGCTACCCTTTCTCTCTTTGGTCTTAATGGTCATGACAATCTGTCGACCGAGAACGCACATGTGCTAATGCACCTCTGTCGAGGTATGCACAAACATATCCTCTCCAGATCCACCCTAAAGGGAATAGAACAGAAAAGAACGTCCAAGCTAGATGCAATCCTACATATGTCTATGTGAATCAACCATAACAAGGATTTAAGCATAAGCTCTCATTGAGGTCGAACGTGACGTACAGAGATATGTCTATTCTATGCACAACTTATACAGTCGAAATCCACAATCACATGCTAATATATTTAGGTGTAAATCTATAATTCTTCTGTCGATATTATGCAGATTACCAAAATCATCACTAATGTCTTAGCAAGAATTATAAAGCACAAATATATCAATCCAAATCATATGGTGCCAACCAAAGAGATAAAGACAGTCAATTCAAATAATAAAGGGATCCATTATAACCTTAGAGCCAATAATCAGTACATATTTAATAAACCAAATACAAGTAGCAATAAAGACAACATTTATGGATTACAATCATAGAGAAGATAAATGGATAGAAGAAACTCTGTCAAAGCCCCTTCAGTCTCCAATCAAACCGCTCAAATCAAGCTTTTCACTCCGTGTTGCTCGTTGCTCTTGTGCTCCAAAGAAATACAAACTTCTCCCTAATTCTACCTAAACTATATTTACAGACATCAACTAAGAACTAGAGAGAGAAAATACAAAAGAAAATCTAATCTAAGCTAAAACTACTTGATTCTATGTTATAGGATGTCTGGTATATATTCCAGAGAAAGAGAAATGTAGAGATGCTTCATGTTATATACTCTTCCTTCCTTTTGCTAGGTCAAAATCACTTGGTCTCTGCCTGGGCACCTGAGGTGGCGCAGTGGCGCGGGCATTAAGCCTATGCTTGGCGCTGCAGCGCCACATTAGCTTGAAAAACCAGAGCTCGCGCTGCGGCATGAGCCGAAGAAGAAACAATGGTGCTGCGGCGCAGAGGTGATGTTAGCAGAGACAAGGAGGTGGCGCCGCGGTGTGAGAATAACATTGGGCATTGGCGCTGCGGCGCTAGTGTATAGAAAATGACTATTTTGCCCCTGAATGCTAGAAAACACCTGTAAAGCTCTACAATTCATCGATTAAGCACAACAACACTATAATCATATAAAAACATATAAAATCTACGAGAACAGGCAACTATTTAAGTCATAAAGTATCTGATTCGCGGGTATAAATCCCACCCATCAACAACTCCTCCATCATTTTGTTGTTGAGATTCTTAGCATTGTCTGATACAATTACCTCTAGTTGTCCATATCGACAAATGACATTATTTCTGATGAACGTAATGATGACTTCTTTAGTAACCCTGGGGAAGGAGACTGCTTCTACCCACTTGGTAAAGTAGTCGATCATGGTGAAGATAAATCGATGCCCATTACTGGCTTTGGGCTCGATGGGCCCGATCACGTCCATTCCTCACATTGAGAAGGTCCAAGGCGAACTCATGTTGTGGAGCTCCCTCGGAGGGGCGTGGATAGCATTTCCATGAATCTGGCACTGATAACATCTCCTGACGTGATCTTCACAGTCAGCCTTGAGAGAGAGAGAGAGAGAGCCAGTAATGCCCTATTTTGAGGATCTTCTTTACAAGCAGAGGGCCGCTCATGTGTGGGCCACATACTCCACCATGGATCTCATCCATGAGCCTCTAAGCTTGGTCCTTGTCTAGACATCTGAGAAGACCTAATCCTACATCTATTTTATAGAGTGCATCCCCGCTCAAGTAGAATTTCATAGCCAGTCGATGGATCCACGTTCTTTCAGTCGGGCTCGCCTCAGCGGGTGTAGATCTATCTTGCAAGTACTCCTTGATATGATGATACCAAGGGTGTTGGATGGGAGGTAGCTCACCTGATACTTTTCTAATATAATTCCCATAAGCTGGAGCCTTTTGTTGGACAAATGTGAGGGTTGGCATGTCTTCCTTGTCATGTATGCTTATCAAGGAGGCCAAGGTTGCTAGTGCATCCGCTAAATCATTCCTATTTTGAGGAATGTGGAGGAAGGTTATTTCTTCAAACTCCGAAGTCATCTGTAGAATCTTTTGATGGTAAGGCAGCAAGTGTAGACCTTTGGTGTGATAGATTTATGTGGTTTGTCTGATTACCAACTCGAAATCTCCAAAGACAGTTAACCGTCTGATGCCCATTGATCGGGAAAGTTTTAGCCCCATTATACAGCCTTCATACTCAGCTGTGTTGGTGTTGGAAAACTATAATTTGATGGCGACGGGATGCTGCTCCCCCATAACAGATACTAGAACTGCTCCGGCTCTAGAACCTTCTATATTTACAGCTATTTCAAAATACATCCTCTATGATTGGCGTGCATTGTACTGATGGTGTTACTAAATTGCCATTACCCCTTCATCGAGGAAGTATGTCTCCAAGGGTTTGAAATCCCCTGAAGGTGCGACGGCCAGTTGATCCTCAATCCCTTGTCCTTTAATGGGCTTTTGCGTCACATAGACTTTGTCAAATTGTTGTAGGATCAACTGCCATCTGGGCAGTCGGCAGTTCAGCATGGGTTTACTGAACACGTACTTGAGAGGATCCAAGCGGGATATGAGAAGGGTTGTGTGACCATGGAGGTAATGATGTAACCTCATGGAAGCCCATGCTAAAGCACAACACGTCTTCTCAATCAGAGTGTACTTGTGTTCACTGCTGCTGAATCTTTTGCTGAGGTAGTAGATAGCTCGCTCTTGGCCTCTATCATCTTTCTGTCCCAGCATGCAGCCTATAACATTATCACTTATGGACAGGTACATGAACAGGAGATCATCATCCCTGGGTGGTACCAAAATAGGAGCTTTGACTAGCTGCTTTTTGATTATAAGGAAGGCCTTCTGACACTCATCATTCCATTTTATGGAGGAGTTCTTCCTTAACAACTTAAAAATAGGCTCACAAGTTGCTGTGAGTTGGGAGATGAATCTGCTAATGAAGTTGATTCTTCCCAAAAATCCTTATATTTCCTTCTTTGTTTGAGGAATGGGCATTTCCGTAATGGCCTGGATTTTGGTGGGATCCAGCTCAATCCCCTTGTGGCTGACTAGGAATCCCTGCAACTTGCCTGATTTAACGCCAAAGACGCACTTGACTGGATTCAACTTTAAGTTGTACTTACGCAACCTATTGAAGAGCTTTTTGAGATGGTTTAGGTGGTCTTCCTCCCTCCGGGACTTGACAATGATGTCATCCACATAGATTTCTATTTCTTTATGCATTAAATCGTGGAAAAGAGCCATCATGGCTCACTGGTAGGTATCTTCGGCATTGATGAGGCCGAATGACAACCGTCTATAACAAAAGGTTCCCCAAGGCGTGATGAATGCAGTTTTCTCACGATCCTCCTCAGCAACCATAGTCTGATGGTACCCTGAAAAGCAATCAGCAAAGGAGTACATGTCGTATTGAGCAGTATTGTCAATGAGAATGTGGATAAATGGCACGGGAAAGTTATCTTTAAGGCAAGCTTTATTAAGATCCCGGTAATCCACTTAAACTCGCACCTTTCCTCCTGGTTTAGGCATGGGGACTATGTTTGATAGCCACTCAGGGTATGTAGACACCATGATAATGCCTGCTTGAAATTATTTCACAATTTTCTCTTTAACCTTTAAACTCCACTCAGGTTTCAATCGCCTGAGCTTCTGCCTGATTGGCTTGAATCCCTCTTTGATGGGGAGGTGATGAATAACAATGTCAATGGACAAACCCACCATGTCTTCATGAGACCATGCAAACACATCCTGAAATTGGGTTAATAGTTTAACCATGTCATTCCTTTGGTTTCGATTGAGGTCTGTACTAATCTGGATTAGTTTAGGGCTTTCTAAGGTTCCAAGATTGAGAGAAGTCTAAATTCAGAGTCCTGAAACAAAATATGCTTTCACTTAATATATATAAAACTATTCAATCATACAAAGTGTTAGCATGTACTGACAAAATAACTGCTAATACTGTACAGAAAAGTAAGCAGTTATTATTATCTTCAGGGCAGAATGAGTTTCTGCCCATTTTACCCTTGTCGACCAATGAAAGGAGTGCTGCTCCAATTGTCAAGGATGAAGTCCTGATGGAATGCAGTGATGGAAGGGCTGTCATCGTCCTCCTTCTTTCGAATGATGACCATTACGTCTGGGCAATCATCGTCTGGGGTGTATTTATTTGTATGTTCATCATGGATAATGATGCGTATGTTTGACATCATTTGGGCGATGTCCTGTTTACGTCTCCGTTCCTCTTTTTCCACTTTTGGATATGGAACTAGGACTTCTTTCTCCTTTACTGGTATCAGTTTAGGAAATAACATGGCCATTACATGGGCCGACACCTTTACCAGAGACCGTACAGGCTCAGGAACTGTAGGTGGAGATAATTGTCGTGTGGCTAAAGCTGAAGGAATCTATTTGTGCTTATGAGGATTCCTGCGACTGGAACTAGCAGTATAGCCTAGTCTGGTTGTCCCTGTTTGACTGGGACAATGAATGGGATGCTTGATGCCCTGATTATTTTTGCCTAACCCTTGTCCAGGTTGATAACCCAATGACATCATTTCTTGAGTGGCCGACATTACTTCGGCAAAAATCTGGGGTATGAGAGGTGGCGCCCCAACAGGATGGTAGTGAGTGTTGCTCACCTCCAGGGCATGAAAACTGACCGGCTCAACTTCTGAATTGAAGCTTATGAGTGGTATGTCACCTTGTTCAGGACATTCCGGCTTAGCGTTGACAGTGACTAGGCTGTTGTTGATAATGTATTTGAGTTGTTGGTGAAGAGTGGAGGGGACTGCCCTGGCCATGTGAATCCACAGTCTTCCCAGAAGCAGGTTGTATCCTGTATCTATTTTGAGAACGTGAAAAGACACGCAGAATGTATGTGGACCAATCTCCAGTAGCAACTCAATCTCTTCGACAGAGTTTCGTCGGGATCTGTCGAAAGCTTTGATGACCGTATGGCTGTTTCGGATCTGATTGAGATTGATGTTCATCTTCACCAATGTGGCATAAGGACAGATATTTAGAGATGAACCTCCATCTATTAAAACTCCTCCCACCATATATTCGGAGGACAAAACCGCAATGTGCAACGACTTACAATGACTGGTCCCTTCGGGAGGTATATCATCATCAGTAAAAGATATCATATTGTTGTTAAAAATGTGTTCCACCAGATGCTGGAATTTCTCAACATCTATTGACTTAGGCAGTTGGGCTTCTTCCAAAACCCTGAGCAAGATCTTCCTGTGATCTTCAGACGAGAAAACCAAGTCCAGTATGGAAACTTGATGTGGAGTTTCTCTTAAGCTTAAAACCACCTCGGCTTCATTATGGCCCATAGTACGGAGAAATTCTTCCACTTTTTCCATGGAAATCTTCCCCTTTAACTTGATGGTAGGCTTCATCACCTGTTGGGGAGGATACAATGGATTATCCTTCGACACTACAACATTTATGTGCGATGTGGATCCTTCAGCCCCTCCATAATTCCATGGAACTTTCTGTAGGCTGATAACATGATATTGTGGTCTGAATGGCAAGATAATTGGCTCTGGCGCAGCCACTTTCAAAGGATTGTCAACCCCCTTGAGTTGAATTGGTTGGATTATATGTGAGGGAGTAGCTGCATCTATCTTATCAGATATGACTACTATGAATTCCTTCCACTTTGTAGGAAACACGTCCTCACTCTCCAGTACTACAACATCATCGTCTGCTATCTGTAGGACACCGCTGTTAATTAAATTTTGAATAAGGTGGCGGAGTGCCCAACATTCTTCTGTGCTGTGACCGCGAGATTTGGAGTGATATTGACACACCCCATTGAAATCAAACCATCTTGAACGCGGGCTGATTAGAGGTAGCAGAGCTATGATTCTTCCTTCATTTATCAGCATCTGTAATATTTCTTCCATCGGTTGGCCTAGGTATGTAAATTCCCTTTTGTGGGCAAAATTCCGACGGGCTTTAGCACTTGCTTTTTTTTTTTACAATTTTATCCTCCAGTGTTTCATTTTCTGGAGTATGTGATGGAGTGTTCGTAATAAGAGGGAGGAGACTGGCATACTCTTGACTAAATAATTGACGGGTGACTTGGTGCTGATGGACCACCAGTTCTGTCAATTGGTTAAGTTGCTCACGGAAAGCATTCATTTTTCGTTCCATTGTGAATTGGAACTTTGCATAGTCCCATTTGTCAGCACCATCCTTGCTGTCCTGGGAAAATCCACCATTAAAATTGAAACTCTATCCATTGCTCCAATTAATCATATTGATCTCTTCTTCTTTGTGTTAAGGAAGAGGGTTGTCTTGCACATTGGGTTGATCTGGTTTGGTGACCACAATCTCACCGCTATCGATCAAATCCTGGATCTTGTGTTTCAAGGCCCAGCAATCTTGAGTATCATGTCCCGGTGCTCCGGCATGATAAGCACACTTTCGAATAGTATTGAAACCCCTCCCATTCGGGTTGGTTAGTGGAAGAAGATGAGTAATTTTCTTCTGAGTGGTCAGAAGATTGAGAATTTTCTCGAGTTAGTCCCCTAGGGGTGTTAACACTCGAGTGCGTCTGACTTCTCTACCTTTAGGTAATGGAGGGTTTGAAGATTGTACTTGAAAGGGAGTGTAATTTCTCCTTTAGATAGGCATATTCTAACTGCCTTTCTGACCTTGTAGTATCAAGGAAACATCCTCTTCTTTCTTTTTATGGACCTTCCGAGGGTTGTTTCCATAATTTCCAGACTGGATGTGTTCTGCAACAGCTTTGAGGGCAGCTAGGTCTTGAATTTTTTTTAACTTCAATCCCATTTCAGCCATCTCCCCATGCATAATCATTTCATAGAATGGTTTGGCAATACCAGCTAAAACTCTCTCATAGAAAGGAGCTTCTTGTATGTCTATAAAGGTCATAACCATTTCTGACTCATTCATAGAGGGAACAACTTGAACAGCAAGGCGCCTCCACCTTTGAGCATACTCTCTGAAAGATTCATTGGTTTATTTCCTGACTTTAGTAATTTGGTACCGGTCAGGGGCCATCTAAGACTGGAAGCTATACTGAGTGAGGAAGGCATGAGCTAGTTCCTCCCAGCTATGGATCTTTGAATTGTCTAATCTGGTATACCACGATCGAGCTTCTCCAGTTAGACTTTTCTGGAAGAGCTGCATTTTGAGCTTCTCGTCCTCGGCATAAGATCCGAGTTTTCCGATGAATACCTTCAAATGTGTGTAAGGATCTCCTAACCCGTCATACTTTTCAAAGTCAGGAGTCTTAAACTTTTTTGGATAATGCACACCAGGGAATATACAAAGGTCGACATATGAAACACTCCCATGTGCTCCAATCCCTTTTATAGATCGGATGGACTCTTCCATTTGAAGGACCTTCTTTCTGATATCACCGGTGTCTAGATCTTCTTTGAGATGAGTGGTATCATGAATTTTGTTTGTTGTATCCAACTACAGCTCAGGTACTAGAATGGCATTATCTGAACCTTGTGTTCCTCCTTGTGTAAAGGATTTAGTATGTATGGGTATCCTTGTACCCTGAGTAGATTGGTGTAGTTCCTTAAGCAGAACAACCAAATATGTGATTTGTTTACTTAATTCATCGAACTCTTCGCGGAAGACAGGAATAAGATTAGCCTGGTCGGATGACGACATAATTAGCTATAGGCTCGTGGCCTTTTTGGACTTTGAACGGGTAATAGGTCCGATTGCTTCCCTGCGAAAGACTAACGTAGTTTAGTTTTAGGGAATGCATAAATGTTTACATGCTATATGATGTATCCGTTTTAGGAGTATTATCCCGCAACACAGATGTTAGTTGTTTGTAATACAGGATAACATGTTAATACTTTGTAAATATGCGTGTGCACATATTTTGTCATACTTCTCATTATATGGAGATTAATATGGAATGAAATTACAAGTAAATGGTTTTACAAGTAATTAAAAATGGAAATTACGAAGAGACTTTCGTCCGCATTTGGTTTATCAGAGGCTGACTTATCTTAGGCTACTCTCGCGGCTTTTTGGCATGAAGGTTCCCAAATCATCGTAATTTACTTGACGGGAATTTCAACTGGAGCGAATTTGGGTAGTTCCTTTCCTGAGCCACGTTGGAATTAGTCTTCCTACGAGTCCAGTAATCAAACACCGACAGGATAGCCTCCTGATGGAGGGACCACACAACATACATTCACATACAACGTGTCTCACCGTTTATGAAAATGATGACATGTGCGAAGCACTAATATCACAAGCAGATATAGTGTAAAGCATTAAGTACAGTAAGTAAATGCATTCGTACACATTCATCAAATGTAAATGTAACATACACAAACAAGCATATAACAGTTTTGAAAAGCTTGTAATAGCGGCTTAAGTCCTCTTACTGGCAAAGGTCCCCAGCGGAGTCACCACCTGTCGACGTCGGGATTTTATCTGTCCCTTTTCTGTTCTTGTTCTTTGGTGTTCTCATGTTAGGTGAGATTTGTTTGAAAAAATAAGCTGTGAAAAGGTCTGACATTTATATGTCGACGATTTGACTGTAAGAGTCGCTAGTTGGTTTTTTAAATAGTTGTACCAACATAACCGAGAAAAGGTTTGCACATTAACCCAGTAATGTGACACTGCTTAACGGGTTTGTGAAACCGAGATTCATTAGGGTCCGAGGACTTGCTTATGGGGAGGGAAGGTGTTAGGTACCCCCCGACATCCGTGTTGCTACGGTTACCGTCACTTTTCAAGAAACTGTTATATGAATGTTTGTGTGTGTGGGCGGGGGGTCAATGTGCAGTTTATTTGGAAGTAGTTCGATGCCTCGTTCACACCTATATACACAGGGTTTGAATTTATATAAAAATTCAGTTTTAAACAAGATATAGTAGTGATGTTTTGTAAAAGAGGTTTTTCAAACCCTTATGCTCAATAGTAATTGAGACCTTTTTAAAGTTCCATTTTATTAAAGGTTCGACTAGATTGCTTTTATTGTCGAGATGCGAAGCATCTTCGAGAAAAGAATATACAAAGCAGTGCAGAACTACTTATGGACATGAGAGTCATTTAAGGAAATTCAAACACCGTGAATAATTTTACAAGCCATGTACAGCTGAAAATGTCTATCACGGGAACCGAATCTAGATTCAGTAGACTGAATCTGTGATCACATGATTCCTAGGTTCACATGATGCAGCAATTTATATAAAAAGCTGTAAACAGTTATATATATAAAAGCTGTAAATATATATATACAGACATGATCAACCACCACGAAGCACCTCCATGAGGGATCGAAAATGTAAATATATAAAAGCGATAAATATATATATAGACATGATCAACCACCATGAAGCACCTCCATGGGAGATCAAACATTTAAATAAAGCATAAAAACCCAATCAACCACCACGAAGCACCTCCATGGAGGATTGGAAATGTACATAAAGAAATAAAAATCAATCAACCACCACAAAGCACCTCCATGAGGGATTGAAAATATAAATAAAGAAATAAAAACGATCAATTGCCTAGAAGTAAACTCCAGACGAGACGAAATGTAAATAAAGCTGTAAAAGTGATCAACCGCCACGAAGTAAACTCCAAGCGGGATGGAATGTAAATAAAGCAGTAAAAGGTCATGAAGTAAATTCCAGGTAGGACTGATATATATATATATATATATATATATATATATAAAAGCGGTAAACGCACAGGATATATCGATCCCGGCTCGATTTATCATTTTCGTCTCGGTTTATCATTTCAGCGATTTGTCGCTATATATATATATATATATATATATATATATATATATATATATATATATATATATATATGGACTAACATTATCGATTTATGCCTCGATTGAGCCTGGATTTTACAAATAAACGCTCCAGATGTAAAATCCAGGCTCAATCGAGGCATAAATCGATAATGTTAGTCCATATATATATATATACAAAGAAATAAAAGCCACGGACCGAAGTTTGGGCATACACAAGCTACACGACTTTCAACGTGAAGAATTGTGTGTGCACAGTAGTGGAGAAAGGTTTTAAAGTGTGTAAGAAAGCTTACAGTGGACTGCTAAAGAAGACTTCAATAGCTTTAAACGGATGAATACTCGGCTCCCGCCGGTAAAAATATAACAATATATGAGCTCATAAGCACTTAGTTTATAGGGTGTACAAAGCAAATTGGACAGGGCTTCCTCGCCTTTTCAGAACTTCAATCCGAGCATCCGATTGAGGTGTATAAGACCTTTTTCGGCATGCTGTTGTCGAGAGCTACATAATGACATGAGATTAGAGGTTGTATGAAGTCAGGAAGATGGAACCATGCTCTTAGTCTTCAAGCTTCAAATTCTATCTGGTGTGCTGTCTTGTGCAGTAGTCACTCGGGATTGGCGCTCTTTGGTTCTTGTAGAACATTGCTGTGCATGTATGTATGAATGTTGAGACGGCGTAAATTGGGATGGCGAGATGACGGTTCTGTCCTTCACCGGGGTTATCTCCGGCTTGAGCTGATTTAGCAGTCGTTGCTCAGGGTTATCTCTGAGATTGGACTACTGCAGGTGTTGACCGTCCTCAGTGTTGTTTCTGAGATGTGCCTGACTTTCCGGGGTTATCTCCGAACTTTGGAAATGAGTGCCTCGGGGCCATTGCCAAATATTTGAAGCTGATTGCATAGGTTTGAAACAAACATTTTCGGGATTATCTCCGGAACTGCAACTGCATGCCTGGGGTTGTCTCCGAGATTGACGCTGTCTTTCCCGGTGTCGTTTCCGGGACTGAAATTGAGTATCTCGGGGTTATCTCCGAGATAACACGATCTTCTCCGGTGTCATTTCTGGTATTTGAACTGCACTATCTCCGAGGTTGAAACTGAAACTCCCGGTGTTATTTTCGGGATTGCGGTTGAAATTTTCGGTAGTATTTCTGGGTCTGAGCTGGATATCTCGGGGTTATCTCCGAGATGGTAATACTGAATATCCCAGGGTTGTCTCTGGGATTGAATTGAGCTGTCTTCCAGGGTTATCTCTGAAAGGCGATTCTGCCCTCCTGCAATGTTAGTAACAAGTATGCAGAAAAGTTTCGAGTGTCTACACATAGAGTACATTTGCGTATCCCATATTTCTGATATCCATTTTTCGCTCTAGCAATTTGGACAAATGTCATAGTTTTTTTCAACTATATTACAGAAAAGAGAAGTTGGGTAAATTATAGTATTTTATATCTCAAAATAGAAATGCACATTTAATTTTCAAACAAATAAAAAAGAAAAATATATCTTTAATTTTAGAATGGAAGGAGTATTTGATACCAAAAGCCTCTCCCAAACTTATCACGTCTGACGCCTCCCAACTAATGACCTCATCTTTTTAATACTAATTGTCAAGAATCGAGCAAGAGAATATATAAGAAGCGTCCACCACTTGAAACAAGGTATTAGGAATATCGAAAATTCATATGCATTTATCTGAAATTATGCTTTAATTTAATAGGTTAACCTTAAATTCATGATAAATATGCATTGAATCATACCACTGTGCCAATGGTTTTAGGTGAACAAAACTAGAAAAGCTAGTAAATTAAGAATAAAAGTTTGCTTGGTAAAAATGGAGATTAAAACTTTATTATTAATCAGCAATTCAAATTAAGGAGTTGGTGAGAATTGACTTGGAACTTTGGAAGTTTTAGGGTGGGCCCATGGAAACTGTGGGCTTCATGCATGCACACATGGATCTTCTAGAAACTCACCTACTTCTTAAAACACAGATGTTATGAAAGGAGTTTCCGGGCTTGGCTGGTACCATACTAGAACTACTAATTTTCAACTCCACAACTTTTGTGCATTCGCTTTATGCTTTTTCTGATTCTGAAGCAATCTTCTTAAACCACCCATTTGTCCCCCATTTCTTTTCTCTCATTCTCTTATTCATCCTTGATCATTTATTATTATGTGTATGTTTGATTATACAACGTTTTCTGCATTCAATAAGTCTAGGGGGATCGATTGATTTTGACCGAGGTAATAATCGGTCGGAATTTTTTTTTTATTTTTGACTATCAAATAATTAATGTGATTTATTTAAATTGAAATTTTTACAAAATGCAGTGATTTAGGTGTCATTTAGATACATATAAAAAACAGGGTTGTACAGTCTTAGTCTGTACAACCCTGTTTTTTACATATATCTAAATGACACCTAAATCACTGCATTTTGTAAAAATTTCAGTTCTAATAAATCACATTAATTATTTAGTAGTAAAAAAAAAACAAAAAATCGGTCGATCACTTCCCCTATCGAAACCAGCCGGTCCCCGTAGAAGGATTCTTCTGCATTTGAAAGTCTGAATGCATTTAAAATTTTATTCGTCTATTAGTTACGTATTTCAAATAAAGTTTAATATTAAACTCGCTCAAAATAGAATCTATTTATTTTGTTTTGCCAGGTTTTTAGTGGACTAAAAAAAAAAACCAAAAAGTCAACCATATATAAATTGATATTTTCACATGACCTTTTGATATTTTCATTTGAAAATCGTCACTATAGATCCTATAGTGACGGTTTTTACCGTCGCTATATATTTATAACGACACTTTTCATGTGAAAATATCAATTTTCTATCTTTTAATAAATAGTTTTTCATCCAAATATGAACGACATTGGGCATCAAAATTTGCTTTTCCTAAGTTGATCGAAGCCAAAATAACAAAATTCATCATTGCCATAAAATATAATCAAGACAACAAGTTTTAAGAAACAAATTAATGGGACAGTTAAATTATGATAGAAAATTATTTCATTAATTTTTAATACAATTGTTTGAACCACTAATTATTTTCAAAATGATGGGTAAAGAAATAAAGTTAGGCCGTTGAACGACCTCAGAACTTCACCAACATTGTAGGGATCATCTTCAATGGAGCAATGGTCATTTTCTTATATATGGTCTTTTGAGTTTTCGGTCTTGCCATAGGAAATCAATTAATATAATATTCACTACCTTTTATGTTTTAAAAATCTTACATGCACAATATGTCATTATCTCAGCAAATTATGGATTTCAAAAAATCTATATTCAAGTCTTTTGGATTTTAAAATTCCATCTTCTTCCATATATATAAATTAAAAATTGCTACAAAAAAAAAAAATTAATGTCGGATGGATCTAGCAATGGCCACCCTTAAGTTTTTTGTAAAATATTTTATATATATATTGAGAGATTAGTTTACAAAAAGATTTTTGACCAGTCTTAAATCTTCCCTGTTTAAAAAAAAAAGTTATATTTACAAAATAGTTTTATTTTTTATATAAAAAAAATCTCATTATTTTTTATAGTAAAAATATAAAAAAACTGTAATATTTTTTTAAATATTTATATAAAAAAGTTTGAATAGTTGAAATCTTTTCCACATAAATTTTCTATGTCGGTCACTGAATGTCATATAAAGGTTTTCATACTGCCGGCGGCATTGTGACTTTCCTATTCCCATGTACTCCATATTTTTGTGTGTAAAATTAAAGTGAATTAAGCGGCGGACCAGCTTTGAGGAGATTGATGTTTGTTTATCTTTTTAATATTTTTTGAGAATTTTATAGGTAAAAAAGTAAAATTATTTGAAAAAATTTTATTTGCCTTTTATCGTTTCTTAATCGATAAGAGGAATATATATAAATCTAAATAATTAAGAACTGTCTTCTCATGAGAAATTAAAATATATGGAGCCTCTATAAATATTGTAATCCCTCCATTCCAAATTTTAAGATCTTTATTGAGTTTTGAAAAATCAATTTGAGATATTTTTAAATTTAAAAGTCATTTTGATATTTTATACTTTTTAGTTACCAAACAACTTTTTAAGTTAAGATGTTATTTTACTCAGATGATCTAATTAATTTATTAAGATATACTAACTATTCAAATTTAATTGCTCAATTTTATCAAACACCACCTTAATTAAATGTTATAATAAGGCACAATAAACTTTGACTTCATTGCTATTTTAATGAATTCAATTTTATTTGTACCCTAATTCAGTTCATTACTTGTGTTTCTAAATTTGCCTTCTTCAAAGGTGCATCATGTTATATTTGAAACTTAAAAAAAAGGAATTGAGCAAGCTCTTGCATCCTTTGTTATCTCAACTCAAAAAAGAAGAAGAAAGAAATACATATGATTCTTTTTTTTTTTTTTTGACAAAACCCTAAAATAAGAACATGGAATAATTTTTATTGATAAGTGAATCGAATTACAAAAACACTAGAGTTGAGGTGATATATTCTTCGGTTTCAAATTGAAACTCAAAACTCGAGAATATAAATATTTCTAAAAAACAAATAAAAATATAAAGTCTTCCGTAACTTTTCAACATGACAACAAAAAGGAGATTGTTGTGATAACTCCACACCTATATGAATAGATATGTCTTCACCAATTAATGTCAATCAAACCTTTTTCACGAAGAAATCATGAAAAAAATCTTCATGGAATGAGAAAATCTCAAACAAAGAGAAGAAATACACATAAAAAAAATTTCATAAATAAAGAAATAAGAATAATTAGAAAAAACTTGGGGAGGATCTTCTAGTATAGATCAGAGATCCTACCAATCCATATGATTCTAAACAATCATATATACATAAATAAATTTATTTGAAAAACTCAATGTAAATTATTCCTTAAAATACTAAAATGATTTAGCATTCTCACAAATTTCTTGACCATCATGCATTTATTAGACTATTAGGTGCATGGATCAATACAAATATATGTACTAATACATGTACTTGAAATTAAGGAAATATATTTGATTTTTTTTTTCTTATAGTGTCAATTGTGGAACAAAGTTGGTGGACTTTCTTGTAGTTAGTAATTACTCCCTCCCTTTAATTTCAGTTTGGGATATTTTTATAATTTAAAATATAGTTTTTGAAATTAATAAATCTTGTATTTAGAGATAATTTACTATTTTAATAATTGTATTACTTAAAACTAAATGAAATTATACAAATTATAAATTATCTTAAATTGATTTTAAAAAATTAAAATGAATCTTATAATTTAGAACAGAATGAGTAAAACAAATGGTGAATCATGATAATATATATGTTGGGCCATGATATTTTATGCATAGTGGCCCGGACCATTTGGGCCGAGTCATTGGGTTATCTCTGTTGGGTCTTAAAAGTATTGAGCCAAACCATTAGATGAATAATAGCTTGAGTTGGGCTTTGACCGGTGATCATTAGTAAGATAAACTTTGACTGTTAATTCTGCAATGCATTAATGAGGATTAGACAGAATCGGCCGACGGTGGGAAAAGTGGGGATGAGCAGGTGAACTGCATGCATGGGAAGAGTTCACAGGAGGTCGGCGACAGACAGGACAAAAGAGAGTAGTATATGATGTTAGAGGACAACACAAGAGAGAGGTAATTAATATTTTTCTTTATCAAAACACTAGAGCTATTAACTTCAATTGTTATCCTTGTATCTGCCTGTACTGACTCTTACGTCGGAGCTATCCCCCAACAGTTCAAGTCGTCAAGCTTCTGGTATTGACGTGTTTACCGTGCATGATTGAATGTGCTTTTACGTGATTGAGGCGCGTGGAAAGATCTTGGCGTTAACATTGGCGCTAGAAGGAGGGCTAATTTTCTAGTGTTCTTGAATTTCAATCACAAAGATCAACTGGTTTACGTCGGAAGTCATGGTGAAGAGTAAGACAGCTACTGCTGAAGGACAACCGATGGCCACAAGTTCGTCTACTTTGAGAATCTTTGTTAAGGATCGGTTGGGTCCTTCAAAAAGTGCTCATGACAGCACTGCTTCTAAAGATGTTTCAGAAGGTTCTCATGCGAGGGTCCATGGTGATGCTAAGAGAAGATTGGTTTTTGCTGCTGATAAAGGACCTGAACATAGTCAAAAACGGGTAGAAGGCATACCGCCTAGAACCCAACACCGAGGTGGTCAGACCGATAGGGCCTCCAAGTTGGCCAGGATGGCAGAAGAAGCGGACAAAGCCTTAGAGGTTCTTTTGAAATAGAGGGAACAAATTGCTGAACAAATGCTTCGTATGACGGAGATGAAGGACGAAGCGTCCAGTTATGCTCAGTCTGAAGGACGTAGTAAGTCCATAGAAACGCGACCGAGAAGAGGAAAGGAGCCTGTACACTCTGGTCATATATCTTGAGGTCGACCTCGAGATCGAAGAAGGTTAAGAAGCCATACTCCTGAGAGACTGAAGAGGGCACTTCACCCTATCGGTTCTCGGGGTCATGATAGAAGAAGACGAAGAAGCAAGTCCAGGGAGTACACACCTGAGAATACAAAGAAGGTATTCCGCCTTGAGCATTCTCACCACAGTGACAAAGCTCCACACTGAAGCAGATTCAGAAGTTGCACTCCTGAGAATCCGATGAGGGCACACCGCCCTGTGGATACTCGTCATCGGGGAACTCCGTCTAAAGCTGTGGGTTCAGATGGTAGGGGCCAGTCTACTCAGAAGAAGAAGAGTTCTCCAGAGAAAAAAGTCTCATCGCAACCGGAAGGAGTAGAATTTTTGGTTAAAGAATTGAAAGAGCTTCGGAGACAGCTAGCCGAAGTTCAACAAGTGAAAGATACTTCGGAAAAAAAGGCTTCTCCTTTTTCTTCGGAGATTCTTAAAGAGAAAGCTAACTCTACCAAAAAGCTTCCTTATATGGAAAGTTACGATGGTTCAGGTGATCCCTATGACCATAGCCAGACATTTGATAGGCTGATGGATTATTATGATTTCCCTGATGCGGCCAAATGTCAGACGTTTGTGACGACGCTTAGGAAGGATGCAAGGCAGTAGATGGGAACTCTGCCTTCAGATTCAATCTCGTCTTGGACAAATTTATGTGGTAAATTCCATGCTTGTTTTGGGAGCAACAAGAGGAGAGGAAAGCCTATGGGTTCGTTGGCTCAAGTTCGACAATATTCGAATGAATCTCTGGGCCAGTATGCGAAGCGCTTCAGAGATGTAGTCGACCAAGTAACTGATCTCAATGATCTTCAAGCTGTCGGGCTGTTTCACAATGGTTTAGACTTGGTGAAATCAGAAAAGCTGGTGAAGAAGCTGATGTTTCACCATCCGAAGAGTTTAGCCGAAGCTTTTGATAAAGCTGAGGGCTATATTGTGGTGGAAGAAGCTATGAATAGCTTGAAGCGTCCTTTTTCTGACAAGTTGGAAGACAAAGATAAAGTTGAAGGTAAAAAAAGAACGGTAGGAATAATGATTGTCCAGAAGGGAGTTCTAAGCGATATAACAATAAATGGCATCAAGGAGGGAGTCGTCCGCCTGTTCCAACCCAGAAGGTGAACAAGGTATATACTCAATTGAATACGGATAGGGCTGCTATTTTGGATCGGATCAAAGACCAACCCTACTTTGAACCACCTCATGACAATATTAAACCTGGATCGGGTAATACTCACAAGTATTGTGATTACCATCAGGCATCTGGTCATGACACAAATGACTGTTGTAGTTTAAAGGAGTTCATTGAAAAGAAAAATGGTGCGTTGGTTCATTATGTGGTAGGGAGAGAGCACCAAGGAGAACAACAGAGGAATATAAGGTCTGTTCAAGCTGCTCAACTAGTTCAACCTGCATAACCTATTTCGAATCAGCCAGCTAGGCACGTCGTTGATGTTATTACTAGGGGAACTATTGGAAAAATGATCGGGAAGAAAAGACGTGGACATTTAGATTCGGTTATGTCAGTGGAGGGTACACTCTCGAAGACTGATAGACCGTATCTAGGAATAGTAATTTCCTTTACTAATAAAGATTACCCTTTGGAGCCCATTGAACCCCATGAAGGAGCCCTGGTAATTACAGCACAAGTGGGTTCAGTAGATATAAAGCGGATGATGGTTGATAATGAGTTTTCTGTTGATATTTTATACGCACATGCTTATCAGAGGATGCATCTGGATGGGCGAAAGATGGAGATCGGGCAGGAGGCTCCTTTATATGGTTTCAGTAATGATCCAGTCAAGGTGGCAGGAACTATTGAGCTACAAGTTATCTTTGGTACGGCTCCACAACAGGTAGAGATAATATATAGATTTTATGTTGTGCATGTAGATTCATCTTACAACGCCATCTTGGGAAGACCCACCTTGACTGCTCTTTAAGCAGTAACATCGATTCCTCATTTTAAAATTAAGTTCCCAACAGCACATGGACTTGGTGAAGTGGCTGGGGATTTGGATTTGGCTAGGAGATGTTACCGGAATGCAGTAATTGCTTTGGGGGTAGGGGTCAGTAAGCAAAAGTAGGCTATGGCTATCGAGATAGAGCCTTTTACTAAGAGCAGTTCAGAACCGTTAGTCATGCCATGGGAAAGACTGAAGCGTTTGAGCTTGTGCCTGAAAAGAAAGAGAAGACAGTGAAGATAAGTTCAGGTCTTCCGGAACCTCTCCGGACGAACCTAATAGAGCTAGTTCGATGTTATGCGAATATCTTCTCATGGGTGCCTAGTGATATGTCGGGGGTAAGTAGAAAGGTTACAGAGCATCAGTTGCATGTGGATCCAGAGAAGAAGCCGGTTCGGCAAAAAAGGCGGATATTTACACCAGAGCGACAGAGGATTATTGATGAAGAAATTACAAAGCTGCTGGCTAGAGACTTCATATTCGAGATAGACTATCCTGAGTGGATGGAAAATGTGGTATTGGTCTAGAAGCAGAATGGAAAGTGGCGAGTTTGCATATATTACACGGACCTTAATAAAGCTTGCCCGAAGGACTTTTATCCCTTGCCTCACATCGACCAGTTCATTAACGCGACTTCAGGGTATACCTTGCTTAGTTTTATGGATGCTTTTTCTGGTTATCACTAAATTTCTATGTGTAAAAAGGATATACCAAAGACGGTGTTCATTAGGCATCGTTCGGTATATGCTTATAAGAAGATGACGTTTGGTTTAATAAATACGGGGGCCACCAAAGGATGATGAACTTCGTCTTCACGAGACAGGTGTGACGGAATATGGAGGTCTACATTAATGATATAATCGTCAAGAGTATGACAGTGCAAAGGCATTTGGATAATTTATAAGAGTATTTCCAGACAGTTCGTCATTACAACCTGAAGCTGATCCGACCAAATGTACCTTCGGTTTAGGTGCAGGTAAATTTCTGGGTTATTTGGTTAGCAATCAGGGTATCGAAGCCAATCCAGAAAGGATCCAGGCTATTCTGAACATGAAGACTCCTCAATCTTTTAAAGATGTTCAACGTCTAACATGGAGAATTGTAGCTTTGAGGAGGTTCATGTCTAAATCGATAGAAAGACGTTTGCCGTTCTTTGATACGTTGAAAGGACCGAAGAATGCAAAGACGTTCCAGTGGACTTCGAAATGTGAAGACGCCTTCTAGGAAATAAAGACGTATCTGTCTTCGGTGCTTTTGTTGGTGAAGCCCGCTCCTGCTGAGCCTTTATACTTGTATTTAGCAGCTAGTTCCTTGGCAGTAGGAGCAGTATTGGTGCGTGAAGTTGGGTGTAAGTAGCACCCAATTTACTATGTAAGCCATGTCCTTAGGAATGCTGAAACAAGGTACCCAAACATTGAGAAGTTTGCCTTCGTTTTAATAATAGCTAGTCGAAAGCTTATGCAATATTTTCAAGGTCGGTTGTTAGTAATATACACAGATCAGCCTCTGAAGAAAGTTCTAAGTAAACCTGAGGTTTCGGGGAGACTTGATGCTTGGGTGATAGAGTTGTCTCAGTTCTTCATAGAGTATCATCCTCGGATTGCTATTAAAGGGCAAGCTTTGGCTGATTTTGTGGTCGAATGTTCGTTTTCTGAAGCTGATGATAGTTTGGGAGAAGCAGAAGAGTCTGACAGAGCAGTTGCAGTACTTCATCAGAAGTAGAGTTTGTGGACGTTGTATGCAGATGGATCTTCTACTTTGGACATTAGTGGAGCAGGGATCATTTGACAAGTTCGGAAGGATTCAAGGTGCAGCAAGCTATTAGATTTGGGTTCAGAGCAACGAACAACGAGGAAGAGTATGAAGCGGTGCTAGTAGGATTACGGCTGGCAAAGAGTTTCGAAGTTTAGAGATTAGTCATTTACAGTGACTCACAGTTGATCATCAAGCTGATTTTAGGGGAATATGAAGCTCGAGGTTCAAGAATGATCAAGTATCTAGCAGAGTTGAAAGATCAGCTTCAATATTTCCTTTCTTATGAGTTTCAAGGGGTTGATCGCAATGAGAATTCCATTACCGATGCGTTGTCAAAGCTGACTACTACGGATGCAAATACTTTTGATGGATCGGTGTATTTGGAGACTCTACAACAACCTAGTATCCAACATGAATCAGTAATATGTGTCGAGCGTTCTAACTGCTGGATGACTCCATATCTGGAGTATCTAGCAGATGGCATACTTCCTTCGGATCAGATGTTGGCTAAGAAAGTAAAGTATAAAAGCGCCAATTTTGTACTTATTGATGATCTTTTTTGAAGGGCTTACTCATCTCCATTGTTGAAGTGTTTGGTTCCATCCGAGGATGAATATACTATTCGAGAAGTTCATGAAGGTATTTGTGGAGATCACATGGCTGCAAAATCATTAGCCTACAAAGTACTTCAGTAGGGATATTATTGGCCTGTAATTTTTAAGGAAGATACTGAGTATGTAAAGAAGTGTCAGAAGTGCCAATTGATCAGTCTGATCCCACATCAGCCACTAGAAGAGCTATATTCAATTTTATCTTCTATACCTTTTGCTGTCTGGGGGGGTAGATATATTGGGTCCATTGCCGAAAGCTAAGGGTCAGGTTAGTTTTGTTATAGTTGCAATTGATTATATGACCAAATGGGTAGAGGCGAAGCCACTTAGGCTGATAACGGAGCATGAATGTTTAAAGTTTTTAAAGGAGTCTATAGTGTTTCGTTTTGGAATACCTAAGGTGGTGATCTCGGACAACGGATGTCAATTTATGGGATTGAAGTTTGAAGCGTTTTTGAAGAAATTGGGGATCCAGCACAGAAATACTTCGATAGCTCATCCACAGTCTAATGAGCAGGTTGAAGTAACTAACAGAACGCTTTTAAATGGAATCAAACGAAGATTGGATGAGGCGAAGGGAAGATGGCCAGAGGAGCTGCTTAGCATATTATGGGCTTATCGGACTACTACGAAGACTACAACGGGAGATTCACATTTCAGATTGGCTTATGATACATATGTCTTAGTCCATGTAGAAATTAGATCTACAAGTCTTTAAAGAAATATACAATGATGAAGGGCTGAAGGTCAACATGGATTTACTGAAAGAAGTCATAGAAATAGCCTTGATAAAATTGGCAGTTTATCAGCGACGTGTAGCTAAGCACTACAATAAAGGGGTAAAGTTGCGAAGGTTTGAAGTGGAAGATTTTGTCCTCAGAGAAATTGAAGCTTTTATGTCTCAGAATTTGGGAAAGCTGATGCCGAATTGGGAAGGTCCCTATAAAGTTATTGAAGTACCAAAGCTAGGGACCTATCGGTTGAGAGCATTAGATGGGTTTGAAATCAAGAATACTTGGCATGCTGGTAGGCTTCAGAAGTATTTTCAATAGAGACAGTGTCAGTTTATCGTAGTCTGTAAATATTGAATCATCATCAATAAAAGAAGTTTTTTCTCCAATGATGTTCTGTTCATTAGTGTTCTAATGGTGTAAGGAGGTTCGGTTGGACTCATTCGACCATTCGATGGCGAAACACATTTTTCGGTAGAATTTGTTAGGTCCTTCATGGGTAAACAAAGTTCAAATGGTGTAAGGTGTAACGACCCCAAAATCCATACAAATTAAATCTCAACTTTGGTCGTTAACCATACATTAAATCTCTAATTTTACATCATTATTCGATATTAAACTTAATAAAATTGCAGAATATTTAAAACGTTTATACACTTCCTTCTTTCATGCCCTGAATCGCAACCTTTACATTACATCTCTTTGATTCAATCTTATATCATGAATCGTTACAACAAAATGACTATACAAAGTCTTACATCATAACTAAATATCCATATACATTGGATAGCTCAACTTATAATTTAACAACATATTACGTTCAAAATATGAAATACATTTCTCATAAAACATAAGTAATCTTCGTTAATATAGATCTCTATAACTCACTTAGCACATATCTTTACCTTAAAATCTTGACCTGCAAAAGTGGTTATTTGCAAGAGTGAGCTCGACAGCCCAGCAAAGTCTAACAGTTTTCATGCATCACATAACACATAATAACATGCTCGATATACATCCCATTAAAGTAACATGGCATACATGTTTTTAATTCACATAGCAAATATAAAGATTGAGTTCCTTACTCAATCATCATTACTTAGCCAAAACAATGCAGTCATATTTTGACTTTAACATTTCATGATTCAACATGCATAACATATCATGCAATTTAAAACAGGTCATCAAGTCCACGTAGAAAATAGGAACCGAAAGACTTGCCTTGATCGTTGTTTACCAATAATAGCTTAACAGCTTACAGTTATCTGCACTTCACGTGCCCTACACAATTATATAATCATACACATCAACTATTAGTCACATAACAACACATAGTAATTGTAATGTAAACTCTACTCCACATCTCATAATCTTTCCTATTAATAAATACACAATGGTCAATTAGATTGTGTTAACTTTTCGACTTATGACTCACTATATTTCTTCTTAGTCAAACTCGAAGTTCAAGTGCTTAAGTCTTGCTAGGACTACTTATTGGTTTTATATTAAACCCATTCCATATCTTATAATATCCATTTCAATGGAATTGAAACACTTTTTAAGTTCATTAACACTTGGCACGACGTTTCGACGTTCAATCGTCACACGCCCGATTTGCCTCTCTTGTGTATGCTTACTATGCTTCTATAACTTATGTAATACATTATTTATTAATGTTAAGCATCATTATATTTACTAAGATTCATGTTTTATAACTTAGAACAACATCTTTTACGGTCTGGAGTACTACACATGCATATGTGCATGCCCGACACCCTCCGATTGCCTCCGAAAACACAACAGTCCTAAAGATAACTATTTTGACCCATTCTAATTACCTCAAATTGAAAAATATAAAGAACAAAAGTTGTAGGTCTACTCGTTCTCATTCCGGATCATCTTGAATCACCTCAATCGGAGTTCGTATGAGGAAGTTATGGCCATTTTACTACAGGAGGTCAAAACTATCCAAGTCAGACTTCTGTCCCCGCGCTGGGGCGCGAGGACTAAGCTAACAAGTGGCGCTGGGGCGCGAGATTGGCGCTGTGGCGCGAATTTCAGCGCTGGGGCGCCAACTTCTGGAGCTGGGGCGCGAATTTTGGCGCCGGGGCGCGATTTTTGACGCTGGGGCTCAAATTTTGGCGCTGGGGCGCCGAAACTTGCAGAACCCAACCACGGAGAACGTAACAAAGCAACTGTCTTTATTTTTAACACCAATTAATCCCAATTAACATGTATAACTTATATAAATTACACATATACATACTACCCAACATGTATATACTAGTTTAAATTACTAAACAATAATCACAGAAAACTAAATTCCTTGAAAACCATATTTTAAAACAAAACTCCATGTTTGACATTTGTTAAACACAGTGAACACTGTAATCTCTAATAACCACCAATTTAATTACTTTTAAACTACAATTCTCTGTGGTTCATATCCAATTAACATACCCGACTTCCAATTCTACAATTAGAATACAATCAATTATTAATTTTGTTATCCTACAAAACATGTTCATACTCATATATTTTTACTGTAAAAACTCTTTTCTTTCTTTTTTTTTTGATCGTAATTCACATAATCACGTACATGTATATCCTCTTCATACAATCACCCTATATGTATATATAGGATATTTATACTATTACAACTTCATAATTTCATACTCAACTATATATATGAATTACCGAACTTTATACTATAAAACACAGTGAATTTCAAAAACACAAAGACTAAGGAATTATACTATAAAAGATATATGTTAAGATTATAATACATACCTTTTGTTGTTAAGAAATTCGTGTTAACCCTTGCTAGTCGCAGACAATCTTGCAACTTCAGACACCTTTCCCTCTCAATTTTTCTCTGATACTTCTCTCTCAAACTCTCTGTAATTCTCCTTCTTAGAAAACTTCTATTTTCTTCTTAGGCTTAAGCCAAATACATTATACGTAAACTAGAACTAACCCCCAAACGCACGTCTTAATTCAAACGCTTAAAACCGACACTACTAATGGCCTTATTAAATTAGCAGTTACCAAATTAATATATATATTATTTATATTATATTATTAATAATTCAAAATTTAAATTCCAAAAGCCATAAGGCTCCGTTTGGCAAAACTCTTTTTAAAGACTTAATATATTTAAGTCTTGTTTGGCAAAATAAATTAAAACTACTTTAATTTATTTTTAATAACCATTTATAATATAGTTATTTGTCACACTTCTAATTAATTAAGTTTTCATACTTAATTTAATTAATTCTAATAACAATTCATTGCATAATATAATAATTTATTTAATCATTATAAACTCTCTAACTTAATTATTAAATTAAATTAGATTACTATTTCAAAATAATTACTTTTCTTAACTCATTAATTATTTATTAAACAAATAAATAATCAAATCACATCAAATCAATTAAACAAATACTTATTCAACAATAAACACATCCATTAAATATTTATATAATTCAATAAATATTTAAATATTATAATAAAAATCTGGATTGTTACATAAGGAGGTTCGGTTGGACTCATTCGACCATTCGATGGCGAAATACATTGTTCGGTGGAATTTGTTTGGCCCCTCCTGGGTAAACAAAGTTCAAATGGTGTAAGGAGGTTTGGTTGGACTCATTAGACCATTCGATGGTGAAACACATTATTCGGTGGAATTTTTTAGGCCCCTCGTGGGTAAACAAAGTTCAAATGGTGTAAGGAGGTTCGGTTGGACTCATTCAACCATTCGATGGCGAAACACATTGTTCGGTGGAATTTGTTAGGCCCCTCGTGGGTAAACAAAGTTCAAATAGTGTAAGGAGGTTCGGTTGGACTCATTCGACCATTCGATGGCGAAACACATTGTTCGGTGGAATTTGTTAGGCCCCTCGTGGGTAAACAAAGTTTAAGTGGTGTAAAGAGGTTCAGTTGGACTCATTCAGTCATTTGATGGCGAATTGGATTGATACATATCTGTTTCACACTTCGGTAATGAATAAGTATTACATTACTTTATTACCTTATTTTATTTAAGTGTTGAGTTCGGGTTATGTTATTACTTGATCTTATCTGTTGCATAGTTTACTTGATAATTGACTAACAGTTTAAGATAAGTTTAAAAAGAGCTTGTACATTTTTCAAGTTGATTGATGGTGAATTATTGACAAGAAATGATCATAAAGGAGTAATAAGGAATAAAGTTGATAATCATTCATTGACATTTAACTGTTTACAAAAAAGATAGAATTTTTACAGAAAGTTCTAGGGCTAAGGGGAAGGGGAGTTATCTTCAAGCATCATCTTCGCCTTCAGAGGAGTCGAGAAGAGATGGATCTATCTTGGCTGCGACAAGCTTTTTCTTGCCTTTGCTTTGACAGACCTCATACCCCTCGGAGAACATCAAGATGACTTCCTCATTCAGCTTAGCTAATTTTTGGTACTCTTCTTGGAATTGCTTACGAAGTTCTTCGGTCAAGGGTGGACCTAGATCTCGAAGGGGCTGAAGTTCTCGAAGCTTTTCTTCAAGCTTTTGGCGTTTTTTCAGATGACGTGCTTCTTTAGCTTCGATCTCATTGACTTGTGTTGCTAGGCTCTGGTTGGATTTTGCAAGAGCTTCATTCTTCTGAACTAGGATTTCATTCCTTTGAACTAAGTCGATGTTCATATCAACTGCAGCTCATTGAGTGGCCTTGGTTGTTTCTAGTTGCTCTTTAATTTGAGCTAGTTCTTTTCGAAGACCCTCATTAGTGAAGAGAGCATCTCCATACTGACCTCTCTCCTTGGCCAAGGCAGACTTCAGAATGACATTCTCCCTTTGGGCGGCATCTTCTTCTACTTCAGCTTCTTTGTATTTTGGACGAAGGCGCCCGAAGATACCATTTTCCTACAAGTTTTCAGAGTTAGTCAGTTAATTTCAGGTAAATATGTGGGCAAAGATATAAATGAATAAGCTATCGACAAAATTACCTTGGCTTGATATTTCATTCCTTCATCGATCAAGTCCATAATGGAACTATTGCCAAATCGATGATCATTGGTGTCACGAACAAAGGAATCATAGAGTTGGAAAGGGAAGTTTTTGTTAAGATCAGGCCATAAAGTTGGAGATGCCACCGCTTCAGGCCTGGTCTCGATTGAAGAAGGTCGTGGTGGGGAAGACCTGGGTTGTTCAGGAGGAGGTGGAGGTTGAGTAGTTGTCTATGCAGAAGGAGGCATTGGTTGGCTTTCGGAAGGTTTCTTTCTTTTGCGAGATAGGGAAGAAGAAGGATCAATTTTTTCTTCAAGCTCTTCGTCAGAAATTTGGATTTCCATGGGGATGACTGGTGTAAGATCAGCTTCGGTAGTGAGTACTCGAAGTTCATCGGTGGAGAGAGGTGTTACCTTGGTTCTCCTCTTTTTGATACGAAGAACTAGAGTTCGTTCGTCCAGAGGCATATCAAGAAGACTTTCGTTGAAGGTTGGTGGGGGAGCAGGTTTGGCTTCTTGGGCGGCTCGCTTCTTTCGGTGAGGTTGGTTAGATTCTTCGGTTGGAGATGGTTCGGTTGTTTGTGTTTCAATGGCCTGGGCTCAGAAATTGAAGGTTCATCAGGTTGGGGTTCGGTGGGGATTTCAAAATCCTTGCCCGATAGGAAAGATTCTAAATCTCTTCGGTCTGAAGAGGTCGGCTTCATCAAAGATACTACAAAAGATAAAAAACAATAAATTAGAACCAATATTATGGAAGATTTCAAAAATTGCGCATATACAGATAGCACGCCTGTTTGGTGAGAAGTCCATAATTTCACTCTTTCTTCGGGAAGTTCTCCAAAAGTTTTATCATTTCGCTTATGCGTTCTTCAGAGATGTCCCCAATATATACAGATAGCTTTTCAGCAGTATTCCAGTTCGGGATAGATGATATCTCTGGTCCTTTGACGAAGAACCACTCTTTGTGCCATCCTTTGTTAGTCGATGGAGTGCTTATCAAGGATCGTCTCTCGAAGTTCTCACCAGACTTTGGAGATTGCTTGCTTAGGGCTTTGAATCCCTTTTCACGGGATTTTCCGGCGTAATAGACGAAAAAGAAAAAGTCAAGGGTAGGTGTGACCCCTACTTTGTGGCAGAATACAATAAAGGCCAGAATGTGGATGTAGGAGTTCGGCACAAGTTGGGCGAACCCGACACTAATAAACCCTAGGAGGGTAACTATAAAGACATGAAGAGGGAATCAAACTCCCTTTTCAAGAAGAGTTACCGGCATGGCGGTCCAGAATTTGATAACGGGTCCGAATGTTGCGCAGCTCAATCTCAGTAACAGTGGAAGGGGTATTGGCATAGGGGAAGTGTTCTTCACTCTTGAAGAATTTTGAAGGATTTAGTAGGGGTTTCGGTGGTGGATTCTTGCTAGGAGTAGCAGCAGATTTAGGGTTTGAGCTCCAAGTCTCTTTGGTAGGGCTTGGGCTAGAAGGTGATGGGAGTTACAGAAAGGTGAACCTCTTTGCCGGATTCTTGAGACGCCATTAATAGAGATTTAGAGACAGAGAGAGAGAGAGTTCGAGAGAGAAGACGAGAGCTCAAAGGATTTGAAAATTCAAAATGGTTTGGTAAAACTTTCAAATTTGGGGAAAAAGAGTTTTTATACCGGTTGTCTCTTCAGCTTTCCACGGAACACGAAGGCGGCACATTTAATGAAAGCATTGATGGTGAATTTGAAAAGATATTAACTAGAGTGGGCTTCTAGATTGGGCTTCTTGTTTTTGATTTATCTTGCTATTTTAATTTCACCAGATGGGCTTTGGTTAGTTTTATGTTGGGCCTCTTTTAGTCTTATCATATTTCCTTATATCTTGGGCCATTTATACTCTTTTATTAAACAGTCTGTTTAATAAAAGATTGAGGGGCAATGTTGGGCCATGATATTTTATGTATAGTGGGCCGGACCATTTGGGCTGAGTCATTGGGTTATCTCTGTTGGGTCTTGAAAGTATTGAGCTAGACCATTAGATGAATAATGGCTTGAGTTGGGCTTTGACCGGTGATCATTACTAAGATAAACTTTGACTATTAATTCTGTAATGCATTAATGAGGATTAGACAGAATCGGCCGGCGGTGGGAAAAGTGGGGATGAGCAGGTGAACTGCATGCATGGGGAAGAGTTCATAGGAGGTCGGCGGCAAGCATGACAAAAGAGAGTAGTATATGATGTTAGAGGACAACATAAGAGAGAGGTAACTGATATTTTTTATCAAAACACTAGAGCTATTATCCTCCATTGTTATCCTTGTATTTGCCTGTACTGACTCTTACGCCGGAGCTATCCCCCGACGGTTCAAGCCGTCAAGCTTCTGGTATTGACCTGTTTACCGTGTAGGATTGGATACGCTTTTACGTGATTGAGGCGCGTGGAAAGATCTTGGCGTTAACAATATATATAGTCAAGTGGACACAAATTTTCAATGGTAGTGAAGTTTGTTTTAGCTTTTTAGAGTTATCTTACGAGAGAAGTTAGTTATATATTGGTTGGAATAAGATTTTAAGCCCACGTTCATACAAGAAGGAAAATAAAAACCTTATCAGCTACACGTACCTTGTTGTAATTGGCTACCGAGGTACAAAAACAAATGAAGTCATTAATTTATGTGTAACTACTTTTAATTGTCAAAATATTTAGTGAGTGGTTCCTCTTCTTGCGATTCCATCTATCCTATTGCAAGGATCTGATTAACATATAGTTAACTTCATAGTAAGTTGGTTAATTGACCAATACAGTATAAACACGCAAAGAGATCACCTCACAGTCTGCATGTCGATATTATATTGATCAATTGACCCAAGTTAATTTCATGTTAATCACTCCCGTTAATATTTACTTGGGCCATTATTTTCACTTGATTGATTATATTTCGACTGCGCAATATTTGAGTACTTCATAAAATATATATAAAAGAAAAAAAAATAATTCATATGATTATTATGATGACAACTGTGTATTAGATAAATCACCAGTTATAAAAATATGGTACTCCCACAGTCCTTTAATATATGTTCTTTTAAAATTATGTACAAGAATTAATGAAATGATTGTATTATAACGACCCCAAAGAAAAACGAGAAGATTACTATCATATTCTTCCCAATGGTGAGTCTTCTCTTGACTTATCATTATCTCCACTGTCTCTAATTGAGAATTATACTTCAAACAAACACCAAGATTATATAGATAGTGCTCATAGATATACTCGACAAGTGGATGTGCACAATCCTGTCTTATGATGACACGAGGTTGTATGTCATTAGACATCTTGTATAATAGTGACAAAACACCCTTCCAACGTTGGGTTCGCCTCACCCTATTTTATTCACCAAATATAACTACTAAATGATGACCACCGTTCTATTCCCTTGTTACCTCCGCTCGACCCAGCTACACTCTTATTACCTGAAAGGAATTATGAAACAGAAGGGTGAGCACAACTAGCCCAGTAAAGAATATTATGACTAAAGATAATTAAATTATCAATAGCCTTCATCAATAATAAATCAGAGATTTAGAACATATGGTAAATGATAAAAATTTCAACCATAGTTGCAGCGGAACGAGCAATCCATTAGAAGAGTCAAATAGACCATAAAGTCTATTATCTTCTCCATGTTAAAAATTCACCAACAATATTTTATCCCTGTAACATCAATCAACAGTTCTGGTCCACAAACATATGAATAACTCATAATCATAATTGTGATTCTAAATTCCTCTTCGCACCCAGGACGAAGATTATTTTCATCACCTGTCTTTACCTAAAACATCAAAGATCATGGTTACACCAAATCACATTTCCTGCTCATAATCATACTAATAACTTCATCTTTGTACTACGGCCAAAGATATTCATTTGTATCACCAGTTGGTCATGTTCATCTCAACACCTGTTCATCTTTGCATTACTAGCCAAAGATATTCAACAACATGTCATCTTTGCACTACGAGCCAAAGATATTCATCAACAACTCATCTTTGCACTACAGACCAAAGATATTCAACAACAAGTCATCTTTGCATTACGAGCCAAAGATATTCATCAATAATTCATCTTTGCACTACGGGTCAAAGATAACAGCTCATCTTTGCACTACAGGTCAAAGATATTCATATCTCAAATAAATATATAATCATTTCAGAATTTATATAAACAATAATTATAACCATGTTAATCAATTCATATTTACACTTAAGCTAAAGATATTCAATTATAAATTCAATGGTCATGATCATACCAGTTAACAATTCATCTTTGCACTACAGGCCAAAGATATTCCTCAGTCACGATCATACCAATAATTTATCCATCTTTACACTCAAGTGAAAGAGAAATTTAACATCAAGGTTATAAAAATGTTATATATGATAATAAAAAATAATATGATTAAAATATGGATTTAATTTCAAGAGTAATATTCATAAATCAACTATAATTTGGTCAGAAAAAGAAACCAATTTTGTCGTGAATAATAACTCGTGAATAGTAACTCATGAATAGTAACTCATGAATAGTAAACCCGACACAAAAAGGTAAAAATTTCACAATAAAATACATACCAATATTTCGGTATAATGATATTGAAAGAATAATATTTCTTAAGCTTATAAACAATTTATTTTAATTGTTTACAATTTACTAAATAATGCATTTAATCATCCTAAAATGCCAAACTCATAAGATTTCATCACCAATAACCAAAAACCCTCATCAAAAATCTGCATATACCTCATATAGAATTCTCAAGCCATAAAATCTTATTTTCTAATTTTCTTACTTCACATAACATATTTAATTCAGTTACTCATAACTAGTCTATTTTCATGAAAAATACCAAATCAGTTCTAAAAAAATATTTCTTTTCTGGAATTTAGCAGAATATAGTTCCATATTGAACATATATTTTTCTCAGAATTTTTAAAATTCATTTACTATTTTTCATATGGCCAAAACCGTCGAATATTTAGACATTTATTATAAATTATACTTTTATCGAAAAATTCCGAAATTCACAGAGTACATTGATATTATATAGGTATACTTCCAATAAAAATTTCATCAATTTTGGAGTTAACCACAAGGAATTATTAGCGGTTACTTTTAAAATAATTTTTTCTCATAAAATTCATAACTCTCAATCTATACATCTAAAAATCATCATTTTTGGACACAATCAAGAAAACTCATCAAAATATCATTTCAATTTTTTTCAGAATTTTTGAAGGTCAGAAAAATTACGAAACTGGAAAATATAACAACCCTTAAAATTCCTTACTATCGTTTACCTCAAAAGAGCAGTACTTCTGATCGGTATAAGGCTGAAGGAAACGTGCACTGATGAATAGAAACTCACAAGGTATCTAAATACTCACAAAATACACTCAATAATCTAGAGAGAGAAAGAGAGAAAACTTATGAATTCTGGTGTGATTTTCAATTCTAACTTAGCCCTCTATTTATAGTAAAATGTTAGCACGCCGAAGCAGACTTAACTTGTAACCTGATGGCTTTACCTGCTACTATTTTCACCCACCACATTTGAATAAAAATCTCAGTATATTTTTTTACCAACCAAGAGTGGGGCCCACCAATTCTAGAATTTTCCACCAAAATGATAAACTCCGAAAATTTAACAATTTCTGAACCAGTCATCTCGTAAAATTCATAACAAATCATTCGTTCATTTTTAACGGTTTAAAATTTGTGGACATATACTCAACTTATATATGTATAACATATCCAAAAATTACCACGATCCAACGGTCGGATTAAAAATTATAACCCCCGTAAAATATCTCAAAAACCCTAATTTAATTTTTAATACCCCATTCCGACAAAAATGCTGATAAAACACCTCAACATTAATTCCTTCATTTATAACAACATAAATAAATCCATCATTTATATCCACGTCAAATAAATATTTCATTATCATATGAATCAATAATTAATTATTCACAAAAAATATTACAGAATCACAATAATGACAATCAGGCAGTTCCCAGGAAAGAGGGGGCTTTCCGATAAGGATTTCTTCTTACTGGCGTGCAATTAGGTGACCAAACCTCTCATTGACAGAACTTTCTAGACATTACCAATAATGTTATCTAATAATATTATTCACATAATATGAATTATTGATCTGATAATGGGAAATATTGTGCAGTAATAATTATTGAAACAACAATAATATAAAATATCAACACAGCAATTATTGAATTAATAAAATAAAATATTGAACAGTAATTACTGTAACAATTATTGAGTAGTGCCTTCTTACATAAGGATCAATAATTCAACAATACTGTGCAATACCGTGTGGTACTGTGCATCCATGCGTATTATTGTATTTTAACCACTGGGTATTCCAACAGTGTTAACGGTAATAATTACGCCGTTATTTATAAAAACTTAAATTTGTCGTTTTCTTCATCCGACCGTTATTCTGTTATGGGGCCCACAAATGTCTGCGCCGTCGTACGAATATTCCCCGACAGAAAAAATATTCCACGACCAAACGAATATTCGCCGACAACAATGAATATTTTATAACCACTTGCGTATTTTAAAAAAATTTCACATTTCACCCATAATTTTAACTTTTTATCAATTTTACCATTTACTGAATTGTAATTATAAGAAAAATTGAATACTTTTATTTCATAAAATTCGGGGTCTTACATGTATAGTATTAAATATAATATTAATTATCTATAATACTCTTAAATTTTTATAATTATTATTGTAAGACTCCGAATTTTATGAAATAAAAGTATTCAATTTTTTTTATAATTATTATTCTATTCAGTAAATTAAAATTGATAAAAGTTTAAAGTTAATGGTGATATATAAAAATTTTACAAAGTAAGCAAGTTGTCATAAAATATTCGTTGTTGTAAGACCCCAACTTTTATGAATAAAGATTTAATTTTTCTCTAAATGTTATTTTGAATAATAAGTGTGGATGCGCAAATTTTGCAAGTAAGCAAGTTGTCATAAAATATTCGTTTGGTCGGAGAATATCCGTACGACGTCACAATCATTGGTGGACCCCACAACGAAATAACTGTCGGATATAGAAAGCGACAGAAATATTTTTTTTGTAAAAATAACGGCAAAACTTTTACTGTTAACTGTTGAAATACCTGGTGATAATAGTACAGTAATACGCGTGGTTGCACAGTAGCACACAGTATTGTACAATATCTCTTATTATTGATTCTTACGTGAGAAGTCACTCAGTTCATTTAATAATTGCCACAGTAGTTGCTGCATAGTATCTCATATTATTGATTCAATTATTGTCATAATATCATCAGCATAATATTTTATATTATTAGATCAATAATTGAGACGACACCGTTATTCATATTATTATTTTTATTATTGATAATGTCTAGAAAGTTCTGTCGAGGAAAGGGGTTAGGTTATTTAATTGCGCATCAATAAGGAGAAGTCCTTATCGAAAAGCTCCTTCTTTCCTAGGAATGATCTGGTTGTTAATATTGTGATTTATAATATTAATAATAAATATTTGTTGAAAGATTAAAAATGTGCTTATTGAAGATAAGTGATTTGTAGTAAATATTTATTCAATTTTTGATATAAATAGAATGATTTTTCATAAAGTATTTGTTGTAAGTTGACTTATTACATGGACCCCCACTTACTCATTTTTCAAAATCACCGATAGAAGGTGGTCTCAGTTTTTGTTTTATTACTATTATAATAGTAATAAAACAAAAAACTTTTTATATAAAATAGAAAACTTTTTTATATAAAACAGAATACTTTTTATATTATATATAAAGTTATTCGTTTTATTAGATTATAAATAAAATATATTATATTTTATATAATATTTTTATTTTATTAGAATATTTTATTGCACAGTAATGAATAGTGAAAATCAAAATTTTCAGATGAATTCGTTCGCCCGTGAATCCTTTTGTTGGTCCGTGATTTTCTTTTTAAATAGTGCCCTGCCATTCTCGTATAAATAGGATGCTTATTTAAGAAATGAAAATCACACCAGAATTAAAGAATTCTTCTTCTATAATATTGAGCGTATTTCTTTCTAGTATAAGGATACTTTGAGTGTAACAAATAGTACAAGTTTTCTTCAAGAATATCTCTGCTATACCAGTCGGAATTACTCTCCTACTAAGGTAAGGGATATTTTTTTTTAAATATGCGTAAGAAATATTATTTTCTTCCATATTCTGTAGTATGTAAGTAATATTATTTCGTTTCATATTCCTAAATCTATACTTATTTTGATAAGTACTACTTCTATACTCCTTGAAATTAGTGGAATATCCTTGAATTTTGCGCTTCTATACTCTGCTTGACTCTTCTAATGGATTGCTTGTTCCACTGCAGTTAAACTTGTTGTCTATTGTATTCTATCATTTTTTATACTGTTAAAGATTAAGGATAATTTATTCTACATTATCTTAGTCATACTAGGCTAGTTGAGCTCACCCTTTTCTTTCATTGTTTTCTTCAGGAAATGAGAATATAGCTGGGACTAGTCGGGAAATAGAGTGATAGTCTAAGATGGTGGTTATACTAGTCCTCACTATTCTATAAAATAGTGTGATAATAATTATAATGAGGACTTCATTTGTGTTTGGATATTGTTTACGAGACAATATTCGTATTTAAACTCATAGCTTACGTTTTGTCGTATTTTACACGACAATTGTTAATTGTATAAATTAAGTTTATAGTTGAATTATGTACCATATATTTGGCGAATCAGAATGGGTTGTGTAAACCTATTTTGGGGGCATCACAGTTGGTATCAAAGCTTAGGGATATGATCACTGGTGGAGATCTGAGGCTTGAACTAGGAGGGGAGAGTTGAGTAAATCCTTTGCTAGTATGTCCTACCTAAGCTTATTTATTATTTAATTGGTCGGTCGAAATATAGGGATAATATGTGGCATGTTAATTAACCCTTATTTTATGACAGTGTTTGAAAATGGCATCTGAAAATTTTGAGATAAGCAATGGAGCACATGAGACCGTTAAGACACCGCAAATCAATAAATATGATAATGTGCATCAGGAAGGCTATTGTTGACTTGTTAATATTCTAACTTTATTGTTTTGATAATGACTTGATATTTTGGACTAATTTGTTTATTATGAAATTTCAGGAAGTTGATGAAAGGATTATTTTCTAAAGACTTTGAAGATTTGAGTCCTAAGAAAATTATGTAAGGTCATTGCAAATACTTAATTTTTCAATACAAGGCTCTAGGATATTTTATGTGTGCATTAAAATGAGATTAATATTTTGTGCATGCCTAAGAATTATATTGCTAACTGTTATTACATGACTAATTTTAGATGGTTAGTATTTATATTTGCATGCGTAAAATTATTGTACGGATTAATTGAATTTGCCATGTGTTATGAAATTTTAAAGAGTTTGATTTTAGAAATATCTGTATAACACGTGTGCAACAAACTTGTTGGAAATCTAAAAGGTGTTGGTTACTTAAAAGTGATGGCGGCAGAGATATGATTACTTGGATTGCATGAATCTTGGAAATACAAGATAATCATTATCTTGAAAAAGTTGGTTCATATTCACTCCTATATTAATGCCATGATATCTTTTACTTCGGTATTGATATATCAACTTGATATGTGGCGGCAGACTTTATTAAGTGGAATTGAAAAAGTCTAAAATTTAATTGTTTTGTATCTGACTCATTTTCTTTTTGGATTACTGTTGAAAGAGTCCAACATATATTTGTAACTACTGAAGATAATTGGATTTGTCATTCCTTAGCCATTAACGGATATATCGTTGGAACGTTATTAATCTACTGGCAACATATATATTGCAACGGTAATAAATTAGACTATAAAAAGAACCGATGTCAGTAACAAAGATACAACACTCGAATCAATTATTGTACTCATATACTTGAAAAGATACTTCATTATTCTTGGTGCAAAATTTCCAGCTACTGTGCAATTTATATTCAGATCAGTTTAGCTGACTTTCGTGAGCTTCATAATTGGTGACATCTCTTTTACTGTTTGATCGTTGCATATATTAGTTGAGCCTTGCATTGTTAAATTGCTTATTTGCTTTGATCATGAGACCTCTATATTTGTAATCTTATATTTTTAGACTAAGTGTTGTCTAAAGGAATTTAATCCAGGTGGATTAAGGATTGTTTACAAACATGTTCAAGGAAGCATAGGTGCTTAAGGGGTGCATTAGTGAATAAGGAGCACGTGTGCTCAAGTGAATTATTGTAATTCAAATTTGATAGAATCTGTTTTGTAACAAGGGTCATATTTAAAGAAATAAAAGTGAGTCTCCGCTACTAGTTGGTATTGGACGTGGATTAGGCTATTATTATAGAGGGTAATAGCTGAACCACGTAAAAAGTCTTGGTTGTTGATTCTATTCCTTGCTTTACTTTAGTTACTCACAAAAGCTTGTTAATTGGTTTGATAATTAAAATTTAAACACCAAGTATTTTTCTTTGAATTATAACTTCAGCAAGATATTTTCATAAAATCAAATAATCAATTCGGTAGGCCATATTCATTCAGCAAGCTGCATTTATCAATATAGTAGGCTATATTCAATAGTTTGGTTTAAAGTTTAAAAATTGGTCATAGTTTATACCTACATTTATTCAACCCCCCATTCTAAGTATGCCTTATCTGAATTTCATTTGGTATCAAAGCTTGGCTCTACTTACTTGGTCTTAAAGGTGACTTGGATTCTGACATGGCACAGTTCGGGAACAACAATATAGAAGGTCAATCAACCAATAGACCACCTTTGCTGTATGGAACATAAAACTACAACTTCTGGAAATTCCAAATGAGAATCTACCTTAAAAGAGATCATTGGGAATGGTGGGTTGTGGAGAATGGACCAGTTATTCCAAGGAAAGATGACGGTACTCCAAACCCTTTGCTAGAAATGCACTCAACTGAGACTTTCATGGTTTCCTATGATTCAAGGGCTATGAATACACTACTTAGTGTCATGGTACAATTTGAGATTGACAAAGTGTCCTCATACAACACAGCTAAGGAAATCTGGGACACTCTTGTAGTGAGCCATGAAGGAACATCTAAGGTTCGAGAAGTGAAACTAAGTATGCTCATGCACGATTATGAAATGTTCAAACTCGAGAAAGATGAAACTATAAAGATGGCTCAAGCAAGGTTCCTTGTTCTTCTGAACTCTTTGAAGTTACTTGACAAATCCATTCCACAAAGTGAGATTAACCGTAAGTTACTTCGAGCTATGCCTAAAAGGTTTGCTTCTAAAATTACTACTCTTCAAGATTCCTCTATTATTTCTACTATGGATACATTAACTCTTTTTGGTGAACTTGAGGAATATGGACATCAGTTAAAGAGATATGATGATGAGGAGGAAGCTCCTCGAAGAAAGGTTTTAGCTCTTAATGCAGAAAATGAAGAAGAGCTTGATATGATGATTTTGATGAAGAGATAGCCATGATGTCAAGAAGACTCAAAGGACTACTACAAAGGAAGAATAAATGGAAAAATATCTTCAACAAAGCCAAAGGAAAGAAAATCGAGGAGAATGTTTTGAATGCGGATGTCCAGGGCACTTCAAGAAGGACTGTTTTCAACTAAAGAACAAAGGAAAAATAGGCTTCAAGGATAATAAAAGAAACAAGGCACTTGGCACTTGAAGTGATGAAGAAGAGACCGAAGTTGAGGTTGATGCCAAGGATAAAATAGCTCAAGTATGCTTCATGGGAATAGAAGGTGAATCAAATGAGGTATCTAGAGTTTTATTCTTTGAAATAAGAAAATGAAAAATAAAAAGAAAAGAATGCTTATTTGAAAGATTTGGTAAATACATTAATGAGTGAGGTTGATTTTTTAATAGATGAAAAGAAAGATATTGAAAAGGAATCTACATGTAAAGAAGAAAATGTTTTGATTGCTAAGATAGATTATTGAGATAATTATAACAAAATACTTTTCAATAAGGTAAATTTTTTTAATAATGAAGTCCAAAAATTGACAAATGAACTAGAAATGAGAGATGTCTGTATTGATGCATTTAGTTATAAATCACTTGATAAAACCCTTCCTAATAATGAACTTCAAAAAGAAATAGATTCACTAAAATTATCTCTTGCTAAATTTATTCAAGGTGAAGAAAATTTAAATGTCATATTGGGTAAACAAAGACCTATCTTTGGAAGATAAGGAATTGGTTATAATCCTATGCATAAAAAGGGCAATACGAAAATGTTAAAATCAAAATCACGTTTTAGATTAAATTATTGCTCTCCTTTTACAACGTGTAGAAATTGTGGTATTAAAGGTCATTTGGACATAAATTGTTTTAAGAAAGATAAGATTAAAAAGGTATGGGTGAAAAAGGATGATTTACATGCAACTAACATTAAAGGACCCAAAAAGATGTGGGTACCAAAAGGATGAATTATCTTTTCTTGACAGGTTTGTCTCAAGGCAAGAGTTCCATCTCAAAAATGGATCCTTGATAGTGGATGCTCTCGTCACATGACTGGTGATAAATCAAAGTTCGTGGAGCTAAAAATCAAGAAGAAGAACGAGACAGTTACATTTGGAGATAATCGAACTTGCGAAATAATCGAAAAAGATAAAATAGGAAATGGTAAGGTTAATATTGATAATGTACATCTTGTTAGTAGACTTGAATTTAATCTTATTAGTATTAGTCAATTAATGGATAATGGTCATCAAGTTTATTTTGAAAAAGAAAAATGCACTATTTCTCATGGTACTAACAATGTTACTCTAGTTGCACAAAGAGAAGGAAATGTATATACTATTGATTTTGAGCAACAGGATGAAAAACTATGTCTTACATCTGTACAAGATGAGGCTAATCTATGGCACAAGAGGATGAGACATGTCCACATGAATTTAATCAAGAAATTATCCTCAAAGAATCTTGTCAAAGGGTTGCCAAAAATAAAGTATGAAAAGAAGGGAATTTGTGTTCCTTATCAACTCGGGAAACAAGTAAGAACATCGTTTACAGCAAAGAACATGGTATCAACTTCTTCTCCTTTACAACTACTTCATCTTGATCTATTTAGACCAGAAAGACATCCTAGTATAAATGGTAAGTTTTATGCATTTGTAATTGTAGATGATTTTTCAAGATATACATGGGTATTATTTTTGAGAACTAAAGATGAAGCATTTAAAGAATTTGTGAAATTAATAAGAAATTTAGGAACAAAATATAGTCTCAAACTTGTGAAGATAGGAAGTGATCATGGTACTGAATTTCAAAAAGACCTTATAATATTTTGTGATAAAAAAGGAATTAGTCATGAATTTTCAGCCCCTAGAATCCCTCAACAAAATAAAGTTGTGGAAAGAAAGAATAGGACATTACAAGAAACAACTAGAACTTTATTACAAGAAAGTAAACTTCCTAAAAAGTTTTGGGTCGAAGCCATAAACACCTCTTGCTATGTTTTGAATAGAGTGCTTATTCGTCCAATTATTTTGAAGACTCCTTATGAACTTTTAAATAATAAGATTCCTAATATAAGTTATTTCAAAGTTTTTGGATCTAAATATTTTATACTGAATACTAGTGATAACTTGGGAAAATTTGATGCTAAATCTTATGAAGGAATTTTCATTGGGTATTTACAGAATAGTAAAGCATATCGTGTATTTAATATTAACAAGTTGTGTGTTGAAGAATCTGTTCATATTACTTTTAATGAAACTCACAATGATCTTCCAAAAGAAAGAGATGAGGATGCAGGGAATTTGGAGATCTTAGTGAATCCAGCACAAAAGTCAATTCAGCAAACCAAATGGACAAATCCAGCAAGCTGAATTTGAAAACTCATAAGAAGTGGAACAAAGAACAATACAAGAGCTTGAAGTTGATATTCCTCAACAAGTAGAAGAAATACATGATGTGCAAATGCCAAAGACTGCGAGATATCTCAAGAACCATTCACTAGAAAACATCATTGGAGATATAAACTAAGGAATCATCACAAGGAGAGATTGCAAAATTAATGTGCTTTTTCTGCATTCCTATCACAAGTTGAGCCAAAGAATGCTAAGGAAACTATCCTAGATGAAAGCTGGCTAATGGCAATGCAAGAAGAACTTCAGCAATTTTAACGATGCCAAATCTGGGAACTTATGTCTCCTCCTAAAGATGTTTCTATCATTGGAACAAAATGGGTATTCAAGAACAAGCTTGATGAGCATGGCACAATCACTCGTAACAAAGCAAGGCTAGTAGCTCAAGGATACAATCAACAAGAAGGGATCGACTATGAAGAAACTTATGCTCCAGTTGCTAGACTAGAGTCCATCCGAATCCTGTTAGCATTTGCATGTTACAAAAAAGTTTAAGCTTTATCAAATGGACGTAAAGAGCGCCTTCCTCAATGGATACATTAATGAAGAGGTATATGTAAAATAGCCTCCTGGATTTGAACATAAGAAGTATCCAAACCATGTTTATAAGTTAAAGAAAGCTCTCTATGGACTAAAGCAAGCTCCAAGGGCTTGGTACGAAAGTTTGAGTAAGTATTTTCTTTTGAACGATTTTATTAGAGTAAAAATTGATTCTACATTATTTATTAAGCGTGAAAATAAAAATATTATTATTGTATAAATATATGTAGATGATATAATTTTTGGTGCTACTAATGATTTCCTTTGTGAGTGGTTTTCTAAGTGTATGCATAAGGAGTTCCATATGAGTCTAATGGGAGAACTTAACTATTTTTTGGGACTCCAAGTCAAGCAAACTAAGGAAGGTATATATATCCATCAAACCAAATATACAAAAGAGCTACTCAAAAGGTTTGGTTTTGAAGGATCAAATTCAAAAGCTACACCAATGAGCACTTCAATAAAACATACGTTTGACGAAAAAGGTATAGATGTGGAGATAACTAAATATCGAGGTATGATTGGATGTTTATTATATTTAACTGCATCTAGACCAGATATTATGTATAGTGTATGTCTGTGTGCACGTTTTCAAGCAAAACCTAAAGAATCCCACTTACAAGCTGTTAAAAGAATTTTTAAATATTTAAGTGGTACAATCAATTTGGGATTATTTTATCTAATCTGCAATCATTTTGAACTAATGGATTATTCAGATGTTGACTATGCATGATGTCAAATTGATAAAAAAAGTACCAGTGGTGTTTGCACATTTTTAGGTCACAGTCTTGTTAAGTGGCACAGTAAAAACCAAACTTCGGTGGCTTTATCAACCACTGAGGGTGAATATCTAGCTGCAGGGAGTTGTTGCTCTCAAATTTTATGGTTAAAATAAACTCTATGTGACTTTGATGTTTTATGTGATAATGTGCCCATATACTGTGATAATTCTAGTACTATAGATATCTCTAAAAATCCTATGTTACACTCATGTACAAAACATATAGAAGTAAGACATCATTTCTTAAGGGATAATGTTTCAAAAGGTTTGATTAAATTAATTTTTATTCCAACAGAAAAATAATTAGCTGACATTTTTACCAAACCCTTAAGTGAAGAAAGGTTTTGCATGTTAAGAAGAGAACTTGGAATATGCATGGTATAATATAATCACGTACTAAAATAGTTCATACATAAAATATTTCAAATATACAGTATATCTGCATGTTATGATTTTAAATAGGTCTTTTTGATATACGTTATCTGTTCTTAACCGAAGACTAAGGGAGACGTATCTGCTCGACACAATTTACGGTTGATATCATTATGATTTTTGAAATTTGAAAAGACAAGAGCTGAGGGTTGTATATCTTTCCAAGAAGTCTTTTCGGCGTCCAACACCTCCATATTAAACGCAGAGCACCTTCTCTCTTCATATTCGTTCAGAATTTTTTTCTCTATTATTCTTCAAACACTCTAATTTCTCAACGACAATGAAGACTCGGGCCAACAAAAGATCTACCGACAGCACCATCAAAGAAGGAAATCATCCCCAATCTCCTTATACTATGCGATCCCCAAAGAAGTCCAAGAGACAACCTCGCCAGACATCTGTTCATGTTTCTTCTGACGATTCCGATGGGTCTGATTCAAGTTTCTCTTTCCTAAAGAAATCTCCACAATATCTTGGTTCGGAGCCTCCTCCTTCTCAACTAGAGTCGCCATCTAATCTGGTAAACCCTTTCTCTGTTACATCAGATTTGCCAGACAATTTCTTTCGAGGTCAGAGTTTTGAAGCCCGCTTCAAAACTTCTATTGCTATTAAACAGTTTGTTTATGAAAAAATTCTGGATCTGTTTTATTTCAAAAATTCTTCTTTGGAAAAACTTTTTACTTCTTGTGGTATTTCTGCTATTGTCTTTCCTCTCACTAGGGCGTATCCCCGTTTGGTACAACAGTTTTACACAAATTTATAGTGTAATGGGGATTGTTACATGTCCTTTGTCAAGGGTAAGTCTTTGTTTTTCACAGTTGTTGATTTTGGAAGTATTTTTAATAATCCTTCATCTGGTCCTTGTCCGTTTACTCTCAAGGGTGCTGCTAATATACCCTTTCCTCCTCTTAAACAACTTCACACTATGATGAACGATTCATCTTTGACTACTCTGTTTACCCCCAAAACTATTGATGTATGTCCACTTACATGTGTCTTGCATAAACTGCTTCGTTACAATCTGTTTCCACGAGTAAGTGGTGGAGCAGATTTTACCTATCAAGATCTTGTGGTTGTTGCAATGATTTTAAAAGGTGTCAGTTTTAATTACTCTCTTATGTTGTTGTCCTGCATGATGAGTTGTATTCGGTAAGTTAAAAAGTGTCTGCCCTATGGATTATTTTTGACAAAAATGTTTCAGCATTTTAAAATCTTTCTTGATGATGAAATTATGGTGTCACACAATGAATTCATTGATTTTGCTAATTTAAAACAATCCCATATTTCTTTTGTTGATGGCTCGTTTGTTCGAATCGTTCCTGATCCTATTCCTACTCCACCGAGTTCTATCTCATCTGATTTACCATATAATAATCCTACTTCTTCTACACTTCCTACTTCATCAGTCTCATCTCCAGCAGTAGTCGATATGTTAACTCAAATCCTCAAATATCAAGAGTTTATGCGTTTTGATATTCTTGATGTAAAATAAAGGCTTTTGGTTTTAGAAAAAGGAAAATTACCTATTCGGTCAAATGATTTGAACAAATGTTTTTCTCAAAATGAAGATGAATTTATTGATTTACAAGCCGGATTTGAGCTGCACACAATGGCTATTCATAAGAAGATCAATAGAAATTCTTGTCAATTAAGTCAAGAACTGAAGTTTGTGAGTTACCAAATTGGAGAATTTGTCGATTTTATGTACCATCGTATGAATGACGTTGGTAGAAAGCTACACTTTGACAGAATGCACTCTCCAGTCCCTGAGTGGCCTCGATGTAATTGGATGGCTGAATACATTGGAGATTTTCTTGATCTGCCTCTACCCAATGAGACGTTTATTCCTCGTCCTCCTAGGTTTACTCATGAATTTTCTATGGAAGAAAGGATTAATCGTCCCTATTTCACTTCTCGTCCTCTACCTGTGATTCACGTTGATGACATTGATATCTAATGATCTTTTTGGTGATGACAAAGGGGGAGACATAATGCTGTGTTGTTGTTGCTGTGAAGAAGTATCGAATTATTGAATGATTTTGGATTTTGGAATTATTAGTTTTGTGTTAAAAACGATTTGGTTGGCACCAATATGTGTTTAAGTTTGTTAAGATTTTGTTTTTGATGGGTTGTTTAAAACAATTTGGCTGGAGCCAATATTAGATATTATGACTACTATATTTTGTGTTATCTAATATTTGTTACAGCTAACAATCTTTCAGGTTATATTTTGTGAAATTTTAAATATGCATGAATTCAGTGGGAGTTATAATATTTGGTGTTGTCATCATCAAAAAAGGGGGAGAATGTTGACTTGTTAATATTCTAACCTTATTATTTTGATGATGACTTGATATTTTGGACTAATTTATTTATTATGAAATTTCAGGAAGTTGAGGAAAGGATTATTGTCTAAAGACTTTGAAGATTTGAGTCCTAAGAAAATTATGTAAAGTCATTGCAAATACTTAATTTTTCAATACAAGGCTCTAGGACATTTTATGTGTGCATTAAAATGAGATTAATATTTTGTGCATGCCTAAGAATTATATTGCTAATTGTTATTACATGACTATTTTTAGATGGTTAGTATTTATATTTGCATGCGTAAAATTATTGTCCAGATTAATTGAATTTGCCATATGTTATGAAATTTTAAAGAGTTTTGATTTTAGAAATATCTGTATAACACGTGTGCAACAAACTTGTTGGAAATCTAAAAGGTGTTGGTTACTTAAAAGTGATGGCGGCAGAGATATGATTACTTGGATTGCATGAATCTTGGAAATACAAGATAATCATTATCTTGAAAAAGTTGGTTCATATTCACTCCTATATTAATGCCATGATATCTTTTACTTCGGTATTGATATATCAACTTGATATGTGGCGGCATACTTTATTAATTAGAATTGAAAAAGCCTAAACTTTAACTGTTTTTGTAAGACCCCAACTTTTAAAAATAAAGATGAATTTTCTATAAATATTATTTTTGAATATTATGGAGTTAATTTGATATAATGTTATAGTTGTGGGTAATATTTATAAATTTTGCAAAGTACGCAAGTTGTTACATAATATTCGATTGGTCGGGGAATATTCGTTTTAACAGGAAATATTCGTACAACGGCACAATCATTGGTGGACCCCACAACGGAATTATTGTCGGATTGAGAAAACGACAAAAATATTTTATTAAAAATAACGGCGGAAGTTTTCCCATTGATACTGTTGAACTACTCGGTAGTAAAAGTACAGTAATACGTGTGGTTGCATAATAGCACACGGTATTGATTATTAATGCTTATGTGAGAAGTCACTCAGTTTGATTCAATTATTGTCAGTTAATAATATGAATTATTTAGCGATAATGACGTTTTGTTTTATTCGTATTATTAACGTAATAAAACAGAAACATCTTTTTATATAAAATAGAATACTTTATTAAAGTTATTCTATAAATAGAATATATTATATTTTATTTAAAAGATTTTTCTTTAAATATGGACCGTCAGATTAAAGTAATCAATCTGGACCGTTCATGGATTAGTTACTATGCATTCTATTTTTCTATAAATAGCAGCTCATTCCTTCATTATTTCTTACGAATTCACTGAACTCTAGAGAGAGAAACTATAGAGAGAAACTATAGAGAGAGAGAAGAAGAGTATTCTGCTACTTAACTACTTCCTTATTTCAGCTCTTCTTTAAAACGGTAAGGGGTGTTATTCTTTCTTATTCATGAAGAGAACTGTTGTTATTCTATTTCTTATTATTCTGTTGGAATAACCTGTATACGCGGTCTATCCTATACTTGGTGACATTCTTCTATTATTCTGTTGGAACATCCTGTCTGTGTGTTTTACACCGGACCTGGTTCCGTTTTTATTATTATTCTGTTGGAACATCCTGTCTGTGTGTTTTACACCGGACCTAGTTCCGTCTTTATTATTATTCTGTTGAAACATCCTGTCTGTGAGTTTTACACCGGACCTAGTTCCGTCTTTATTATTATTCTGTTGGAATATCCTGTCTGTGCGTTTTACGCCGGTCCTGGTTCCATTATTTATTATTCTGTGGGAATAACCTGTCTGTGCGGTCTATCGCATGCATGGTGATTTCTTTTGTTATTCCATTCTTTATTATACTCGGTTGGTTAAGTTTTGACTTCTATACTCCATGAAATTTGTGGAATATCCTTGATAATTGCGTTTCATCCAGTATCTTTTCATGAAAATATTCTTCTAAGCATTCTTGAATTTTACTCCACAAAGCAGTATCATGTTGACAATTTGGACGTTGTTAATTCTTGGATAAATTAATTCTTGAACTTGTTTTATTGAATTCTTATATCATTGTCATCATCCTCATGTTTAAAAAATGTTAAAAGTCATCTGTGGCCTGTAGTGCATAGATGGACTTGGTATGATTATGACCAGGAATTATTCGGTATAATCATGACCGTAATGTTACAAATGATGTGGTAAAAGTCCTCATTGGCCCGTAGTGCGTTGATGGACAGTTGTTGGCATGATCATGACCATTAATGAATATACGAATATCCTTGGCCGTAGTGCAGGGGTGATTCGATGATGTGGATTATTTTATTAAGCTGAGTCCCTGCGATCACAGTGTTGAAAAACCTTTTAAATCATAAAAGATAGTAGAGTTTATTTTCTACTTGACTCTTTTAATGGATTGCTTGTTCCGCTGCAGTTAAACTTGATGTCTATTATATTTTATCAGTTTAACATTGTTGAAGGCTAATGATAATTTATTTTGCATTATCTTAGTCATAATATTTCTTACTGGGCTAGTTGAGCTCACCCTTTCTTTCACTATTCTCTTCAGGAAATGAGAACGTAGCTGGGGAAAGTCGGGGAACGGAGTGATGGTCCGGATGATAGTATTAGTTAGTAGTCCTCACTATTCTATGTAATGGTGTGTTAATAAATGTAATGAGGACTCCTTTTGAGTATGAATACTCTCTAGAAGATAATATTTGTATTTAAACTCACAGTTTATGTTTTGTCGTATTGTACACGACAGTTGTATTAGTAAGTTGTATTTGTATTCTGTACTATATATCTGACGACCCAGGATGGGTGATGTATACCTAATTTTGGGGGCGTCACAGTTGGTATCAGAGCTTAGGGATATGATCCCTGGCTAAGATGTGAGAATAGAACTAGGAGGGGAGAGACGGGGAATTCCTTCGCTAGTATGACCTACCTAAGTTTATTTGCATGGTATTTAATTGGTCGGTCATAATATAAAGATAATATATGACATATCAATTAACTTTTATTTTGTGGTAGTATCTAAAAATGGCATCTGAGAATGTTGAGAATAGCAGTGGAGCACAGACGACTGTTGATTCACCACATATCAATAATCGGGATAATGTGCATCAGGAAGGTGACAATTCTCATGCAAACAACAACACTGACCAGATGATGAATGATGGAATGTTCAGAAACTTTATGCAGTTCATGCAACAGCAGACGAGAGCGGCTCCTGTCCAAAATATAGGTGGAAACACTGAAAACTCTCGGACGGTCACCGCTAAACAGTTCAAGGAGCTGGGACCACCAGAGTTTAAGGGAGAGCTAAAACCACTTATAGTGGAAACATGGATAAAGCAGATTATCAAGATATTTGATGTCTTGGGATGCTCCAAGGAGCAAAAGGTTCCCTTTGCCGCCTTTATGTTGCGAGGAGAGGTAGATTACTGGTGGAAATCGATTAAGCGTACTCAACCTGCCGCACTGAAGATGTCTTGGGAGAAGTTCCAAGAGTTGTTCAATGACAAATACTTTCCCGAAAGTGTTCGTCACATGAAGGAGGTGGAGTTCATCAAATTGGAGCAGAATAATATGACCGTGTCGCAGTATGAGGCTAAATTTGTTGAGTTATCCCGGTTTGCGTCCCACTTGGTGGATAATGAAGAGCGAATGACGCGAATGTTTTTACGAGGTTTAAAACCTGAGATACGTCAACATCTTATTTCTCATAAACTGTGTTTGTATTCAGATGTTGTGAATAGGGCTCAGTTAGTGGAGCGCGATAACGAGTCAACGCAACCAAAAGAGAGCAGTTGGCAAAATGATAATACCAGTGAGAGCAGTCATCGAAGCGGTGACAACAAGCATGGAGGGAATCAACAGGCCAGAAATGGTAACCACTTCGGTGGTAATCAGGGCCAAAACAATAAGAATGGTCATTTCAAGAAGAGGAGATTCAACAATGATGGAAAGACGTCAGCACCAGCACCCGTTGTTAAGGAAGGAGAACGACCACCTATCATATGTTTCAAATGCGGAGGGGAGGGGCACATCAGTCCAAACTGCGCGATGCCGTCTAAAGCATGTTATAATTGTGGAAGAGAAGGTCATTTAGCTCGATTTTGTCGTTTACCAAAAATAAGTTCAGCCAAGATGGAGACACCAAAGGCCGTCCCAGAAAAGTCAAAACCGGTAGTGCAAGGGAGAGCGTTTGTTGTGACCTCCCAGAAAGCAAGGAACCCGAATGAGGTCATCACGGGTAAGCTTATCATAAACTCTAACGAAGTCTATACTTTATTTGATACCGGTTCTACCCATTCTTTTATTTCTCCTACTTGCGCTCATCGATTAAATTTGATTCCGGAGAAATTAGACTTTGATTTATCTGTTGAAACTCCATTGGGAGAAACCTTCATTACATCCACGGTTTATAAGTCTTGTTTGGTTCAAGTTGGTACCCACACATTACCTGTCGATCTGATTTCATTAAAAATACTTGCATTTGACGTGATTCTAGGGATTGATTGGTTAACTACTCATCATGCAAAAATTGATTGTTTTCGTAAGGTTGTTAGCTTTCATATTCCTAATCGACCTATTATGCGAATTCAAGCAACCAAACCATTAAAATCAATCGCTGTCATCTCAAGCCATAAAGCTATTCGTTTATTGAAAAATGGATGTCAAGCTTTCTTAGCTCATGTCACGGATCTAAACAAAAATACGTCAGTTTTGAATGATATTTCTATTGTTAATAAATTCCCTGACGTATTCCCTGAAGAACTTCCTGGCCTACCCCCAGAGCGTGAAATTGAATTTTGTATCGACCTTGAACCCGGTACAAAACCCATTTCCAAAGCCCCATATCGAATGGCTCCTATTGAACTTCAGGAGTTAAAGATCCAACTGCAGGAATTGTTAGACAATGGCTTTATTCGTCCTAGTACTTCTCCTTGGGGTGCTCCTGTGCTATTCGTGAAGAAGAAAGATGGAAGTATGCGACTTTGTATTGATTATCGGGAGTTGAATCATGTCACCATCAAAAACAGGTACCCATTGCCACGTATTGATGACCTGTTTGACCAGTTGCAAGGAGCACAATTCTTTTCAAAGATCGATCTTCGTTCTGGATATCATCAGCTGAAGGTTAGAACTGAGGATATTCCAAAGACGGCTTTTAGAACTCGGTACGGGCATTATGAATTCCTAGTCATGTCCTTTGGATTGACTAATGCTCCTGCTGCCTTCATGGATATGATGAACCGGGTATTCAAGGAATATTTGGATCACTTTGTGGTCGTCTTTATTGATGACATCCTTATTTATTCCAAAAGCCGTGAAGATCATGAGCAACACTTGAGGCTGGTACTCCAAAAGCTTCGTGAATACAAGCTTTATGCCAAGTTGAAGAAATGCGAGTTCTGGCTGGAGGAGGTAGCATTCCTTGGGCACGTAGTATCAAGTCGTGGAATATCGGTTGACCCGGCAAAGATTGAAGCTATTCAAAGCTGGGAGCAACCTAAATCAGTGACCGAAGTACGTAGCTTTCTTGGTTTAGCTGGTTATTATCGGAGATTCGTGGAAGGATTTTCTCGAATCGCTACTCCATTAACTCAGCTGACTCGGAAAGATACAAAGTTCGGTTGGAGCGAAGAATGTGAGCAGAGTTTTCAAGAACTCAAGAGGAGACTCATTTCAGCACCTGTTCTAACAATACCATCTGGCTCGGAGGGATTTGTCATCTACAGTGATGCTTCGAGCAAAGGGTTGGGATGCGTTCTCATGCAACATGGAAAAGTCATAGCCTATGCATCAAGACAACTCAAGGAATATGAGAGGAATTATCCTACTCATGATCTAGAGTTGGCAGCTGTTGTCTTTGCACTTAAAATTTGGAGGCATTACTTGTATGGGGAGAAGGTGGAGATCTTTACGGATCATAAAAGCCTCAAATATTTCTTCACTCAAAAGGAACTCAACATGCGACAACGACGTTGGCTTGAACTGTTGAAAGATTATGATCATACCATTCTGACGCATTGAGTAGAAGATCATATGCAAGTACGAGTGCATTATTGTCAACACAAATGCCTATTTTGTGTGACTTGCAAAGGATGGAGATAGAGTTAAAGACTCCAGGGACCCATGTGATGATGGCGAATATACGAGTAGAACCAACTTTAATCGATAAAGTTAAAGCTGCTCAAGCTACAGACCTGGAGCTGATGCGTATGAGGAAGAAAGTGCAAGAAGGTGCTATGCCGGAAGCAAGAATCGATGAAGAAGGAATACTTCGAGTCAACTCCAGACTTTGTGTTCCTAACAACCCTGATTTAAAGTATGAAATCATGATGGAGGCGCACAACACACCGTTTGCAATCCATCCTGGAAGTACCAAAATGTATCATGATCTTCGTCATACATTTTGGTGGAGCAATATGAAGAGAGAGATAGCGTTGTTTATCTCAAGGTGTCTAACTTGTCAACGAGTCAAAGCGGAGCATCAAGTACCAAAAGGTCCATTGCAACCACTTGAAATTCCAGAATGGAAGTGGGAGCACATTACCATGGATTTCGTTACCGGTCTTCCTAAGGTTTCTCAAGGTATAGATGCGATTTGGGTCATTGTTGATAGATTGACCAAGTCTGCTCATTTCTTACCGATACGAGAAACTTATACACTTGAACGTCTTGCTCGTATGTACATAAACGAGATTGTAAGACTGCATGGTATGCCAGTATCCATAGTTTCTGATCGAGACCCAAGATTCACTTCACGATTTTGGGTTAGTTTACAAAAAGCTATGGGCACATATTTACGATTTAGTTCGGCATATCATCCTCAGACGGACGGACAATCAGAGAGGACTATTCAAACTCTAGAAGATTTATTAAGACTCTGTGTCTTTGACTTCAAGGGAAGTTGGGACAAGTTCTTACCATTGGTGGAGTTTTCCTACAACAACAGTTATCAAGCAAGTATTGGCATGGCTCCATTCGAAGCATTGTATGGAAGAAAATGTCGTTCTCCAGTATGCTGGGATGAGGTGGGTGAAGCAACGTTGTTGGGACCGGAGTTGGTACGTATGACTACAGAAAAGATTCAAACGATCCGACAACGTATAAAAACCTCACAAGATCGACAAAAGAGTTATGCTGATCTTCATCGAAAGGACGTGGAATTTGATATAGGAGATCATGTGTTCTTACGTGTTGCTCCATGGAAAGGAGTTACGAGATTTGGAAAAAGAGGAAAGCTCAATCCTCGATTCATCGGTCCATTTTTAATCCTCGATCGAGTAGGAACTGTGGCTTATAGACTCGCTTTACCGCCAAGTATGTCTCGTGTTCATAACGTTTTTCGCATATCCATGTTACGTAAATATGTGGAAGACCCGAACCACATTATTGAGTTAGAACTGGACGAAATAGCGGAGGATTTGACGTATGAAGAAGTTCCTATTCAAATCTTGGATAAGAAGGAACATATTCTACGCTCAAAGGTTATACCTCAAGTCAAAGTTTTGTGGAGAAACCACGATGTTGAGGAAATGACTTGGGAGTTAGAATCTGAAATGAAATCAAGGCATCCTTACCTCTTCGACATACCAGGTACGTACCCTAATTTCGAGGGTAAAATTTCATAAGAAGGGGAGATTGTAAAACCCCAACTTTTTGAATAAAGATGAATTTTCTATAAATATCTTTTTTGAATATTATGGAGTTAATTTGATATAATGTTATAGTTGTGGGTAATATTTATAAATTTTGCAAAGTACGCAAGTTGTTATATAATATTCGATTGGTCGGGGAATATTCATTTTAACAGGGAATATTCGTACAACGACACAATCATTAGTGGACCCCACAACGGAATTATTGTCGGATTGAGAAAACGACAAAAATATTTTATTAAAAATAACGGCGGAAGTTTTACCATTGATTCTGTTGAACTACTCGGTAGTAAAAGTACAGTAATACGCGTGGTTGAATAGTAGCACACGGTATTGATTATTAATGCTTATGTGAGAAGTCACTCAGTTTGATTCAATTATTGTCAGTTAATAATATGAATTATTTGGCGATAATGACGTTTTGTTTTATTCGTATTATTAACGTAATAAATCAGAAACATCTTTTTATATAAAACAGAATACTTTATTAAAGTTATTCTATAAATAGAATATTTTATATTTTATTTAAAAGATTTTTCTTTAAATATGGACCGTCAGATTAAAGTAATCAATCTGGACCGTTCATGGATTAATTACTATGCATTCTATTTTTCTATAAATAGCAGCTCATTCCTTCATTATTTCTTACGAATTCACTGAACTCTAGAGAGAGAAACTATAGAGAGAGAGAAGAAGAGTATTCTGCTACTTAACTACTTTCTTATTTCAGCTCTTCTTTAAAACGGTAAGGGGTGTTATTCTTTCTTATTCATGAAGAGAACTGTTGTTATTCTATTTCTTATTATTCTGTTGGAATAACCTGTATACGCGGTCTATCCTATACTTGGTGACATTCTTCTATTATTCTGTTGGAACATCCTGTCTGTGTGTTTTACACCAGACCTGGTTCCGTTTTTATTATTATTCTGTTGGAACATTCTGTCTGTGTGTTTTACACCGGACCTGGTTCCGTCTTTATTATTATTCTGTTGGAACATCCTGTCTGTGAGTTTTACACCGGACCTAGTTCCGTCTTTATTATTATTCTGTTGGAATATTCTGTCTGTGCGTTTTACGCCGGTCCTGGTTCCATTATTTATTATTCTGTGGGAATAACCTGTCTGTGCGGTCTATCGCATGCATGGTGATTTCTTTTGTTATTCCATTCTTTATTATACTCAGTTGGTTAAGTTTTGACTTCTATACTCCATGAAATTTGTGGAATATCCTTGATAATTGCGTTTCATCCAGTATCTTTTTATGAAAATATTCTTCTAAGCATTCTTGAATTTTACTCCACAAAGCAGTATCATGTTGACAATTTGGACGTTGTTAATTCTTGGATAAATTAATTCTTGAACTTGTTTTATTGAATTTTTATTTCATTGTCATCATCCTCATGTTTATAAAATGTTAAAAGTCATCTGTGGCCTGTAGTGCATAGATGGACTTGGTATGATTATGACCAGTGATTATTCGGTATAATCATGACCGTAATGTTACAAATGATGTGGTAAAGGTCCTCATTGGCCCGTAGTGCGTTGATGGACAGTCGTTGGCATGATCATGACCATTAATGAATATACGAATATCCTTGGCCGTAGTGCAGGGGTGATTCGATGATGTGAATTATTTTAGTAAGCTGAGTCCCTGCGATCACAGTGTTGAAAAATCTTTTAAATCATAAAAGATAGTAGAGTTTATTTTCTACTTGATTCTTTTAATGGATTGCTTGTTCTGCTGCAGTTAAACTTGATGTCTATTATATTTTATCAATTTAACATTGTTGAAGGCTAATGATAATTTATTCTGTATTATCTTAGTCATAATATTTCTTACTGGGCTAGTTGAGCTCACCCTTTCTTTCACTGTTCTCTTCAAGAAATGAGAACGTAGCTGGGGCAAGTCGGGGAACGGAGTGATGGTCCGAATGATAGTATTAGTTAGTAGTCCTCACTATTCTATGTAATGGTGTGTTAATAAATGTAATGAGGACTCCTTTTGAGTATGAATACTCTCTAGAAGATAATATTTGTATTTAAACTCACAGTTTATGTTTTGTCGTATTGTACACGACAGTTGTATTAGTAAGTTGTATTTGTATTCTGTACTATATATCTGACGACCCAAGATGGGTGATGTATACCTAATTTTGGGGGCGTCACAGTTAGCATCAGAGCTTAGGGATATGATCCCTGGCTAAGATGTGAGAATAGAACTAGGAGGGGAGAGACGGGGAATTCCTTCGCTAGTATGACCTACCTAAGTTTATTTGCATGGTATTTAATTGGTCGGTCATAATATAAGGATAATATATGACATATCAATTAACTTTTATTTTGTGGCAGTATCTAAAAATGGCATCTGAGAATGTTGAGAATAGCAATGGAGCACAGGCGACTGTTGATTCACCACATATCAATAATCAGGATAATGTGCATCAGGAAAGTGACAATCCTCATGCAAACAACAACACTAACCAGATGATGAATGATGGAATGTTCAGAAACTTTATGTAGTTCATGCAACAGCAGGCGAGAGCGGCTCCTGTCCAAAATATAGGTGGAAACACTGAAAACTCTCGGACACCGCTAAACAGTTCAAGGAGCTGGGACCACCAGAGTTTAAGGGAGAGCCAAAACCACTTATAGCGGAAACATGGATAAAGCAGATTACCAAGATATTTGACGTCTTGGGATGCCCCGAGGAGCAAAAGGTTCCCTTTGCCGCCTTTATGTTGCGAGGAGAGGCAGATTACTGGTGGGAATCGATTAAGCGTACTCAACCTGCCGCACTGAAGATGTCTTGGGAGAAGTTCCAAGAGTTGTTCAATGACAAATACTTTCCCGAAAGTGTTCGTCACATTAAGGAGGTGGAGTTCATCAAATTGGAGCAGAATAATATGACCGTGTCGCAGTATGAGGCTAAATTTGCTGAGTTGTCCCGGTTTGCGTCCCACTTGGTGGATAATGAAGAGCGAATGACGCGAATATTTTTATGAGGTTTGAAACCTGAGATACGTTAACATCTTATTTCTCATAAACTGTGCTTGTATTCAGATGTTGTGAATAGGGCTCAGTTAGTGGAGCGCGATAACGAGTCAACGCAACCAAAAGAGAGCAGTTGGCAAAATGATAATACCAGTGAGAGCAGTCATCGAAGCGGTGACAACAAGCGTGGAGGGAATCAACAGGCCAGAAATGATAACCACTTCGGTGGTAATCAGGGCCAAAACAATAAGAATGGTCATTTCAAGAAGAGGAGATTCAACAAGTCATCCTCATGTTTATAAAATGTTAAAAGTCATCTGTGGCCTGTAGTGCATAGATGGACTTGGTATGATTATGACCAGGAATTATTCGGTATAATCATGACCGTAATGTTACAAATGATGTAGTAAAGGTCCTCATTGGCCCGTAGTGCGTTGATGGACAGTCGTTGGCATGATCATGACCATTAATGAATATACGAATATCCTTGGCCGTAGTGCAGGGGTGATTCGATGATGTGAATTATTTTATTAAGCTGAGTCTCTACGATCACAGTGTTGAAAAACCTTTTAAATCATAAAAGATAGTAGAGTTTATTTTCTACTTGACTCTTTTAATGGATTGCTTGTTCCGCTGCAGTTAAACTTGATGTCTATTATATTTTATCAGTTTAACATTGTTAAAGGCTAATGATAATTTATTCTGCATTATCTTAGTCATAATATTTCTTACTGGGCTAGTTGAGCTCACCATTTCTTTCACTGTTCTCTTCAGGAAATGAGAACGTAGCTGGGGCAAGTCGGGAAACGGAGTGATGGTCCGAATTATAGTATTAGTTAGTATTCCTCACTATTCTATGTAATGGTGTGTTAATAAATGTAATGAGGACTCCTTTTGAGTATGAATACTCTCTAGAAGATAATATTTGTATTTAAACTCACAGTTTATGTTTTGTCGTATTGTACACGACAGTTGTATTAGTAAGTTGTATTTGTATTCTGTACTATGTATCTGACGACCCAAGATGGGTGATGTATACCTAATTTTGGGGGCGTCACAGTTTTGTATCTGACTCATTTTCTTTTTGGACTACTGTTGAAAGAGTCCAACATATATTTGTAACTACCAAAGATAATTGGATTTGTCATTCCTTTGCCGTTAATGGATATAACTTTAAAACGTTATTAATCTACTGGCAACATATATATTGCAACGGAATTTTATGAAGCAACGATAAAAAATTAGACTATAAAAAGAACTGATGTTAGAAACAAAGATACAACACTCGAATCAATTATTGCACTCATATACTTGAAAAGATACTTCATTATTCTTGGTGTAAAATTTCCAGCTACTGTGCAATTTATATTCAGATCATTTTAGCTGATTTTCGTGAGCTTCATAATTGGTGACATATCTTTTACTGTTTGATCATTGCATCTATTAGTTAAGCCTTAAATTGTTAAATTGCTTATTTGATTTGATCATTAGACCTCTATATTTGTAATCTTATATTTTTAGACTAAGTGTTGTCTAAAGGAATTTAATCCAGGTGGATTAAGGATTGTTTACAAACAGGTTCAAGGAAGCATAGGTGCTTACCGGGTGCATTGGTGCACAAGGAGCAAGTGTGCTCAAGTGAATTATTGTAATTCAAATTTGATAGAATCTGTTTTGTAACAAGGGTCATATTTAAAGAAATAAAAGTGAGTCTCCAATACTAGTTGGTATTGGACGTGGACTAGGCTATTATTATAGAGGGTAATAGTTGAACCACGTAAAAAATCTTGGTACTGATTTTATTCCTTGCTTTACTTTAGTTACTCATAAAAGCTTGTTAATTGGTTTGATAATTAAAATTTAAACACCAAGTATTTTTCTTTGAATTATAACTTCAGCAAGATATTTTCATAAAATCAAATAATCAATTCGGTAGGCCATATTCATTCTGTAAGCTGCATTTATTAATATAGTATGCTATATTAAATAGTTTGGTTTAATGTTTAAAAATTGGTCATAGTTTATACCTACACTTATTCACCCCCCTTCTAAGTGTGCCTTATCTGAATTTCAGCAATAATCCTCATGTAAATAACACCGACCAAATGATGAACGATGGGATGTTTTGGAGCTTTCTGCAATTCATACAACACCAAATGAGAGAGTTTCCTATTCAAAATGTAGGTGGAATCAATGACAACTCTCGACTGGTCACTGCTAATCAATTCAAGGAGCTGAGACCATTGAAGTTTTTTGGAAAGCCAGAGTCACTTAAGGTAGAGACGTGAATTAAGCAGATCACCAAGATATTTGATGTCTTGTGATGCTCCGAAGGAAAAAAAGTTCCCTTTTCCACCTTCATGTTGCGAGGAGAGGCGAATTACTGGTGAAAATCTGTAAAACATACTCATCTTTCCGCAATGAAGATGTCTTTGGAAAAGTTCCAAGAATTGTTCAACGACAAGTACTTTCCAGAGAGTATTCGTCACATGAAAGAGGTGGAATTCATCAAGCTAGAATAAAATAATATGACAGTATCGCAATACGAGGCAAAGTTTGCGGAGTTATCCTAGTTTTTATCCCATTTGGTAGATAATGAGGAGCGTATGATGCGAATTTTTTTGCGAGGTTTGAAGCTCGAAATTCGTAAATACCTCATTTCTCAAAAATTTGTTTATATTCAGATGTTGTGAATAGGGCTCAGTTACTGGAGCGCGATAACGAGTCAGCCAAACCAAAGGATAACAGCTGACAAAACGATAATGGTCATACCAATGACAGCAGTCATCGAAGAGGTGATAACAAACGTGGAAGAAATTATCATGTCAGATATGGTAACCACTTCGGTGGTAATCCTGGCCAAGTTAATATAAGTGGAAATTTTAAAAAGAGAAGGTTCAATAATGTTGGAAAAACAGTAACACCAGCACCCATTTTCAAGGAAGGAGAACGACCACCGGTCGTATGCTATATGCGGAGAGGAGGGACACATCAGTCCAAACTGTACGCAACAACCCAAAGCATGTTTCAATTGTGGAAAGGAAGGTCACCTAGTTCGATTTTATCGTATAGTGAAGTCAAGTCCAGCTGGAATAGTGACACTAAAGGTTGTCCCAGACAAGTTAAAGCCGGTAGTTCAAGAGAGAACATTTTTTGTGCCCTCCCAAAAAGTGAGGAACCCGAACGAAGTTATCACGAGTAAGTTAATCATAAATTCTTGCGAAGTCTATACCTTATTAGATACCGGTTCTACCCATTCTTTTATTTCACCTGCTTGTGCTCAATATTTAAATTTAACTCTAGAGAAATTAGACTTTGACTTATCTGTTGAAACTTTGTTGGAAGAAACCTTCATTACATCCATTATTTATAAATCTTGTTTGATTCAAATCGACACTTTCACATTACCTGTTGATCTTATCTCTTTGAAAATACTTGCATTTGATGTGATTTCAGGGATTTATTAGTTAACTACTAATCATGCTAAAATTGATTATTTTCATAAGGTTGTTAGCCTTCATATTCCTAACCAACCTATTATGTGAATTCAAGCAACCAAACCACTAAAGTCAATCCCTGTTACATCAAGCCATAAAGCCATTCATTTATTAAAAAATGGATGTCAAGCTTTCTTAGCCCATGTCACAGATTTAAACAAAAATATGTCAGATTTGAATGATATTTCTATTGTTAATAAATTTCCTGACGTATTCCCTGAAGAACTTCATGTCCTACCCCCAGAGCGTGAAATCGAATTTTGTATTGACCTTGAACCCAGTACAAAATCCATTTCCAAAACCCCATATCAAATGGCTGCTATTGAACTTCAAGAGTTAAAAATCTAACTACAAGAATTGTTAGACATCGGTTTCATTAGTCCTAGTACATTTCCTTGGGGTGCTCCTGTTCTATTCAAAAAGAAGAAAGATAGGAGTATGCGACTTTGCATTGATTATCGGGAGTTGAATCGTGTCACCATCAAAAATAGGTACCCGTTACCTCGCATTGATGACCTGTTTGACCAGTTGCAAGGTGCCAAATTCTTTTCAAAGATCGATCTTTGTTCCGGATATCATCAATTAAAAATTAAAACTGATGACATTCCAAAGACTGATTTCAAAACTCGGTACCGGCATTACGAATTCCTAGTTATGTCTTTTGGATTGACTAATGCTCCTGCTTCCGTCATGGATATAATGAACTGAGTATTCACGGAATATTTAGATCTTTTTGTTGTTGTCTTTATTGATGATATCCTCATATATGCCAAAAGCCGTGAACATCATGAGCAACAGTTGAGGATGATACTCCAAAAGCTTCGTGAAAACAAGCTATACGCCAAGTTGAAGAAATATGAGTTCTGGCTTGAGAAAGTAGCATTCCTTGGGCACATGATATCGAATCATGGAATATCAGTTGACCCGACGGAGATTGAAGCAATACAAAGCTAGGAGCAACCTAAGTCTGTAACTGAAGTACTTAGCTTTCTGGGCTTAGCTGGTTATTATCAGATATTCGTGGAAGGATTTTCTCGAATCGCCACTCCATTAACTCAGCTGACTCGAAAAGATAAAAAATTCGGATGGAGCGAGGAATGTGAGAAGAGTTTCCAAGAACTTAAGAGGAGACTCATTCAGCACCTGTTCTGACAATACCATCAGGTTCGGAGGGATTTTTCATCTACAACGATTCTTCAAGCAAAGGTTTAGGATGTGTTCTCATGCAACATGGAAAAGTTATAGCCTATGCCTCACGACAACTCAAATAATATGAGGGGAATTATCTTACTCATGATCTAGAGTTGGCAGTAGTCATTTTCGCGCTAAAGATCTAGAGACACTACCTGTATGGGAAGAAAGTGGAGATCTATATAGATCATAAAAGTCTCAAATATTTCTTCACCCAAAAGGAACTCAACATGCGGCAACGACGTTGTCTTGAGCTGTTAAAAGATTATGATCATACCATTTAATACCATCCTGGAAAAGCGAACGTGGTAGCTGACTCGTTAAGTAGAAGATCATATGCGGGTTTGAGCGCAATATTGTCAACACAAAGGCCCATTTTGTATGACTTGCAAATGATGGAGATAGAGTTAAAAACTTTACGGACCCACGTGATGATGTTAAATATACGAGTAGAACCGACTTTAATCGATATAGTTAAAGTTGCTCAAGCTACAGACCCGTAGCTGATGTGCATGAAGAAGAAAGTACAAGAAGGTGCTATTCCAGAAGCAAGAATTGACGAAGAAGGAATACTTCGAGTCAATTCCAGACTTTGTATTCCTAACAACTCTGATTTGAAGTAAAATCATAATGAAGGCACACAACACACCGTTTGTAATCCATCTTGGGAGTACCAAAATGTATCGTGATCTTCGATATACATTTTGGTGGAGAAATATGAAGAGAGAGATATCAAAGTTTATATCAAGGTGTTTATTTTGTCAACGTGTCAAGGCAGAGCATCAAGTACCAAAAGGTCCATTGCAACCACTTGAAATTCCAGAATGGAAGTGGGAGCACATTAACATAGATTTCGTCACTGGTCTTCCCATGGTTTCTCAAGGCATAGATGCAATTTGGGTAATTGTCGATAGATTAACCAAGTCTGCTCATTTCTTACCTATAAGAGAAACATATTCACTTGAACGTCTTACTCGTATATATATAAATGAGATTATAAGACTGCATGTTATGCCAGTATCCATAGTTTTTAATCGAGACCCAAGATTCACTTCACGATTTTGGGTTAGTTTGTAGAAAGGTATGGGTACGAATTTACGATTCAGTTCTGCATATCATCCTCAGACAGACGGGTAGTCGGAGAGGACTATTCAAAATCTTGAAGATCTATTAAGACTCTGTGTCTTAGACTTCAAAGGAAGTTGGGACAAGTACTTGCCATTAGTGGAATTCTCCTACAACAATAGTTATCAAGCAAGTATATGCATGACTCCATTCAAGGCGTTGTATGGACGAAAGTGTCGTTCTCCAGTATGTTGGGACGGGGTGGGTGAAACAACGTTGTTGGAACCAGAATTTGTACGTATGACTACGAAAAAGATTCAAATGATCCGGCAATGTATACAAACCTCACAAGATTAACAAAAGAGTTATGTTGCTTTTCATCGAATGGACATGTTGGAGATCATGTATTCTTATGTGTTGCTCCATGGAAAGGAGTTACGAAATTTGGAAAGAGAGAAAAGCTCAATCCTCGATTCATTGGTCCATTTGAAATCCTCGACCGAGTAGGAACTGTGGCCTATAGACTCGCCTTACCACCAAGTATGTCTTGTGTTTATACTATTTTTCACATATCTATATTACGTAAATATGTGGAAGACCTAAATCATATTATTGAATTAGAACCAGACGTGAATAGCAGAAGATTTAACTTATGAAGATGTACCTGTTAAAATCTTGGATAAGAAGGAACATATTCTATGCTCAAAGTTTATACCTCAAGTTAAAGTTTTATGGAGAAAACACGATATTGAGGAAATCACCTGGGAGTTAGAATCTGAAATAAAAATAAGGTATCCTCACCTCTTCAACATACCAGGTACGTATACCAATTTCGAGAACAAAATTTCAAAAAAAGGGGAGGTTGTAAGACCCCAACTTTTTATGAATAAAAAGTTAATTTTTCTTTAAATGTTATTTTGAATAATAAGTGTGGATGTGCAAATTTTGCAAGTAAGCAAGTTATTATAAAATATTCATTTGGTTGGGAAATATTCTTTTGGTCAGAGAATGTTAGTACGATGACACAATCATTGGTGGACCCCACAACAGAATAACTATCGGATATAAAAAGCGACAGAAATAAACTTTTTATAAAAATAACGGCAAAACTTTTACCGTTAACTGTTGAAATACCAGGTGATAAAAGTACAGTAATATGTGTGATTGCACAGTAGCATACGGTATTGTACAATATCTCTTATTATTGATTCTTACGTGAGAAGTCACTCAGTTTATTGAATAATTGCCACAATAGTTGTTGCATAGTATCTCATATTATTGATTCAATTATTGTCATAGTATCATCTGTACAATATTTTATATTATTTAATTAATAATTGAGACTACACACTTATTCATATTATTATTTGCATTATTGACAATGTCTAGAAAGTTCTGTCGAGAAAATCGGTTAGGTTATTTAATTGCGCGCCAGTGAGGAGAAGTCCTTATCGAAAATCCCCCTCTTTCCTGGGAATGACCTGGTTGTTAATATTGCGAGTTATAATATTAATGATGAATAATTGTTAAAAGATTTAAAATGTGCTTATTGAAGATAAGTGATTTGTAGTACATATTTATTCAATTTTTGATATAAATAGAGGGAGTTTTCATAAAGTATTTGTTGTAAGTTGGCTTATTACATGGACCCACACTTACTCATTTTTCAAAATCGCCGGTAGAAGGTGGTCTCAGTTTTTATTTTATTATTATTATAATAGTAATAAAATAGAAAACTTTTTATATAAAACATAATACTTTTTATATTATATATAAAGTTATTCGTTTTATTAGATTATAAATAGAATATATTATATTTTATAAAAAGTTTTTATTTTATTAGATTATTTTATTGTACAGTAATGAATAGTAAAAATCAAAATTTTTAGATGAATTCGTTCGCCCCTGAATCCTTACTGTTGGTCCGTGATTTTCTTTTTAAATAGTGCCCTGCCATTCTCCTATAAATAGGATGCTTATTTAAGAAATGAAAATCACACCAGAATCAGAGAATTCTTCTTCTATAATATTGAGCGTATTTCTTTCTAGTATAAGGATACTTTGAGTGTAGCAAATAGTGCAAATTTTCTTCAAGAATATCTCTGCTATACCAGTAGGAATTACTCTTCTACAAAGGTAAGGAATATTTTTTTTAAAATATTCGTAAGAAATATTATTTTCTTCCATACTCTGTAGTATGTAAGTAATATTATTTCATTTCATATTCCTAAAAATCACACCAGAATCAGAGAATTCTTCTTCTATAATCTTGAGCGTATTTCTTTAGAGTTTTAGAAAATTTTGAGCGTAGAAAATAGTGAAAGTTTTCTTCAAGAATATCCCCGCTATACCAGTTGGAGTACTCTTCTTTTCAAGGTAAGGGATGTTATTTTAGTTCAATATTCGCTTGAAATAATATTTTTTTTCATACTCTGTAGTATGTAAGTAATATTATTTCGTTTCAGATTTCGAATTTTATACTCGTTTTGTTAAAATTTTGTCTTCTATACTCTATGAAATTAGTAGAATATCCTTGATATTTGCGCTTCATCCAGTATCTTTTCATGAAAATATTATTTTGAGCATTCTTGATAAGTTTTTAACTTTTTCATGCCGGAGTACTATTCATGGGGTTAGTATTCCCGAAATACTATTCACAGGATACTATTCACTCGAGTACTATTCATGATAAAAATTGATTCGTTTTCGGTCCAAATTATTTTTGGTACAACATTATTCTTGAATTTTACTCCACAAAGCAGTATCATGTTGACAATTTGGACGTTATTGATTTTTGGATAAATTAAATTATAAATCTTTAAAAATTTATCCTTGAACTTGTTTTATTGAATTCTTATATCATTGTCATCATCCTCATGTTTATATTCTGTTAAAAGTCATCTGTGGCCTGTAGTGCATAGATGGACTTGGTATGATTATGACCAGGGATTATTCGGTATAATCATGACCGTAATGTTACAAGTGATGTGGTAAAAGTCCTCATTGGCCCGTAGTGCATTGATGGACATTTGTTGGCATGATCATGTCCATTGATGAATACACGAATATCCTTGGCCCGTAGTGCATAGATAATTTATGGTCGTGATACTAATGAATATCCTTGGCCGTAGTGCAGGGATGATGTGGATTATTTATTAAGCTGAGTCTCAGCGATAAAAGTGATGAAAAATCTTTTAAATCATAGAAGATAGTAGATTTTATTCTCTACTTGACTCTTCTAATGGATTGCTTGTTGCGCTGCAGTTAAACTTGATGTTTGTTATATTTTATCAGTTTAACACTGTTGAAGGCTAACGATAAATTATTCTGCATTATCTTAGTCATAATATTTCTTACTAGGCTAGTTGAGCTCACCCTTTTGCTTTCATTGTTCTCTTCAGGAAATGAGAACGTAGCTGGGGCAAGTCGGGGAACGGAGTGATGGTTCGAATGTTAGTATTAGTTAGTAGTCCTCACTATTCTATGTAATAGTGTGTTAATAAATGTATTGAGGACTTATTTTGAGTTTTAATACTGTCTAGAAGACACTATTTGTATTAAAACTCATAGCTCATGTTGTATATTTAAGTTTGTATTTGTATTCTGTACCATGTATTTGGCGACTCAGAATGGATGATGTATACCTATTTTGGGGGCGTCACACTAGGAGCCCATCTTTATGCAACTTGGATAATCTTTTTTCATTAATATGACCGAGTCTACAGTGCCACATGTAGGTATAAATAACATTATCTCTTTTCATTCTCTTAGTTTGTTAAGTTTGAAGTATATTTTCATGCAAGTCAAGTATGTATAGTCAATTTCACAAATTACCAATACTATATAAAACATTATTATTATAAATAGAACAACTATTGTTCTTTATTATAATGTTAAAACCATCCATATCTAATATAGAAATAGAAATAATGTTTATTATGATATTCGAAACTAAATAACAATTATTTAAATTAATGGACTTACCCGTAGGCAGTGCTAAATAATAAGTCCCTACAGCTAATGCAACAACCTTTGCTCCTTTTTCCATTTGTAGGATGACCTCATCCTTGTTCAGCTTTCTACTTCTGACCAGTCCTTGCATAATATTACATATGTGAGAACCACAACTGGTATCCAATACCCAAGTAGATTTTTGACTTTCTGAAAAATTAATTTCAATCATAAACAAACCTTGTTTAGGATTCGAAGCTTCTCTAAGCTTCTTCTGCTTTTTTTCCTCAAGATAATCCTTGTAGTTCCTCTTCCAGTGACCCGACTTGTTGCAATGGAAGCAAATTCCTTTGCTAGTTGAATCAGGTTTCTTTTTATCCATCACTTTCGCCTTACCCTTAGCCTTTTTGGATTTCTTCTTTTCAGAAGATACCCTGGACCTTTTCCTTTTCTTGAAAGAATCATCCACTATTAAGACATGGTCCTTCTTGGATGGGAAGTGACCTTCAGTAGTTTTCAACATGTTAAGTAATTCAAGCAAGCTGACATCTAGCTTATTCATGTGAAAATTCACAACAAATATTGAAAAGGTGTCAGGGAGTGACTGCAAGAATAAATCTTGACTTAACTCCCCATCCATGACAAACCCAAACTATCCAAGACGATCAATTAGATTGATCATCTTTAAAACATGAGTCTCAACAGCAGTGCCCTCGATCATCCGAGATCGGAAGAGCTCCTTAGATATTTCATATCTAGCAGTTCTACTTTGCTCCTCATACAGCTCTTGAAGGTGCAACAGTATAGTAGGAGCATCCATTTTTTCATGATGACGCGAAGTTCGTTATTCATGAATGCGAGCATGATGCATTAAGCCACATATGCATCATCTTGCCACTTTCTGAAAGTAGCAATCTCTCCCTTAGAGGCTATTTTTGCAACATTTGCAGGGACATGAGAATTTTTTCAGCAGTGAGAACTATTCTCAGATTTCTTAACTAGTCCGTGTAATTTGGTCCAGTTAGTTTGTTAGCATTCAATATGCTACGCAGTGAAATTAGTGAGTGTGACATTTTTAAATTTCTATATGTGAAAAATAATAATTTTTAGCAAACATTCTTTTATTTAATTTATTTTATCAAAATAAATTGGGTCTTATTTTATATTGGTATGTCCCACTATTTACTTCAAACTATATTACCCTTCGACAAAATATAATTAAAGTTTTTGCTGGTGAGAATAAGGATCCCATTTTAAATATATACAGCCTTGTGGTAACACAACAAACTATATATAGATAAATAGGTAGACAACTCCTTATCAATTACATCATCATGTAACTCCTTTACTTTTACCTCTTAGATTATTTTGATCAAGTGGTAACACATCCGAATCAAAATTATCTAAGCTAAGTTAAATCTAGCACTTCCATATACTCAAAAAAGAAAAATATTGTTCTTGTGGTGACACAACAAAACAACATTGTTCAGTTTTCTTTATAAGCATCAAATTTGATAAATTAACATCTTAAATATTTAATACTTGCCTTGTGATGACACAACAAACTCATATTAAATATTTAATACTCTATTAATTTTATCACGCTAGAAGGCGACGTTCGATATTCCAAATATCTTTGAACGCTTAGGACTTAATTTAAATTCTTTGAGGGGTTTGGTAATAATTGTCTCATATTGTTTAGCGCGTATGCACACACACACACACACACACACACACACACACACACACACACACACACACACACATACACACACACACATATATATATATATATATATATATATATATATATATATATATATATATTAAATACGCATCATATTATTCAACATGCGAATCATGTTTGTATAATATATAATATATATAATATCAGCATGCATATATAGAATGCTATATTCTACCCGGATTGATTATAAACTTTTATTCTAATTTGGTTCACTAGAGCCACCAAGTGAACCAAAAGGGTCAAACCTTAGGGTGCAAGAATTAAAATTTAAATATAACTATTAAATTTAAACCCGGGCTCTATTACAAACGGGTCTTCAAGCACTCTTTGCTCCTTGATCTTCGGTTTTTCAAGAAATTCTAACTAATCCTATTATATAAACTATTTTATTTAAGTAGAAACCTTGATCAACAGTCAAGGGGAAATATATAGGAGGGAGATAAAATTTACATCAAGAAGAAAATCATAAATGACGAAGTACGCAGACCTCATTTAATAAAACACATACATTCATGCATCCAACCAAAATAAAATCTAATCACATCGGTCATTAGTTCATAATCAATTCCATTTATTATCATGCATATCACCATATACATCATTAAATAAACATTCATCTCATGAATTAAAATTCCATTTCATATATGTATTGATATCAATTTAATGGGCAAAAGTTTGCTAAATTTTACTTTTGAAATAAAATAAACTCTTTTATTTTAATCAAAAACCAAATCCAAATTAAACTCTTTTAATTTTTTAGCAATAAAATAAACTCCTTTATTTTAACCTTTTATCAATTAAATAAACCATTTACTTTGATTGAAGAAAAATAAAAGTTTTTCAGATTCTGCCCAACGGTGCAGCTGCGCCCAGAGTGAACTGGGTCGCAGTGCAACTGCGCTGTTCATTCAAGAAACTGAATCTGGGTAACGGCGTAGCTGCGCCCCAGAATGAACTGGAGGCAGCGCAGTTGCGCCCGATCGCAGAAACAGAAAACTTTTCCTGCCCAGAAAATCCAATCCAATTGCATCAATTTATACATGGAATCATAAAATTGACAATTAGCACAAAGTTTGGCACTGATACCACTGTTGGGTTTTGTATATATCATAATTACGTAATCAAATCACATAAATAAGGTGGAAGTGCGAAAAAATGGGAATTTAAAATTTTATACAAACCCATACCCATGATCATGCTTTGTGTTATATTATCAATGAACCGAAGAAGATGGAGAATAAGAATCATACCCTTGAAGATTCGAGCTTCCTCAGGTAGAATTTCAACTTCTAGTCTCTTTCGTGCTCTCCTTGAATACACGAGATTGATTCCTTTCTTTGATTAACGTTAGCCATCCAAGCGTTTGGTCTCTAGAGGTGATCCACCAAGGAAGAAGAAGAAGAAGTCAAGAAGGGTATATGGCTAAACCCTAGTTTTTATCTCTATAGAAATCTCTATACTCTTCCAACAATTGGAAAAACACGTTATTTGATATCTAACATAAGACTCTTCTTATATAGATATTAGTCAACTCTCCTAACCTCATTAGGAATATGGTTTTATTTAATTAATTAAAAACTCTTTTAATCAATTAGGCTTTCTAATCTCTATTAGAAATAATTAATTAAACTCCTTTAATTAATTAGCCTCCTAATCTAATTAGGAATGTTAGAGAGTACAAATATTAAATTAATTCTCAAACTCCTTTAAGAATTAAAATAATAACAATGATAATAATAATAATAAGACTCCTCTTATTAATTTATATTTAAAAATTTCAAAATATTAAATAATAAATATTAAGTTATTTAATTTATTCTATCACCATAGATTAAATTAAATACACTTAACTTATTATTACGATAATGCTATTAACTTATTAAATAATTATTCTTCCTTTTTACGGTATGTCCCTTTAGGTTCTCCATATTAAACCGGTTGTGAATAAATCAATTAAAATAATTCTAATATTATTTAAATAAATAAATTAAACAATTAATTTATTTAAATAAATAACATTTATTCTACAATAAGGATAAACCTCCTTAGCGGTCAACGACTTTTCAGATAATATAGATTTCAACATTAATCATAAAAGAACCTTTGAGTAAATAGTTACCGTACAATTCAATCCTTCCACCATAAAATATCCCAATTAAATATAAGACATGGAATTACCGTTAAGTCTTATTTTATTTAATTATATTTATTTTGATTACCAAATGCACAACTCCAAATAAATGTAAATTAAAAACTCCTTTCTAATTTCATTCTACCTTGGCCAATGATTCCTGGGTTGTCATTTATCGAATCACATATGACATATCTCTTCTTTTACTAGAAGCGGTATATTCTTTATTGTTCATTCATTATCTCTATATATAACTTATTACACCCAAGCATACCCTTTGATATACCCTAAGGGTCTTAAGGGACATGTGAAAGTATAACTTATTATATGCAAAATACTATAATGATCTTAAGTCTAAAGATCACCTGTACTACTATCACTACAGGAATTCTTATTGATAGACAAGTAGAACTCAATTAGGTAGCGAGGCACGTTTAGTGAACTTATTCTCCAATAAGTATCTACATACTTACTTTAGTGTCTCCACATAAATGATTATGAGATCAATCATCCTCATCCAATAAGAAAGGAACATATGTACCAATCTATCCGGATTCACTAATCCCTTTTAAGTAATCCATTCATTGGGAACATTTTAGTTTTAAGCTATATAAGAATTTTGATCTCATTTGCATGATCTCATCATGATTCTAAAAGCATTGCTTAAAACTATGGGTTTATCACATATTATTAAAACAACACTATGTAGATAAATTAATGCCTTTAGTAAATAAATACTTTTATTAATAAATGAATAATATTCTTTACAAAGTATATGCTTTATCATCATACATGATTGGCTTGTATGCATACTACTTTCAGTATTTACTTTGGAATTGGATTAACAGAAATAACAGGGAATTGGATTAATAGAAATAACAGGTAGCAGTTGAAATTATTTTTGTTAATTGCTAGCTTTGGAATTGTATTTGCTTTGGAATTGGATTAACATAAATAGCAGGTAGCAGCTTTGGGATTGTATTTGTTACCTTTATCACGTAATACACTTGGTCAGCTAGTACTTCTAGCGGATGCTGGTTATTTCTTGCTGAAGACCTGATTTGACTTGGCTAAGAGAGGGCAAAAATGTCAAAATTATTTATTAACCACGTCCGCTAGAAGTAATAGCGGACTACGTGACCCTAATTTCAATCGCAACCCTTTATTTATGGAATGGACGATATAGATTCTATATGCCACATATTGATCCATAGCAAATAGACGCTATGAATAATTCTCTTATATATATATATATATATATATATATATATATATATATATTAATGGATTTTTTATGCTGATTTAAAAAAAATAAAAAAAGCAATAATATTTTAGAAAGTACTTTTATTTTTTAAGAATATATTATACATGTACATAATTTTTTCCAACAATCTTAAGCGTTTGAAGTAAAAATATTAAAGATTTTATAAGCTTAAAAAAATTTCAATATTTTCGTATCCCCGGCCCTTAAGAAGCTCTATCCCTAACTGACTTGAAATACTTATTCATTAATAACCACATCTTTAGTGCGGAAAGATGAGTACGCTTTACAGATTTCCACCAGTAATCTGCTTCTTCACGCAATATAAAGGTGGCGAAGGGAACCTGTTGCTCCTCTGATCATTCCAAGACATCAAATATCTTGGTAATATGCTTTATCCACGTCTCTGCCTTAAGTGGCTCTGGCTTTCCCAAAAACTCCGGTGGTTCCAGCTCCTTGAACTGCTTAGCGGTGACCAGCCGTGACTTGCCAGTGTTTCCACCTGTATTATGAATAGGAATCTCTCTCGTTTGGTTTTGCATAAATTCTAGAAAACTCCTAAACGTACCATCGTTCGTCATTTGATCGGTGTTGTTGTTTATAGGAGGATTATTGTCTTCCTGATGCACATTATACTGGTTATTGATTGTCGGTAACTCAACAGTCCCATGTGCTCCATTGCTTATCTCAACATTTTTATATGCCATTTTATTGTCACAAAATAAGGGTTAATTAACATGTCACATATTATCCCTATATTCTGACCGACCAATTAAATAACAAATAAGCTTAGGTAGGTCATACTAGTGAAGGATTTACCCGTCTCTCCCCTTCTAGTTCTAGTCTCACATCCCAGCCAGGGATCACATCCCTAAGCTTTGATACCAACTGTGATGCCCCAAAAATAGGTATACATCACCCATCTTGAGTCGCCAAATACATGGTACTAAATACAAATACAAACTTAATTATACAACATGAGCTGAGAATTTTTACACGAATATTGTCTCATAGACAATATCCAAACTAAAATTCAATCCTCATTACATTTATTATCACACTAAATAGTGAGGACTACTAAAACAACCATCTCGGACCGTTATTCCATTCTCCGACTAGTCCCGACTACGTTCTCATTTCCTGAAGAGAATAATGAAAGTAAAAGGGTGAGCTCAACTAGCCCAGTAAGAAATATTATGACTAAGATAATGCAGAATAAATTATCGTTAGCCTTCAACTGTATAACAACTGATAGAATACAATAGACAACAAGTTTTAGATCAACAACTGCAGTGGAATAAGCAATCCATTAGAAGAGTCAAGTAGAGCATGGTATCTACTATCTTCTATGATTTAAAAGTTTATCATTAATTTTATCGCTGAGACTCAGCTTAATAAATAATCCACAATACTGAATTATCCATGCACTACGGGCCAATGATATTCGTTAATATCACGACCACGAATTATCTATGCACTAAGGGCCAAGGATATTTGTGTTTTCATCAATGGTCATGAACATGCCAAACAACAATTCATCTTTGCACCCTTGGCCGAAGAGAACGCATGGTCATAATCATATCAATAACTGTCCATCAATGCACTACGAGCCAATGAGGACTTTTACCATATCATTTGTAACATTATAGGTCATGATTACACCGAATAATCCCTGGTCATAATCATACCAATCAACAGTCCATCTTTACACCCTTGGCCGAAGATGACTTTCATCATAATATAAGCATGAGAATGATGTCAATGATATAAGAATTCAATTAAATGAAATCAAAGATAATATTAAAGACTTTAAATTTATCCAAAGTTTAAAAATGTCAAAATTGTCAAGATGATACTGTTTTGTGGAGTAAAATTCAAAAATAATATTCACGTATCAAAAATAATTTGGACAAAAATAGAATCATTTTTTGTCATGAATTATATTTCGGGTGAATAGTACCCGAGTGAATAGTAACCCGTGAATAGTACTTCGTGAATAGTACTCGTACGTATGAATAGTGCCGTATAAATGAATAGTACACATGAATAGTACTCCGGCATGAAAAGCTTAAAATGAACAAGAATGTTCATAAAAATATCATTGTGAAACAATACTAGATGAAGCGCAAATTTCAAAGATATTCTACTAATTTTAAGGAATATAGAAGAAATACTTATCAACATGAGTGTAGAATTCAGAATCTAAAACGAAATAATATTACTTACATACTACAGAGTATGGAAGAAAATATTATTTCTTACAAATATTGAACAAAAATAATATCTCTTACAACTGTTGAACGAAAATAATATTCCTTACGAATATTAAACGGAGATAATATTCCTAACGAATATTAAACGAAGATAATATTTCTTGTGAATATTGAACGAAATAAAATTTCTTACGAATAAGAAAAATAATATCGTAAGCGAATATGAAATAAATAATACTCCTTACCTCAAAAAGAGAGCAATTCTGACTGGTATAGCAGATATATTCTTGAAGAAAACTTTTACTATTTTCTATACTCAAAGCTTCCTTAAACTCTAAAGAAATACGCTCAATATTATAGAAGAAGAATTTTCTGATTTTGGTGTGATTTTCAATTCTAAACTATGCATCCTATTTATAGGAGAATGGCAGGATACTATTTGAAAATAAAAATCACGGACGCACAAGGAAAACTTCACGGGTTTCGTCGGCTGAAATTTGATTTTCTAAATTTTTACTATGTAGTCACTATGCATAATAAAATATAATATATTCTATTTTTCACAAAAAAAAACTTATTATAATATATATATATATATATATATATATATATATATATATATATATATATATATAAAATAAATATTTTACCTCCCGTGACAAACCATCAGATTCCCCCCCCCAAAAAATAACAATTCAACCACACGTGGGCCCTGATAATATGCCAAAAGTTACAACAAATACTTCCTAAAAATCCTCTCAATATTTTTAACAACATTTATTCAACATTATTATAACCCGCAATATTAACAATCAGATCATTCTCAGGAAAGACGGGGCTTTCCGATAAGGATTTCTCCCTATTAGCGCGCAATTAGGTGACCAAACCCCTTTCCTCGACAGAACTTTTTAGACATTGTCAATAATGCAAATAATATTATGAATAACTTGTCATCTCAATTATTGAAATAATAATATAAAATATTGTTACAATAATTGAATCAATAACGTGAGATATTATGCAGCAATTACTGTGACAATAATTGAAATAAGCTGAGTAACTTCTCACGTAAGCATCAATAATCAATATCGTGTGCAACTATGCAACCACGCGTGTTATTGTACCTTTATCACCGGGTATTTCAATAGTTAACGGTAAAACTTTCACCGCCATTTTCATAAAAATTATTTCTGTCGTTTTCTAACTTCGACAGTAATTCCATAGCGGGGTGCACCAATGATTGTGCCGTCATACGGATATTTCCCGACAAAAAGAATATTTTTCGACCAAACGAATATTTTATGACAACTTGCATACTTTGCAAAATTTGTAACTACTACCCACAACTATAACATTATATCAAATCCACACCATAATATTAAAAAAAATATTTCAAGAAATTAAATCTTTATTCATAAAATTTGGGGTCTTACATCAAGTCTATAATTTTTATCTTAGGATCTGATTATCCTAATCATTCACGTACCATGAATCTAACTCTCAATTATATTATAGTACACAACATGGTGATTGCAAAACAACTCAAATTCTAATGACATCACATTCCAAACTCTCACAACTTATTAATTCGTAACTTTTAGTTTCAACGTTGTGATTACAATATGTTATAATGTCTTATAGCATGTTTTAGGTCCTTCTACAATCATTAAAATATGTTAAGTTAGCATTTTCCAAGCTATGCTGTTAAAAGTTCGTTACTAGGTATGACTGACCACTGGCGCGGCAGCGCCATGGCTACCTTTGAATCCGGTGCGCCCGTGCCCAGAGGCAGCGTGCCCGTGCCCAGAGGCAGCGTGCCCATGCTAGACACCAAAATCAGTTTTGCAGAACGCAAGCACAGACTCTGTTCTAAGCCAAAAATCCTAATTTCATGGTAACATGGATAAATCAACACACTACAAACTTAACTAAAGCCTCATAATATATACAATCAATCAATATAACACATAAAACAACTTACATAACCAAATTTAGAGAATTAAAATCATGTTCTTGTTATATTCTTCATATTTCAATACTTTTAGCGAATTCAACCACCAAATCTTTGTTTCTTAACCAAATTACAACATTTCAATTGCGTTGTTTTCATTTCTTGATATACTAACACAATTCACAACCAATTCACAGATTATAACAAGGATTGAACATAAACTTTTGGACTCAATTAAGCCATGTCATATATATAACACTGTTATTGAAGTCTTCTTCTTCAAACCCAATTTTCATGAATTGGAACACCAATATCTATCCATTGATGATAATTATCAGATTACACATGCATATGATTAAAACTTTAACCCTAATACAAAAAAATTTCAAATCACAAAGAATAGAAACTACAAAACTAAAAGTTAACATTAGAGTATATTATACCTTTATTCTTGATTACTGAAGAAAAATGATAAAGAGTTGCTTCAATTCCTTCCTCTTATTCTCTCTTGTTCTTCTTCTCTCCCAATTCTCTCTAATTCTCACAGTGTTTCCTCTGTTCTTCTTAAGTCTTAGGGGAAAAATACGCGTAAACTGATATAGGCCATTCCCCACGTACGTCAGGTAAGAAACCAATAGGCTTCGGCAGTTGTATTATGCCAAAAGCCACAAGGCCATGTTTGGCTACAACTTAGATTAGGTTCTAATTTATTTTTATATTATATAGTTCCATTTGTCACATTTTAATTTAATTAATTTATGTTCTTACAATTACAATTATAATTTTCATTATAATTATATTTATACTTAAGAAATTATTACATATATAATTTAATTATTAAATTAAACTAGAACATCATTTTATTTAATTTAATTATTTTTTAAAATATTAAACAATTCATTTAATTTAATTATTTTATTAAATTAAATCTTCAAATAATAAAATTGCCATTCATTAATTTAGTTAACAAACACACTTAACTAAATTATTAAACCACAATTTTATCAATTATTCATTTATCTCAATAAATAAATAAATTAAAGTATTTATTTAATTCAATAAATATTTAAAATTAATTACAAAATTCTCATTAGTTACATCATTCCCTCCTTAAAAGGATTTTGTCCCCAGAATCACGACTCAATAAATTCATTCATTACATTCTTCCCTCCTTAACAGGATTCTATCCCCAGAATTACTATACAAGATTAAGCAAATAACTGAGAATAATTTTTCATCATAACATCTTCAAGTTTTCACGTAGCTTCTTCAGCATTGTGGTTTCTCTAGATTACCTTAACAGAAGGTATCACTTTATTTCTTAGTACTTGCTCTTTCCTGTTAATAATCTGAACATGGACTTCTCCATAAGACAAATCTTTGTCAAACTGTAATAGTTCATATTCTATAACATGTTTATAATCGGACTTATATGGCCTTAATACTGAAACATGGAAAATATTGTGAATATGATCTAATTCCGGAGGTAGAGCTATCTCATATGCCACTTCACCAACTCGTCGTAGCACTTCAAAAGGTCCTATAAACCTAGGACTTAGTTTTTCCTTTTTACCAAACCGAATTTTCCCTTTCCAGGGAGACACATTTAAGAAAACAAAATTACCGACATCGAATTCTCGATTTTGTCGGTGTTGATCGGCATATTCTTCTGTCTATCCTGTGCAGCTGTCAAACTTGCCTGTATCACCTTGATGATCTCGACAGTTTGTTGCACCAATTCTGGACTTAACAGCTGTCGTTCACCTACTTCGTCCCAGCATAATAGAGTTCTGCATTTCCTGTCGTACAACGCTTTGTAAGGCGGCATGCCAATACTTGCGTGATAACTGTTATTATAGAAAAATTCAACCAACGGTAGATGGTCATCCCAATTCCTTATAAAATCTATAATACATGCTCTGAGTATATCCTCCAGTGTCTGGATGGTCCTCTCACTTTGTCCGTCGGTTTGGGGATGATACGATGTGCTCATTCTCAACTGCGTCCCCAGGCATTCCTAAAATCGTTTCCAGAAATTTAATGTGAAAAGTGGATCTCTATCTGATACAATTGACACCGGGACACCGTGTCTTGAAATGATTTCCTTCACGTACAGTTTTGCCAACCGATCTAGGTTAAATCTAATCTTAATTGGCAAAAAGTATGCCGACTTCGTCAATCGATCGACAATCACCCATATTTCATCGTAACCTTACTGAGTCGTTGGAAGGCCTACCACAAAATCCATTGTGATATGCTCCCATTTCCATTCTAGTATCTCTAACGGTTGTAACAATCCGCTTAGCCTTTGATGTTCATCTTTAACTTTCTGACACGTTAAACATTTCACCACACATTCAGCATTATCCTTTTTCATATTCGACCACCAAATATGATGTCTGAGATCCTGGTAAATTTTCGTACTTCAAAGGTAAATCGAGTATCATGTGTTATGAGCCTCACTCAAAATTTCCTCTTTAATTTCTGGTGCTAGCGGAACCCAAATTCTTCCTTCGAACCGAAGTAACCCTTTCGAGTCAACTTTAAATTTGTCTTCCTCACCCTTAGACACTTTTGTCCTTATCTTTTCATAGTTTTCATCTTGAAGTTGTGCATTTCTTACCTTATCCACCAATATTGAACTGTTTCCCACCTGAAACAATTTTTCGTCTGATTCTGTCGAATATTTAATTTCCAACTCCATCTTGGCCATCACTGCTACTAGCTCCTCCTGAGCAGTCAACATCATTAATTTCTCTCGTCCCTTTCTACTTAAAGCATCAGTCACAACATTTGCCTTTCCAGGATGATAGAGAATCTTACAGTCATAGTCTTTAATCAACTCCAATTATCTTCTCTGTTGCATATTTAGATCCTTCTGTGTAAAGATATATTTCAGACTTTTATGGTCTGTATATATCTCACACCTCTCTCCATAAAGATAGTGTCTCCAAATCTTCAAAGCAAACACTACTGCAGCCAATTCCAAGTCATGAGTCGGTTATCCTTTCTCGTAATCCTTCAACTGACGTGATGCATACGCAATAACTCTGTTGTTCTGCATAAGCACACAGCCTAGTCCTTTATGCGATGCGTCACTATACACTATAAAATTCCCTGTATCATCAGGTATTGACAACACAGGTGCTGAACTCAATCTCTTTTTTAATTCTTAAAAACTTTCCTCACACATCTCTGTCCAAACAAACTTAACTGCTTTCCTAGTTAAATTCGTCAACGGAGTTGCGATCTTAGAAAAATCTTGAATAAAACGCCTATAGTAACCTGCCAATCCCAAGAAACTTCTTACCTCTGACGGAGTATTTGGCTGATCCCAGTTTATTACAGCTTCAACTTTCGATGAATCTACCGAGATTCCGCCCTTGTCAATAACGTGCCCAAGAAATTGTACACGTTCTAACCAAAACTCACATTTTAAGATTTTAGCATACAACTTTTCTCTCCTCAATGTCTCCAACGTCACCTTTAAGTGTTCAACATGTTCCTCCTTGGTCTTACAATATACCAATATATCATCAATAAACACTACCACAAATTTATCTAAAAATGGTTTAAAAACCCTGTTCATCAAATCCATGAACACTGCAGGTGCATTGGTTAAACCAAATGACATAACCAGAAACTTGTAATGACCATACCGAGTTCTGAATGCTATTTTCGGTACATTCTCTGGCCTCACCTTTAGCTGATGATAACCCTTAATTCTATCTTTGAAAAATATCTCGCTCACTTCAGTTGATCAAACAAGTCATCGATTCTCTGTAACGGATATTTATTTTTAATTGTGACCTTATTAAATTCTCGATAATCAATACAAAGCAGCATTGATCCATCTTTCTTATTAACAAACAACACCAGCGCTCCCCACGGCGATAAGCTCGGCTAAATATACTTCTTGTCTAGTAATTCTTATAACTGTACCATCAACTGCTTCATCCCTACGGGGCCATTCTATATGGGGCTTTAGATATCGGGGTCATTCCTGGTACTAAATCAATCACGAACTCAACCACTCTATCCGGCGGTAGTCCAGGCAAATTATCTGGAAATACGACTACAAAATCTCTAATAATCGGTATCTCTTCTAACTTCGCACTCTTCTTCTGTGTATCGACTATGTAGGCTAAGCATCCTACACATCCTTGTCTCAGTAATTTCTTGGCTTTGCATCACCATCAGACAACTTGCTTGTCGAGGCGACTTGCTGCCATAAAACACCGCCTTTGACGGAGTCATAAGGTTAACACATTTCTTTTGGTAATCAATTACTGCCCCGTAATTGAATAACCAATTCATTCCCAAAATAACATCAAACTCCCCAAGTTTAATTGGTATTAAATCCACCATCATCTCGTGACCTTTTATAACCACTCTACGATTCTTATATATAAATCTAACAGGAATCACTTCCCTATTTGCAATCTCTATGCTTAAAGGGAAATCTAATTCTTCTTGAGGCAAATCTAAATTCTGAACAAAATCATCGGATATAAATGAACAAGTAGCTCCCGAATCAAATAGCACATAAGCATTAATACCATTAATCGGAATGATACCTGACACCACATCTGTGACACTCCTAAATCCGGGTACTTCGATTCCACGGGATTTGGTGTTCACTATACAAGCATCATCTATCTATCTACCCATAAATAATATCAAACCATACAATAGATAGAAATCATAATAAAATCTCTTCCCTTAAGGGTTACATCAACTGAATCATAAATAAATCCCAGGTTACTCTAACCTTAAAACATATGTGCGAAATTCTAAACAAATAAGTCTTAACATCAACATAACTCAAGTCTTAAACAAATACATCAGTTAATAAATAACAGGTCTTCATCATTTGCTAACTTTGCCCTTGCCCTTACTAGTGGAGGGTTCATCGCTTCTTTCATTCTTAACTGCAATGTTATTATTAAGCAAGAGTGATCACAATGCCCACAAGTATAAAAAAAATGAAATAACAGTATAATAACATGCGAATAATCAACGACATCTGAATAAAGCTCAACTTTTGAATCAAGAATAAATAACATTAATCAAAAGAATACTGAGGGTCATAAGACCTTGAACTATGTCCTAGGTTAACAAGGGTTATACTTGAAACCTTTAACAGTCATAAGACTATGGACCTTCTTCTCGTACTTAGGGGGATCAGCCCTTAGTACCATACTGTGCACAATATCTTAACGCTAACACATAAGTGAATCCCTTTTCAGGGTTGTTCATCTCAGTTTGACATTCGAGTCCGCACCAAAGGAAGTTTGGTTTGGATAATTCAATAAGGGTTTTGAAATTTAGAACGTTCATCAACTAAGGACTAGTTGAATCAATAAGGTTCACTAGTCTAATAAGGTTCAACAATAATTGATATTCGACATGAATAATAATCTCAAAGGTATACAATAGATCAATTATTGTATAACTGAATCATGCTTTGAAAGATAATCAATCTTTAATATCACACTTGAACTTGAATAATAGAAATGATAACTTATTCAAGTAAATAATAACTTGAACAATAATGATAAGTAGGGTTAGAAAAACTTGCTCAATTTAAGAGTTTAAGTTTAGGAAACTTGCTTAATGTAAAAGTAGAGTTAAGAAACTTGCTCAATAGAATGGAGTTAGGAATAGGATACTTGCCTCGTGCGTAGATTACACTTTAACTAAGCACGTTCTTTGAATTAAATCCTACATACCATTCATATACACAATACTTGTTAATTATAAATTAACTAATCAGTATAAACTCATTCTCGTTGTCTACTTTAATTATTGACTAAACTTAGTCAAATTATCACGTTGTCACATAATTTATACTTCATGAATTATCAAACTAATTATGTATTTAATAATTCAATTCACATATAATATTTTATTACATGTTAAACAACTATTTTATCATCTCATAATACCCCTAACATGATTACATGTTCATTACATCAATCCACTAACACTTGTTAGACTTTAACATTTTAAAAATACATTTCTGACATTTTCTGGAGAGTGGCGCTGCGGCGCCACTAATGTGCTAAGGAGTCGCGCTGCGGCGCGGTGGCGCTGTGGCCGGGTCTTGGCGCTGCGAGCGCTGTGGCGCTGCGGCGCGAGAAATCAGTTCTAGAGCTGGCGCCGCGGCGCGAGACCCCAGAAACTGAATCTCAGTTCGCGAAGAACACATAGTTCAGCGAAATCAACAAATTTTTAAAACTAATTTCACCAAATCACATATACCCACATGTTATAATTCATGCATAATCATAATACAATATCTACAAAGTGATTTTAACCTATTAAAACATATAATCACATATTTAAATCATAAAAATTTAGACTGTTCTTGAAGTTCTTGAGGATTTTGAACAAAACTTATAATTTAACACTACGGATTCGTTATAAGGCCAAATCCGTTCGTTTAAAGCTTGATCACTTCGTATTAACATGCTCAATAATATAAGGGTGTAAAATTTAGGGATAATATATAATCAATACATCAATTATCACATATAAGGCCATATGGCCATATCACGTACTCTGTTTATTTTGAAATAACAAGTCATCAGATTACTACATGTTTTCATGAACTTGATGATATGAAATCATGTAATATATATATATATATATATATATATATATATATATAAAACATGTTATGCTATTCTTACTATCACATAAATCCATATAATAGTACAATTCCCAAATCACAGAGAATAACAGAAGTTTTGAAAGCCAATTTATAAAAACTAAAAGACGTAAATGTAGAAATTGGGTTTGGGAGAAATTACCCAGAATACAAACTAGAAGAGTGATTCTAAATGTCCCTTTTTCAAAAGCCTGTTGATTACACACTCACTTTATCTCCCAGACTTCTCAATCCTCTTTGTAATTCTCACTGAACAATTTTTAGACTTAGAAAAAAAAATGAAAGGAATGAGAAGACGTCGATTGAAATAGAACTGACGCGATGTGGTCAGTTGCCCAGTCATGGGTTAACTGCCCATAACCTTCCTTAGTGCCATGTTTGGCTTAGCAAGAAAATAACTCAAAGCTCTTTATTTTAATAAAACCTTTATCATATAGTTCAATAATGTCACCCTCTTTATAAAATAAATTCCATATTTTATTTAATTTACTTTAAATAAAATATAATAATTACTCATAAATTCACATAATCATATATTCAATTATCTCATTAATAAATAATGTCAATTTATTAATTCTCTAATTAATAATTAAATTAATTAAATAACATTATGCTTAATTAAATAATTCATTTAATTTAATAAGCTCACATAATCACATACTTGAATAATAAAATTCTCTACATTAATTTAATAATGTAACACATATGATTAAATTAATCTACCACAATTGCATCAATTAATTATTAAATCTAATAATTAAATCATCGAAAATATTTATTTAATTCAATAAATATTAAAATAAATTGCAGAATTCTCGTTCGTCACATTTTCCCCCCTTAAAAGGATTCTGTCCCCAGAATCACGACTTAATATATTTCGACCCGTTACAACATCCTTTGACTGCACATCATCTTGCACGGTCATATTAAAAGTTCTAGTAGTAGGTCGACTCGATTGCACTGGTTCAGTGATTGTTAAAGTACCACCACTGTTGTTTCCTTTTCCTCTATTTGTGCTTCTCGCTGTCTTCTTTGGGCAATCACGAGCCATGTGATCCTTTAACCTGCAGGTGAAACATGCTCCCTTCTTTGGACTAAAACAATTTATCACAATATGACATTCCTGGCCACAGTTAAAACACACCCGCTTACCCTTCAGACACACCCCCATGTGGTTCTTCCCGCAAGTAGCACAAGCTTCAAACTTCTTCTTTTGTTAACTTCCTTGTTATCCTCCCGTATTTGAATTTTCATTCCATTTCCTCCTCTGGTTGTTATTTTCACCATTGCTTCCATCAACCTTGTTTTCATTCTCATTCTTTTTCTTCTTTTGTTCTTGATTATACATGGTTAAGGCATTGCTTCCACCTTCTGCGATAATTGCCTTTTCCAATACCGTCGCAAACGTGTCTAACTGGAACATTGAAACCTTGCTATACAGCCAGGGCTTCAACCCTTGTTCAAACCTTTTTGCCTTACACTCATTAGTATTGACTTGATACGTAGTTAACCTTGTCAGCTCATTAAACTTTGCAGCATACTCTGGCACATACATGGTTCCTTGCTTCAGTTCCAAAAATTGAACTTCCAACTGGTTCTGGGAACTAGTCTGAAAGTACATTTCAAAAAATATTTCTTTGAACCTATCCCATGCTACTATTCCCTGTCCCCCACGAACCTTATTCATCTGCCACCAACAGCTAGCTTCAGACTTCAACATAAACGTCACAAAAGCAGTTTTATAATCATCATTGACTCGAGCAACATCAAAAACCTTCTCCATTTCCATGATCCAGGTTTGGGCCTCAACTGGATTCATAGACCCTTGAAACTCTAGCGGTCCAACCGCTTTGAAGTTCTTGAAAGTTGTAACTTGAGCTTGCGGCTAATTCGCAAGTGCTCATGTTAACAAAGTCACCAACTACTGAATCAGGTTAGCGTTGGCCTCGTTATTGTTATTATTTGTAGACCCCTCAGGAGGTGGTTGTCTTCTTTTAGGAGGCATTTTTTGTTAAAATATACGCTTATTAGTTCACTATTCAATTCCTTGAATATTTTAAAGTTTAACTTTAAACATTATAAGATTAAAGCTTAACACATAACATTTCAATAAACTTCGAAATTTATTTATTCATAGTTTTTCATAACATACTAAGGATAACATCTCTGCTATCAACATCAACTTTCCTGAACTAGACAAGTTTCAGGATCACATACTCATCCTACCCCTTTATTTATCTCAAAATATGGGATTTACAATTTATTTAGTCACATATTTAGTCACACATCTTATTACTCTTCCTATCTCGGCATATTAAGACGTCGAGAAACTTCTCTACGCTCTTCCTCCATAATACGATACGCCATCCTACGATCCATCATGTACCACGGCAAGTCTTCAAATTGAGGTGTGTAATACAAGACTCAATCATGTGCCCTATCAATTTAGAATGAAAAGCATAATCCATTTCATTCATCTTAGCCTTCTTCATCTGAACCTTGGCTTCAACACGATCTGCACATTGAGTAGCCTTCATCCAAGCATCCTTTGCTCTCGCATGCTTAGCTGACTTCTCCTTCAAGTCATCTTTTAGCTTTTCCATTTCAGTCTTCATCTTCTCATTCTCAGCCAACATCTCCTCTTGATGTCCCTCTGTGTGAACTAGGTTCCACTCCATGTTTCCAGGTCGTGAGTCAAGTTCTTGAATCTCCACATCCTTCTGCTCTATAGTAGTTTGACGCATCTCAGCTAGCTCTTTTAGCTCCTCAATCTTATCCTATAAATTTATGTTTTGGTCATACAGCTCATCGTACATCTCAACTGAAATTGAGTTTGGTGGAAACTGCACTGGATCCTCTTCCTCATCCCCCACCTATATCTCCTCAGAGTCCTCCTCCTCAGGATCAGACACAGGCTCATTCCCATGTCCTTCCTCAGCAACCAATAGAGAAGGCTCCCTCTGGATTAACTGTTCCTGCACAATGTGACATCTCGAGGCTCCCCATCTCTAGGTGCCTGAGGTATCTCTTCCCTAGCTTGACCGGATCCTTCAATGTTAGACATCTTGACAACAAAATACTTTTAAGTTTTATTTATTACGGAACACCCTACGATACTCGCGAGTACATAAGTCATTAACATATAACACATAAAATCTTTTATGGTTTCGTTTTATCTTCAATGAATTCCTTAATTTATTCCTTAGAACTCGATAAGAGTTTAACACCACTATATTTTCTATCTCTTTAAAGGTTACTTCCTAAGGTTTTCTCCACCTAAGATTCATAACCTAAGGCTTTGATACCAACCTGTGACACTCCCAAATCTGGGTACTTCATTCTCACAGGATTTGGTACTCACTTTCCAAAATATTTACATCTAACTACCCATAATCAAGGATAAAGACATAACTTAAATAACTTAAACAAATATCTTCCCCATTAAAGGGTTACATCAACTTAAAACATTCCCAGGTAATCTAGCCTTTAATTATTACATAAGTTTGTGGAATACATCACATAATTAAATAAGTCTCATAACAGAATTATATTAGATAAAACCAAATAGGTCTTTATCATTTGTACATCTTCCCTTACCTTTGCTAGAAGACGGTTCGTCAACTTTCTCAACTTTACCTGCAGTGTTAAATGCAAGAGTGAGTAAATAATTGCTCACTAATATAAAGAAAGATAGTAGCATCAACATAAGGTTAAGCAATGTATATTGAATAATAGAGAACTTGTTCTAAGAATCAAGAATAGAAAACAAGCTCAAGATTTATATATCTGAGAGTCTTAAGACCACGAACTATGTCCCCAGTAAGTAGGTATTTTTATCCTAACCTTAACAGTCATTTAGACTATATAGACCCTTCCTTGCGTACTCAGGGGGATCAACCATTTGTACCATGTATTGTGCACAAATATCTAAACGCTAACGCATACAAAATCCCCTATATTAGGGTTGTTTATCTCAGTTTGACTTTAGGATTTCCGCACTAAAGAAAATTTAGTTTGGAATAGCTTAACAGTGATTCTAGAATTTTAGAACACTCATCAATTATGGATTAGTCCAATCAATAAAGGTTTATTTAAAGTTTCAACACAATAATATAAGATTGAACAACAATAATTAAGTCGAAGATTGAATATCAATAATATACGATTGAATAAACATTGTATATATAAAGTGTTACATCCAAAAGAGTTGGGAAATCTCATTTGGAACAATGAACTTGCACAGTTTATGCTTTGAAGAGCAAGAATTAAAAGTTAGGAACTCGCTCAATAAAAGTTGTGGAACTTGCATAACGATATCAAGTTAGGAATATGAAACTTGCTCAATGTAAAAGAATTAGAATACAAGAGCTTGCATAATCATAAACAAGATGGAACCAAGAAATTTGCTCAACATAAGATTAGGGTTTAGGAAACTTGCGTCATGTGTAAGCTACACAATTATTACAAACATTCGCCAAATACCCTACATATACCATTAAGATCACAATACCAATTAGTTATATTAATATTAACTTCATTAGTTTACTTTTCATTTTAGTCAAGTCTATAATTTTTATCTTAGGATATGATTATCCTAATCATTCACGTACCATGAATCTAACTCTCAATTATATTATAGTACACAATATGGTGATTACAAAACAACTCAAATTCTAATGACATCACATTCCAAACTCTCACAACTTATTAATTCGTAACTTTTAGTTTCAACGTTGTGATTACAATATGTTATTATGTCTTATAACATGTTTTAGGTCCTTCTACGATCATTAAAATATGTTAAGTTAACATTTTCCAAGCTATGTTGTTAACAGTTCATTACTGGGTCTGACTGACCACTGGCGCGGCCGTGCCATGGCTACCTTTGAATCCAGCACGGCCGAGCGGCAGCGCGCCCGCGCAAGACACCAGAATCAGTTTTGCAAAATGAGAACACATACTCTGTTCTAAGCCAAAAATCCTAATTTCATGGTAACATGGATAAACCCACACATTACAAACTTAACTAAAGCCTCATAATATATACAATCAATCATTCTAACACCTAAAACAACTTACATAACCAAATTTAGAGGATTAAAATCATGTTCTTGCTATTTTCTTTATATTTTAATACTTTTAGCGAATTCAACCACCAAATCTTTGTTTCTTAACCAAATTACACCATTTCAATTGCGTTGTTTTCGTTTCTTGATATACTAACACAATTCACAACCAATTCACAAATTATAACAAGGATTGAACATAAACTTTTGGAATCAATTAAGCTATGTCATATATATATAAATATATATATATATATATATATATACAGAAAGGATCAAGAGCATAATTCTTAAATAGCATAATGCCTTAAGTAGCATAATTTTATCAAAACGACGCCGTTTTATAGGGACGCGGTGGCATTTTTGTAAATACCATGCCACCGCGTATTTATAAAAATGCCACCGCGTCCCTATAAAACGGCGTCGTTTTGACAAAATTCTGCTACTTAAGGCATTCTGCTATTTAAGAATTCTGCTCTTGATCCTTCCTGTATATATATATATATATATATATATATATATATATATATATATATATATATATAACATTGTTATTGAAGTCTTCTTCTTCAAACCCAATTTTCATGAATTTGAACACCAATATCTATCCATTGATGATAATTATCAGATTACACATGCACATGATTAAAACTTTAATTCTAATATAATAAAATTTCAAATCACAGAGAATAGAAACTATAAAACTAAAAGTTAAAATTAGAGTAGATTATACATTTATTCTTGATTACTGAAGAAAAATGATGAAGAGTTACTTCAATTCCTTCCTCTTATTCTCTCTTGTTCTTCTTCTCTCCCAATTCTCTCTAATACTCATAGTGTTTCCTCTGTTCTTCTTAAGTCTTAGGGGAAAAATACGTGTAAACTGATATAGGCCATTCCCCACGCACGTCAGGTAAGAAACCAAACGGCTTCGGCAGTTGTATTATGCCAAAAGCCATAAGGCCATGTTTGGCTACAACTTAGATTAGGTTCTAATTTATTTTATATTATATAGTTCCATTTGTCACATTTTAATTTAATTAATTTATGTTCTTACAATTACAATTATAATTTCCATTATAATTATATTTATACTTAACAAATTATTACATATCTAATTTAATTATTAAATTAAACTAGAACATCATTTTATTTAATTTAATTATTTCCTTAAATATTAAACAATTCATTTAATTTAATTATTTTATTAAATTAAATCTTCAAATAATAAAATTACCATTCATTAATTTAGTTAACATACACAATTAACTAAATTATTACACCATAATTTCATCAATTATTTATTTATCTCAATAAATAAATTAATTAAAATATTTTATTTAATTCAATAAATATTTAAAATTAATTACAAAATTCTCATTCGTTACATCTATTTTGGCCTCAAATAAGCCACTTTGTACACATAAAACACTGTTAACTAAAATTTCTTCTACAACCCAATTCCATGAATGTGAATACCAAAATCTATTCACAGATGATAATTATCAGATTACACATGTATATAATTAACACTTAAAATTTCAATTCACAAAGAATAGATATTGAAAAACAAAATTTGGAATTAGGAATAAATTTATACCTTAACCCTTTGTTAGCAAGATGATGACAAGGTTTTAGCAATCCTTCCTCTTCCTCTTGACCAACTCACAGCAAAACTCTCAATTTCTTCTCTAACTCTCTGTCAATTTTCTCTGTGTTTCTTCTCTCTACCTTTTGTTCTTAGTCTGAGGAAACCACGTATTATAGCCCAACTAAAAAAAACACTGTGCGCACAAATAAACTGATAAACGTGGTTATCAGTTTCCTCAGCCAAAAGTCTTCGGCTGTTACACTAAAACCCCCACTCAAATTATTTTTATATTTTCTTATCATATAGTTTTCTTGTCACACTTTTATTTAGTAAATTAATATAACTCTTACAATTACAATTATAATTTCCATTATAATTATATTTATACTTAGCAATTTACTACATATCTAATTCAATTTTTAAATTAAACCATAACATCGTTTTATTTTATTTAATTATTTCCTTAAATATTAAACAAATTATTTAATTTAATTATTTCATTAAATTAAATCTTCAAATAATAAAATTACCATTCATTAATTTAGTTAACATACATACTTAACTAAATTTTTACACCACACCAATTATTTATTTATCTCAATAAATAAATCAATTAAAATATTTATTTAATTCAATAAATATTTTTAAATTACATAAAAATTCTTGTTCGTTATATCCTTCCCTCCTTAAAAGGATTTTGTCCCCAGAATCACAACTCAACAAATTCATTCGTTACATTCTTCCATCCTTAACAAGATTCTGTCCCCAGAATCGCTATACAAGATTAAAAAAATAACTAAGGATAATTTTTCATCATAACATTTTCAAGTTCTCACGTAGCTTCCTCAGCATTGTGGTACCTCTAAATTACCTTAACAGAAGGTATTATTTTGTTTCTAAGAACCTGCTATTTCCCATCAACTATTTGAACCGGAATTTCTTCATAAGACAAGTATTTTTCAAACTATAATGGTTTATATTCTATAGCATGCTTATAATCGGGCTTATATGGCCTTAACATCGAAACATGAAAAATATTATGAATATGTTCTAGTTCTGGAGGTAGAGCTACCTCATATGCCACTTCACCAACTCGTCACAGCACTTCAAAAGGTCCTATAAACCTTGGGCTTAGTTTTTCCGTTTTACCAAACCAGATTTTCCCTTTCTAGGGAGATACTTTCAAGAAAACAAAACTACCGACATCGAATTCTCGATTTTATCGGTGTTGATCGGCATATTTCTTGTAAGACCCCAAATTTTATGAAATAAAAGTATTCAATTTTTCTTATAATTACTATTCAGTAAATGGTTAAATTGATAAAAGTTTAAAGTTATGGGTGAAATATGAATTTTTTTTCAAAATAAGCAAGTGGTTATAAAATAATCATTGTTGTCGGGGAATATTCGTTTGGTCGTGGAATATTCTTTCTGTCGGGGAATATTCGTACGACGGCGCAACTATTTGTGGGCCCCATAACGAATAACTGTCGGGTGAAGAAAACGACAAATTTGAGTTTTTACAAATAACGGCGGTGTTGTTACCGTTAACACCGTTGGAATACCCGGTGGTTAAAATACAGTAATACGCGTTATTGCATAGTAGCACACGGTATTGCATAGTATTTTTGAAATTATTGATTCTTACGTAAGAAGGCACTACTCAATAATTGTTACAATAATTACTGTTCAATATTTTATTTTATTGATTCAATAATTGCTGCGTTGATATTTTATATTATTATTGTTTCAATAATTGTTGCTGCACAATATTTTCTATTAATAATTCATATTATTTGAATAATATTATTAGATAACATTATTGGCAATGTCTAGAAAGTTCTGTCTAAGGAGAGGTTTGGTCATCTAATTGCGCGCCAGTAAGGAGAAATCCTTATTGGAAAGCCCCCTCTTTCCTGGGAACGGCCTGGTTATCATAAATGTGATTCTGTAATATTATTTGTGAATAATTAATTATTGATTCATATGATAAGGAAATATTTATTTTATGTGGATATAAACGAGGGATATATTTTTGTGGTTAAAAATGAAGGAGTTAATGTTGAGATTTTTATCCGTATTTTTGTCGGAATGGAGGTATTAAAAATCAGGGTTTTTGAGATATTTTGCGGGGGTTATAATTTTTAATCCGACCGTTGGATCGTGGTAATTTTTGGATATGTTATACATATATAAGTTGAGTATATGCCCACAAATTTTGAACCGTTAAAAATGAACGTATGATTTATTATGAATTTTACGAGATGACTGGTTCAGAAATTGTTGAATTTTTGGAGTTTATCATTTTGGTAGAAAATTCTAGAATTGGTGGGCCCCACTTGTGGTTGGTGAAGAAATGTGCTGAATTATATTTCAAATGTGGTGGGTGGGAATAGTAGCAGGTAAAGCCATCAGGTTGCAGGTCAAACCTACCAAAATTTTCCTATAAATAGAGGGCTAAGTTAGAATTGAAAATCACACCAGAAATATAAGCTTTCTCTCTTTCTCTCTCTAGATTATTGAGTGTATTTTGTGAGTATTTAGATACTTGGTGAGTTGCTATTCATCAGTGTAAGTTTCCTTTAGCCTTATACCGATCAGAAGTACTGCTCTTTTGAGGTAAGGGATTGTAAGGGATAGTAAGGGATATTAAGGGATTTTAAGGGTTGTTATGATTTTCAGTTTTGTAATTTTTCTGATCTTCAAAAATTCTGGAAAAATTTGAAATGATATTTTGATGAGTTTTCTTGATTGTGTCCAAAAATGGTGATTTTTGGATGTATAGATTGAGAGTTATGAATTTTATGAGAAAAGACTATTTTAAAAGTAACCGCTTATAATTCCTTGTGGTTAACTCCAAAATTGATGAAATTTTTATTGGGAGTACATGTATATGATAGAAGTATACTCTGTAAATTTCAGAATTTTTAGACAAAAGTACAATTTTTGATAAATGTCTAAATATTTGGCTATTTTGGCCATATGAAAAATAGTAAATGACTTTTAAAAATTCTGAGAAAAATATATGTTCAATATGGGACTATATTATGCTAAATCCCAGAAAAGAAATATTTTTGGAACTGATTTGGTATTTTTCATAAAAATGGTCTAGTTATGAGTAAATGAATTAAATATGTTTTGTGAAGAAAGAAAATTGGAAAATAGGATTTTATGGCTTGAGAATCCTATATGAGGTATATGCAGATTTTTGATGAGGGTTTTGGTTATTGATGATGAAATTGTAAGAGTTGGCATTTTATGATGATTAAATGCATTAATTAGTAAAGTGTAAACAATTAAAATAAATTGTTTATAAATTTAAGTAATGTTATTCTTTCAATATCATTATACCGAAATATTGGTATGGATTTTATTTTGGAATTTCTATCTTTTGTGTCGGGGTTACTATTCATGAGTTACTATTCACGATTTACTATTCATGAGTTACGAATATTACTCTTGAGATTAAAACTATATGTTGATCATATTATTTTTATCATCATATATAACATTTTTATAACCCTGATGTTGAAATTCTCTTTCACTGGAGTGTAAAGATGGGTAGATTATTGGTATGATCATGACTAGGGTTCTCTTTGGCCTGTAGTGCAAAGTTGAATTGTGACTGGTATGATCATGACCATTGAATTTATAATTGAATATCTTAAACTTAAGTGCAAAGGTGAATTGATCAACATGGTTATAATTATTGTTTATATAAATTCTGAAATGATTATATATTTCTTTGAGATATGAATATATTTGGCCTGTAGTGCAAATATGAATTGTTGATGAATATCTTTGGCATGTAGTGCAAAGATGGTTTGTTGATGAATATCTTTGGCCTGTAGTGCAAAGATGAACTGTTGTTGAATATCTTTGGCCTATAGTGCAAAGATGGTCTGTTGATGAATATCTTTGGCCTGTAGTGCAAAGACGAACTGTTGTTGAATATCTTTGGTCGTAGTGCAAAGATGGATTTATTAGTATGATTATGAACAGGAACTGTGATTTGGTATAACCATGATCTTTGATGTTTCAGGTAAAGACATGTGATGAAAATATTCTTCGTCCTAGATGAGAAGAGGAATTTAGAATTACAGTTATGATTATGAGTTATTCATATGATTGTGGACCAGAACTGTTGATTGATGTTACAGGGATAAAATATTGTTGGTGGATTTTTAACATGGAGAAGATAATAGACTTTATAGTCTATTTGACTCTTCTAATGGATTGCTCGTTCCGCTGCAACTATGGTTGAAATTTTTATCATTTACCATATGTTCTAAATCTCTGATTTATTGTTGATGAAGGCTATTGATAATTGAATTATCTTTAGTCATGATATTCTTTACTGAGCTAGTTGTGCTCACCCTTTTGCTTCACAATTCCTTTCAGGTAATAAGAGTGTAGCTGGGTCGAGCGGGGGTAACAAGGGAATAGAACGGTGGTCATCATTTAGTAGTTATATTTGGTGAAGAAAATAGGGTGAGGCGAACCCAACGTTGGAAGGGTGTTTTGTCACTATCATACAAGATGTCTAATGACATACAACCTCGTGTCATCATAAGACAGGGTTGTGCTCATCCACTTGCTGAGTATATCTATGGGCACTACCTATATAATCTTGGTGTTTGTTTGAAGTATAATTCTCAATTAGAGACAGTGGAGATAATGATAAGTCAAGAGAAGACTCACCATTGGGAAGAATATGATAGTAATCTTCTCGTTTTTCTTTGGGGTCTATTGGGTCAACCAAGGATAATTCTGTGGCCATATGATATCTATCATAACCTAGACGCGTGGCCTCCCATGTACGAAGGTTTCCTTGAGCACTTTCTAAAGATTCTAATTTCTAGAACAGTTTTTGACTATACCTTTATGTAAGGTGTCATTGTGAGGTGATGTCCACGGTTGGAACATGAGTCACATTTGGTATATATTTGTATCCAAACTCACAGCATATGTGTTGTTGTATTTTGCACGACAATTGTTGTAATAAAGTTACAGTTGTTTTCTATACCATGTATTTGGCGACTCAGAATAGGTTGGATGGAATGGACCTATTTTGGGGTCGTTACATTTGGTATCAGAGCTTAGGGATATGATCTCTAGCGGAGATCGGGAAATAGAACTAGGAGGGGAGAGATGAGTAAATACTTCGCTAGTGTGTCCTACCTAAGCTTATTTGTTGGTCAGTCATACTATCGGGATATGATGTGATATGTTAATTTGTTAAATTAACCCTTGTTTTGAAGCTGTATTCTAGAATGATATTTGAAATACAGGAGATGAGCAATGGAGAAATTATGATGACAGGGAAGATGGAATTTGAAATAAAAGGAAGGTATTCTCAACTCTTTGAAATACCAGGTACGTAAATTTCGGGGACGAAATTTCATAAGGAGGGGAGATTGTAAGACCCCAAATTTTATGAAATAAAAGTATTCAATTTTTCTTATAATTACTATTCAGTAAATGGTTAAATTGATAAAAGTTTAAAGTTATGGGTGAAATATGAATTTTTTTTCAAAATAAGCAAGTGGTTATAAAATAATCATTGTTGTCGGGGAATATTCGTTTGGTCGTGGAATATTCTTTCTGTCGGGGAATATTCGTACGACGGCGCAGCTATTTGTGGGCCCCATAACGAATAACTGTCGGGTGAAGAAAACGACAAATTTGAGTTTTTACAAATAACGGCGTGTTGTTACCGTTAACACTGTTGGAATACCCGGTGGTTAAAATACAGTAATACGCGTTATTGCACAGTAGCACACGGTATTGCATAGTATTTTTGAAATTATTGATTCTTACGTAAGAAGGCACTACTCAATAATTGTTACAGTAATTACTGTTCAATATTTTATTTTATTGATTCAATAATTGCTGCGTTGATATTTTATATTATTATTGTTTCAATAATTGTTGCTGCACAATATTTTCTATTAATAATTCATATTATTTGAATAATATTATTAGATAACATTATTGGCAATGTCTAGAAAGTTCTGTCTAAGGAGAGGTTTGGTCATCTAATTGCGCGCCAGTAAGGAGAAATCCTTATTGGAAAGCCCCCTCTTTCCTGGGAACGGCCTGGTTGTCATAAATGTGATTCTGTAATATTATTTGTGAATAATTAATTATTGATTCATATGATAAGGAAATATTTATTTTATGTGGATATAAATGAGGGATATATTTTTGTGGTTAAAAATGAAGGAGTTAATGTTGAGATTTTTATCCGTATTTTTGTCGGAATGGAGGTATTAAAAATCAGGGTTTTTGAGATATTTTGCGGGGGTTATAATTTTTAATCCGACCGTTGGATCGTGGTAATTTTTGGATATGTTATACATATATAAGTTGAGTATATGCCCACAAATTTTGAACCGTTAAAAATGAACGTATGATTTATTATGAATTTTACGAGATGACTGGTTCAGAAATTGTTGAATTTTTGGAGTTTATCATTTTGGTAGAAAATTCTAGAATTGGTGGGCCCCACTTGTGGTTGGTGAAGAAATGTGCTGAATTATATTTCAAATGTGGTGGGTGGGAATAGTAGCAGGTAAAGCCATCAGGTTGCAGGTCAAACCTACCAAAATTTTCCTATAAATAGAGGGCTAAGTTAGAATTGAAAATCACACCAGAAACATAAGCTTTCTCTCTTTCTCTCTCTAGATTATTGAGTGTATTTTGTGAGTATTTAGATACTTGGTGAGTTGCTATTCATCAGTGCAAGTTTCCTTCAGCCTTATACCGATCAGAAGTACTGCTCTTTTGAGGTAAGGGATTGTAAGGGATAGTAAGGGATATTAAGGGATTTTAAGGGTTGTTATGATTTTCAGTTTTGTAATTTTTCTGATCTTCAAAAATTCTGGAAAAATTTGAAATGATATTTTGATGAGTTTTCTTGATTGTGTCCAAAAATGGTGATTTTTGGATGTATAGATTGAGAGTTATGAATTTTATGAGAAAAGACTATTTTAAAAGTAACCGCTTATAATTCCTTGTGGTTAACTCCAAAATTGATGAAATTTTTATTGGGAGTACATGTATATGATAGAAGTATACTCTGTAAATTTCAGAATTTTTAGACAAAAGTACAATTTTTGATAAATGTCTAAATATTTGGCTATTTTGGCCATATGAAAAATAGTAAATGACTTTTAAAAATTCTGAGAAAAATATATGTTCAATATTGGACTATATTATGCTAAATCCCAGAAAAGAAATATTTTTGGAACTGATTTGGTATTTTTCATAAAAATAGTCTAGTTATGAGTAAATGAATTAAATATGTTTTGTGAAGAAAGAAAATTGAAAAATAGGATTTTATGGCTTGAGAATCCTATATGAGGTATATGCAGATTTTTGATGAGGGTTTTGGTTATTGATGATGAAATTGTAAGAGTTGGCATTTTATGATGATTAAATGCATTAATTAGTAAAGTGTAAACAATTAAAATAAATTGTTTATAAATTTAAGTAATGTTATTCTTTCAATATCATTATACCGAAATATTGGTATAGATTTTATTGTGGAATTTCTATCTTTTGTGTCGGGGTTACTATTCATGAGTTACTATTCACGATTTACTATTCATGAGTTACGAATATTACTCTTGAGATTAAAACTATATGTTGATCATATTATTTTTATCATCATATATAACATTTTTATAACCCTGATGTTGAAATTCTCTTTCACTGGAGTGTAAAGATGGGTAGATTATTGGTATGATCATGACTAGGGTTCTCTTTGGCCTGTAGTGCAAAGTTGAATTGTGACTGGTATGATCATGACCATTGAATTTATAATTGAATATCTTAAGCTTAAGTGCAAAGGTGAATTGATCAACATGGTTATAATTATTGTTTATATAAATTCTGAAATGATTATATATTTCTTTGAGATATGAATATATTTGGCCTGTAGTGCAAATATGAATTGTTGATGAATATCTTTGGCATGTAGTGCAAAGATGGTTTGTTGATGAATATCTTTGGCCTGTAGTGCAAAGATGAACTGTTGTTGAATATCTTTGGCCTATAGTGCAAAGATGGTCTGTTGATGAATATCTTTGGCCTGTAGTGCAAAGACGAACTGTTGTTGAATATCTTTGGTCGTAGTGCAAAGATGGATTTATTAGTATGATTATGAACAGGAACTGTGATTTGGTATAACCATGATCTTTGATGTTTCAGGTAAAGACATGTGATGAAAATATTCTTCGTCCTAGATGAGAAGAGGAATTTAGAATTACAGTTATGATTATGAGTTATTCATATGATTGTGGACCAGAACTGTTGATTGATGTTACAGGGATAAAATATTGTTGGTGGATTTTTAACATGGAGAAGATAATAGACTTTATAGTCTATTTGACTCTTCTAATGGATTGCTCGTTCCGCTGCAACTATGGTTGAAATTTTTATCATTTACCATATGTTCTAAATCTCTGATTTATTGTTGATGAAGGCTATTGATAATTGAATTATCTTTAGTCATGACATTCTTTACTGAGCTAGTTGTGCTCACCCTTTTGCTTCACAATTCCTTTCAGGTAATAAGAGTGTAGCTGGGTCGAGCGGGGGTAACAAGGGAATAGAACGGTGGTCATCATTTAGTAGTTATATTTGGTGAAGAAAATAGGGTGAGGCGAACCCAACGTTGGAAGGGTGTTTTGTCACTATCATACAAGATGTCTAATGACATACAACCTCGTGTCATCATAAGACAGGGTTGTGCTCATCCACTTGCTGAGTATATCTATGGGCACTACCTATATAATCTTGGTGTTTGTTTGAAGTATAATTCTCAATTAGAGACAGTGGAGATAATGATAAGTCAAGAGAAGACTCACCATTGGGAAGAATATGATAGTGATCTTCTCGTTTTTCTTTGGGGTCTATTGGGTCAACCAAGGATAATTCTGTGGCCATATGATATCTATCATAACCTAGACGCGTGGCCTCCCATGTACGAAGGTTTCCTTGAGCACTTTCTAAAGATTCTAATTTCTAGAACAGTTTTTGACTATACCTTTATGTAAGGTGTCATTGTGAGGTGATGTCCACGGTTGGAACATGAGTCACATTTGGTATATATTTGTATCCAAACTTATAGCATATGTGTTGTTGTATTTTGCACGACAATTGTTGTAATAAAGTTACAGTTGTTTTCTATACCATGTATTTGGCGACTCAGAATAGGTTGGATGGAATGGACCTATTTTGGGGTCGTTACATTTCTTCTGCCTATCCTGTGCAGCTATCAATCTTACCCGAATTACCTTGATGATCTCGACAGTTTGTTGCACCAATTCTGGACCCAATAGTTGATGTTCTCTAACTTCTTCCCAGCATAACGGAGTTCTACATTTCTTGCTGTAAAACGCTTCATAAGGCGGCATGCCAATACTTGCGTGATAACTGTTATTATAGGTAAATTCAACCAACGGTAGATGGTCATCCCAATTTTTTTTAAAATCTATAATACATGCTATGAGCATATCCTCTAATGTCTGGATTGTCCTTTAACTTTGTCCGTCGGTTTGAGGATGATATGATGTGCTTATTCTCAACTGCATCCCCAAGCATTCTTGTAGTCGTTTCCAGAAATTTGATGTGAAACGTGGATCTCTATCTGATACAATGGATACCGAAACACCGTGTCTTGAAACAATATCCTTCACATACAATTTTACCAACAGATCTAGGTTAAATCTAATCTTGATTGGCAAAAAGTGTGCCGACTTCGTCAATCGATCGACTATCACCCAGATTGCATCGTAACCTTGCTGAGTCGTTGGAAGACCTACCACAAAATCTATTGTGATATTCAATTACTTTAATACATTTTATAGTACATATATCATTCCATTAACTTTTAAATATGTTGACCACCCTAGTTGAGCTAGCTAAGGGTTGTTCGAAAGTAGTTGCAAGGTGCAGGAACAACTTAAGTTGGCATCAACATGGTACTATGCTACTTACCAGCCTACTCATTGTGAAGAAATAATTAACTGCCTTCACTTTCATTACAATCTGCCCTCGTAACTGCATTTTGGGACATTTGTAAGTTCCCCTTCCCCACTTAATCTTCCTACTTAAAAGTATTACAATCCCCGTGGATGTCCAATCTGGACAGTAAGTATTAATCCATAGTTGCAGTAACACTTTTAAATCTATATATTTTAGTGCATGACACAATTAACGTATCACTGGTTTGTTATATATTTACTGTAGTATACCAGACCCATTCTCTAAATATACCTTACACGCAATCTGTCTGACGCACGTCCCGACCGGGTGTATGCGCTTCACCCAATACGTACGGTACGAGGCCTCCTTTATGAAGACTTTGTTGCGGGAGTTTCACGTAAGTTAATAAGTTTATATTAGTCAGTTATATATTAGTACATAGTTGTTGCCTAAGAAATTAATTGTTCCTAACTTTTAAACTTTTGTTATAAACTTATTATAGATTTGACGAGTGCATCTCTCAATCAGTCGGCGACGATGTGATTACTGCACACGTCACTTCGAATTACTCTGGCTGGCTGTATGAGATGCGACGAAGGGCAGCCCGGGTAGTTGTTGACTATCCCGGGACCACCATCAGAGTTCACCAGCCCCGCATCGTCTCCAATTTAGCATGGCAGGCTATATGTGCGCACTAGGAGGCTAAAGAATTCAAGAAGAAGTCTGAGCAGGCAAAGAGGAACTGTGCCAAGCTCCGTATAGTACACACGACTGGCTCGTAGTCTTTCGAGAAGGCGAAGACGGTAAGTGTAATGTATTTAGATGTTTAGTTATAAAATTCTCATACGAATAATTAATAACTGCTTTATGACTGTATTTATTAGGTGATAGACAAATAATTCATACATTTTATTATCCCTAATTTTTTTCTTTTAATTAAATTAGTTTATTAAATTAATATATTTTATTTTATTTTATAGGATTTAATATTTGTTGCAATGAAGTCAACATCTTGGTGATCAAGCGATATTTAATTCTCTTATTCATGTAAGGAATATCCAAGAAGAATTATGTAAGGAGAAGGAAAGAGGTGTAACAATCTTGGTGTGTAAGTCAAATCCAAAAAGAGAAAGGAAAGTCTATCTAGAAGATCTCTTTATCTAGATCTCTTTGAGAAGTTGATTGCCACTAGGAAGTTGAAACTTACATGGAAAGGGAACAAAAGTGTCCAAGTTCAATGAATCTAAATTAGGGTTCAAAGTTATTTTTCCTATATCTAGGCCTCTTGTTTTAGAGAGGAGGAAGTATTAGGTATTTCTGTATTAGTTTAGGTTAGGAGTAGGATCAGATTAAACTACTTCTTCATTGTACGTTCGTTGGATGATCGTTAATTAAATAGAGTTTTCTTATTTATTTTTAATCTTCTTCTTTTCTTTATTTTAGTTAGTTTAATTATTTTCCATGTCTAGCTAATTTCTTTCATCTAGGATGAAGATTAAACTAAATAATTATCCATGATAATATTTTTCATCTCTTCTATTATTTATGTTTTTATCTTTAATTGATTCGCCTTTATGTTTCGTTATTGAAATACCTTCCTTTTATAGTTCTTATGTGATTTTAAATTAATTAAGAGGTTTTGATAGATTATTGTTAAGATATAAGTTTTTCATAATCCATACTTGCTCAAAGAAGTTTTGATGGGTTACAGTTAATCCTTAAATTTTCATAGTCTATACTTGCCCACGTTAATCGTAAATTACTAAATTAAAGGGAAGGGAGATCAAAATCATACTTGAGTTATAAAAATAGAAGAGATCGAATTATATGTTGTGTTTATTATTTAATGGATTCGGATTCCTAAATTATTTTCTCATTATTAGTTTTCATATTCTAGTTAATTAATTCTCAATCTTTATTTCTAATTCGCCTAAAATAAATATCAAGGAAATATTAAAATTAATCTAGTCTCTCTGGGTTTGACCTATACTTGTCAGGTCTTAAAATTTTTCGCGCAGTTGCCGGGGAGTAGACTTAATTTTATATTCCTTAATTTTTATTTATTCGAATTAGTTTTTTTTTTCTTCTTCTGATATTTTTTTTTCAAGATTATTAAAGCGGATCTACGGTGCGGAAAGACAAGATTATTACTGCGTTTTTCCTGGTAATTTGTATCTTTACTCAAAAACACAAAAAATTTAAAAAATAAGTAGCTTAGCTTTTTTTGTTAGTTAAAAAACTAATTGTCGCATTCATGCATTCACTCACGTAGAGCACATCCTGTTAGGTTTTTATTTTTATTTTTTGTCAAATATAAACTGTGGTGATTGCTGAAAGATTGAGGTACGTCAAAATTTTTCTTTCGTTCATAATTCACATAGTTTTAGGACATTTTATTTGTTTATAGTTTTTTTTTATATTTGTGTATTTTCATGTTTAATCTAACATTAAGGGCATAACCTGTAACAAGATAAGATGGGAATTTCATCACCCTTCCTTGGCCCACAAACCAACCATTCATTTTGCATAACCTTAACTTAATAAAATCAAGTAAACATTGGCCCCTAGGATTCTCGAGCTTAATTAGGATAAGGGACTCCAAGAGTAGGCTAAATTTTAAATTAATCAAATTACTGGTGTCTAGACAAGTGGTTCAAAAGGCAAATGCCTAAAGGATGTGTGGTTATTCAATTAGTCATCGTACCCACGGAGAGACTCCCACCTTTCTAACACTTACTTGGCTAGTGGTGTGATTAATTTCGAATTTGGTGGACTTTGCGGTGTAACTTGGAACAGTTATGAGCTGTCTAGATTTTATTTAGGTTAACCGTATAATTAGGATTTTTATTTTATTTTTTTGGTGACTTTCGTGGTTAGTTGTCTATATGTTTTGTTATTTGTGAAAAAATGGATTCTTATTATAGTTGGAATAATAATTTTGCTTGGACTGAAGAAACCTATGAAAATTTTAATGCACATCAAGTAAATCAATTTTTTTCAACTTATGAAAATTCTTATCTAAGTTCATATCCACATCCATATCCATATTCATATTCGGATCCAGAACATTAATATCCACACGAATTATCAAATGAAGAAGAGGAAAGACTTGGTGTCTTAAGAGAAAACCATGGAAATTTTAATGAAAAATCAATTTAGTAGGGATCAAGATATATCTCGTCTAGAAATTCAAATAAGTCGATTAGCCACCATAATAAATGAACAAGAGGTAGGTGAATTTTCTAGTAACTCTGAGGTTAATTTCGAAAATCTTGATGGTTGTGGAAATGATGAGGAAAGTGAAAATTTTGTATTTAATTTTACACAATTTGAGTCAAGTGAATTTGAGTCGTCTAAAAATTTTGAGTCTATGCCTAAAACTTCATACCCTGAAAGACTTATTCCTAAAAAACCAACTAGTGATTTTTTTGGACCACTCGTAACGCCCTGAAATTCGGTCTATTTTCACACCCGGATTCCGTACGCCACGGTCCCACTTCTTACCAAACATACATCATTATATACTAAAATATAACAACATACATCCTCAAATCCCAGGTTCTAGAAACCTTAACCTCTTTCATTACAAATAATGATAATTACATTATTCATTTCATCTTACAAGATTGACTTTTTATCAGCCACCAAGGATACATAACAGTTCATTAAACTAATTTATCGTTCAATTCATCTGTCTACATTACAAGTCTTCACTTAATCTTCTCGCTCATTTACATTCTGAATGGAACTTCATCTGGATACAGTCAGCTTGATCTTTACGGGATCCTTAAGTTCTTCTAACATCGTTCGCTGAAAAGGTTTTTCATTTAAAGCAAGTGTGAGCATTCAATTGCCCAACAAGTCATAACAGTTGAACACATATCTTCAAGAGTTTAAAACATTCTTTTAGAACTTCGATAACCGAGTAAAGGTTATGAAGCAACTTGAATAATAGGAATAGTCTCGATTCCTATCATCTTAAAACATCAGTCACTTTCACTTTGAAATACTTTCATTCCTCTACCTTTTTTCATACACATCATGTATGGCTAGAATCTTTAGCACAGACTTAGCAATAACAGTTCATGTATAAACAGAACATGCTTTTATTGAACAGCTCAATCACAGAACAGTTCATATCATAGAAATATCGAAGTGTTCACATTGTGGCTCAAGGACTCATACGGTTTACCACCTTGTACAAATATCACACATTCTCACATAGACAGAATTTCTCAACTTCAACATCTGAGAATTTTAAGAAACTAGCATTCATTTAGAATATGAATGAAGTTAGGAAACTTGCCTTACGCACAGCTACAACTTAGAGTTTATGTTGAACTGCTCATTCCAATTACTATATAACACATAAGGAAAATAACATGTACCAATTAGCTACATATTTGACTTACGCAATGGTTTACTTAACTTTACTTCTTAGGGTTCGCGTTCTTTCAATATAAATTTACGCGACCAACTTTCATTACCGATTTACGGCTTCATGACATACGGAGATGTCTTACTCAAAACTTTCATCATCTTTGATGATTTACATTCTTATCTTATTCTTATAACCTTAATAGGACTCATCACACATCATGTCTCTGCTAGTAGTCCATATGGTATTGTGAGTGATTTCCCACGAACAACCAACAAACAAGTTCCTTTCTCATCTACACTGCCATCACAGTGAGTTAGATCAGTAACCAGTTTCGTATATACCTTCGCTCTTTAAAGGAATTGTTTAGCCCAGCTGCCATATGTCAACCATCAAAAATTACGATTATACTACAACCTAACTTTATCTTAACTTATCCGAACTATTAAACTATAATGTTCGTTAAGTCAATTTCTTATTCCTTACGGCTTTCTGGCAACTAAATGCCATACCTCAGGATTCACTCTTTATCGTCCAAGTCATACAATCTTTTGTATACTCAGAATGATCATTTAAATTAATCATTAACTCGGCTTTGTTACGTTAACGCCATTGTCCTAATTTAGTTATTTACCATTCATGGTTTAATCATTGATCTTCATTATCTTACGGTCAAACCATACACGGGGTGTAGGTTCTATCCATTTAGTATTTGCGTACACTCAACCTTCACGTTGGTTAAAGTGTTCAGCGCTTACATTTCAATCTAACATTCTCCATCTGAATCACTATCGGCTTCCATTAATCGTATTACCGTTCGTTACGGCTTTCTTGATACCATTCGTATCTTACGTAATACTCTTGTTATCCATTACATGAACCCCATGTTCATTACCCGTTCTTAGTGTCGAAATCATACTGATCTTTGTATGCTAAGACCGATCGTTCATCGCAACAACATTGCGTTCACATCGTCTATACGGTTTACATTTATCCCTCATTACCACAATCATAACATCGAAATGTTATTCATTACCTTCGTCACTCAACGTCTAAGGAATCACAATCATAGCAATCTCTCACGTTCATTCATCGCGACTACGGTCCCCAGATATCGGTTACGTAATCTACCGCTTAAATTCTTTGTCTTTTAATCTCGTTTAATCTTTCCGTTCAACCTTTACTAAAGGTTTAACTCACTTGCTTAAGTGTTATTTTAGCTGAACTATATGTCCATACTTCTTTCTTGCACATCCTCCGATAATTGAGCACTTAAAAGCTCATTACTGGGCCTTGCCCTGTACCGGCGCTGCAGCGCAAGTCTTCAGCAACTACCTCCCTGGCCTGGCAGTACGGCACCGCCTCCCAAGGCTCAGCTGGCGCTGCGGCACCGAGCAAGAAACCTAGAAAAATTTCTAAGTCTTTTACAAGCTTGAATCACTTACTTCGAAATTTTGTAACTTATTCGTTATAACTCAGAACGAGGTTGTTCCAAAGCAATTCTTTTCCTTATCATACGTACTTCAATACCCCTCAGACAGAACCTTGTTCTGAATCCGTTAACGTGCCATTCAATTGGCTTGATCTTCACTCTTCGTTCGTTTTACGTTTTTAACGCTCTTCGTTTGTTCGTCCGTAATTCGATCATCCAAACTCGGAACTCATTCGCATTTGAGTCAACAACTCACATTTTCTATGTTCTCTTACTTCTTTATGAAACCCTACACGTTCAGTTTCGTTTACTAACTTTCTAATTCTCGTTCGTCTTTTATAAAATTTTTGCCATAACTTCGTTATAGCTAAGTTTTAATCCGTTCTTCATGAACGTTTCTATGGTTCCTAACCAAGCAATAAGCATCTAACTTATACGTGATGGTTTTAAAGTTTTCCATCAACAACAATTATACTACGATGGTTTTAAATTTGTCCATCAACAACGTTCTTCGTGTTCTTCGCGTTCTTCGCGTGTCCTTCGTGTTCATCGTTTTTAATCGATATTTTGGATTACGATTTGACTTTTTCTTGGAATTTGATGTTATAGAACACCATTCCTTACTTATTTCACCTACTTATTCATATAATCCACTCGGATCGTTCTAATTCATTCCGAATCTTACACGTCCTTAAGAAATTTATAAACTAAATTTCTTATTCTTATTTATTTGTTTTCTCATGATTTCAACCATATGAAATTCATTTTTACATCTTTTACTTCTATTCTCATTAAGTTATGTTTTTAACATAGAAAACTTAATGAAAATTTATAAGAGACTCGATTTCGGATTACCTTTCTCCTTTAATCTTTTTTCGTCGGACAAAGTGTGCACACGAGCAAGCTTTTCCTTCTCCTCTTTCCTGCCATCCGAACTCTCTCTCTCCCTCAAGTGTTATTGGATTTTTCAAAATCCAAAACAAATGAATTTAGCTTCCTATTTATAGATTTGCAAAGCTAGGGATATTTTAGTCATTTTGCCCCCTAACCTCCTTACTATTCACACATCCATACTATTCCCACCTCCTCAATACCCTTACTATTCACACATCCATACTATTCCCACCTCCTCAATACCCTTACTATTCACGTAGCTTCCCTTGAAAGTTTCGTGGTTCCATCTTTCGGGTTTCATCTGACAGTTCGAAAACTACAATTCTCATAATCTAAATATTTTTGGATATTTCGTCTTTCCTTACCGATTAACTTTTACGTATTCTTCGAATTTTCGAAAAATTGAAAAACACATTTTAGCGTTAAGCGTTTTCCTTCACGTTTTTTCCTAACGTAGTTAAACGAGTGAAAAGTACATAACAATACTTTTCGTCGTTTTTATTTCGTTCGATTTCTACACGTTTTTTGAGAAAAACTTTTATCGGCTTACTTAACTTTTCACGATATATTATCGTCAAATCTTTCGACGAAATGTCATTTCAACATACCGAACTCTCAGAAAGGCTTAGGTTATTCAAACCCAAACCCTTAGGGTTTCGTCGGGTGAATAGTGCATATTTTGTCTTTTTCCTCGAAAATTTTTTGTTTTTGGAAAAAATTTATTTTTGTCTTGAAAATTCTTACTCGTTCAGTCTAGCTCGTAGCCAGAATCCTCCCGACTTATAATCATCCTAGGCTAGAGAACGATTAATAAACACATAGCATAGAATACTATTAATGAAAATTTATTTTATTAATAACAAATTCTTTAAACTTAAATTCTGGACAACCCGAATTTCCGGGACGTTACACTCTTCCCCCTTATAAAAATTCCGTCCTCGGAATTTCTTAAAACCACACCCTTACCCGGGTCATCACATTCACCCCTTCTTCACAGAATTTTATCCTCGAAATTTTAGCTTACCCTTCTTCTCAACTTCCCTTCAACAGAGTTCTTATCTTTCCATCATTCCTAACCTCCATAACCTATCAAGAATCATGAAGTAGAAGGTATAACGAGGAATATAAAATTTCCTTTTTAAAACGTTTCATACTTTTGCTGAGGGGTCAAATCGACCATGAACTCTTACTAGGTTTAACAGCATAACGTCGTAACCTTTCTTCCATGGTCAGTTTACAATCACAAAGAAAGCATACTACCTCTTACCCATCGTATACCCCATTTCGGAATATGTTCACCTCAGACTTAATCATTAGATTCTATACCAAAACAATTTGATTTGGCACAACTTCTTTAAAGAAAGCTCGATTTTCTTTTAAACATGACATACCATTTGCCTAGCCGAATCAAGTAGCTTAGACCATACCAATAATTTGGATATCAATGTGAAACATTCGTCTAGTCAAATCAATTGACTTTGACTACTTTCAATTCATTTGCAATACATCAAAATGTTTTATGACGTCATGATACCGTACTTTTCACAGTACGTTGAGGACTTCGTCAGTATGTGACTTTGTCATTATACATCATACCATAGCGAGTTGTTGATCCAAAATCACATCCAACACCTGGTTCAATTGCATTAATAACTCCATCTTTTTACCATCGTTGCATCAAATGCACAGATGATATAAAATTCATTTTGATATTTCAAATCAATTTCTGTTTAGCCGAAACAATTAGCATAGACATACCAAGAATAGCTCTTTTAAAATACGTTGGTTCCAAAAGTTGAACTAATTCTTTCCTTTTCAAAATGTACATATCAGCATGAGTTCAATAAAGTTCGAAATCTAGCGTAGCTAGATTACTTAGAATATCCTATTCTCCATCTTCTTTCATTGTCTTACTTGTGACAATACTTAATCTTCTCTAGCACCTTCAATGCTAAGTCTACTGAAAATACTTACTTTCAGTCTAAACATTCCCATACCTTAGTACAGTCCATCAACTTACCACACATTATGAGTTCAGGAACTTTCCATAATAATATGACTTTAAGAACTATCCAGACAGACCATAGGCGTCCATTCGCTGAGAAGTTCAAAAACCTACCATATTATTATGAGTCACGAACTTACCATAAGTATGAGTTTCAAGAACTCGCACCTACCTTACCGTTCTCTACCTATCAAGTATATACATGAGAAAAGATTCACCTTCTCGTCATATACATCTTAATAGCATGACCAATCCAAATGATTATCACTGTAATAAGCTAAGTAGTTGTTACACCAAGCACAAACCTCTGCCCATAACAAATGTTCATACAACTCAGCTATCACATGAGTCCTCAATCGAAATTTACAAATTCTAAGTTTCTCTTTACTTAATACGAATTTTCTATAATTCGTATGATATCCTTCACAACTCAATCTGAGTTCTTCTTCCCGTACTACCTTGTAGTACCCTTCATTTATAGCATTAGCTATAAATCATTCATCGTTTAACAGCTCATCTGTTACTACGATTCACTATGATCATGTGGTGATCTTCTTATCCTTCTCTCTCCGATTATAGTCTTAGGTATTCCTTCCTAAGGTTTATAACTTATCAGCTTTGATACCACTCGTAACGCCCCGAAATCAGGTCTATATTCACACCCAGATTCCGTACGCCACGGTCCCACTTCTTTCCAAACATAAATCATTATATACTGAAATATAACAACATACATCCTCAAATTCCAGGTTCTAGAATCTTTAACCTCTTTCATTATAAATAATGATAATTACATTATCCATTTCATCTTACAAGAGTGACTTTTATTCGCCACCAAGGATACATAACAGTTCATTAAACTAATTTATCGTTTAATTCATCTTGCTACATTACAAGCCTTCACTTGATCTTCTCGCTCATTCACATTCTGAATAGCACTTCATCTGGATACTGACATCTTGATCTTTACGGGATCCTTAAGTTCTTCTAACATCGTTCGTTGAAAAGGTTTTTCATTTAAAGCAAGTGTGAGCATTCAATTGCCCAACAAGTCATAATAGTTGAACACATAACTTCAAGAGTTTAAAACATTCCTTTAGAACTTCAATAACCGAATAAAGGTTATGAAGCAACTTGAATAATAGGAATAGTCTCGATTCCTATCATCTTAAAACATCAGTCACTTTCACTTTGAAATACTTTCATTCCTCTACCTTTTTTCATACACATCATGTATGGCTAAAATCATTAGCACAGACTTAGCAATAACGGTTCATGTATAAACAGAACATGCTTGTATTGAACAGCTCAATCACAGAACAGTTCATATCATAGAAACAACGAAGTGTTCACATTGTGGCTCAAGGCTTCATACATTCTACCACCTTATACAAATATCACACATTCGCACATAGACAGAACTTCTCAAGTTCAACATCTGAGAAGTTTAAGAAACTAGCATTCATTTAGAATATGAATGAAGTTAGGAAACTTGCCTTACGCATAGCTACAGCTTAGAGTTTATGTTGAACTGCTCATTCCTATTCCTATATAACACATAAGGAAAATAACATGTACCAATTAGCTACATATTTGACTTACGCAATGGTTTACTTAGCTTTACTTCTTAGGGTTCGCGTTCTTACAATATAAATTTATGCGAGCAACTTTCATTACCGATTTACGGCTTCATGACATACAAAGATGTCTTACTCAAAACATTCATCATCTTTGATGATTTACATTCTTATCTTCTTCTTATAACCTTATTAGGACTCGTCACACATCGTGTCTCTGCTAGTAGTCCATATGGTACTGTGAGTGGTTTTCCACAAATAACCAACAAACAAGTTCCCGTCTCATCTACACTGCCATCACAGTGAGTTAGATCTATTGCCAGTTTCGTATATACCTTCGCTCTTTGAAGGAATTGTTTAGCCCAGCTCCCATATGTCAACCATCAAAAGTTACGATTGTACTACAACCTAACTTTATCTTAACTTATCCAAACTATTAAACAATAATGTTTGTTAAGTCAATTTCTTATTCCTTACGGCTTTCTGATAACTAAATGTCATACCTCAGGATTTGCTCTTTAGCATCCAAGTCATACAGTCTTTTGTATACTCAGAACGATCATTTAAATTAATCATCAACTCGGCTTCGTTACGTTAACGTCATTGTCTTAATTTAGTTCTTTATTATTCATGGTTTAATCATTGATCTTCATTATCTTACGGTCAAACCATACACGGGGTGTAGGTTCTATCCGTTTAGTATTTGCGTACACTCAACCTTCATGTCGGTTAAAGTGTTCAACGCTTACATTTCATTCTAACATTCTCCATCGAAATCACTATCGGCTTCCATTAATCATATTACCGTTCGTTACGGCTTTCTTGATACCATTTGTATCTTACGTAATACTCTTGTTATCAATTACATGAACCCCATGTTCATTACCTGTTCTTAGTGTCGAAGGCATACTGATCTTTGTATGCTAAGACCGATCGTTCATCGCAACAACGTTGCGTTCACATGGTCTATACGGTTTACACTTATCCCTCATTACCAGAATCATAACATCGAAATGTTATTCATTACCTTCGTCGCTCAACGTCTAAGGAATCACATTTATAGCAATCCCTCACGTTCATTCATCGCGACTACGGTCCCCGGATATCGGTTACGTAATCTACCGCTTAAATTCTTTGTGTTTTAATCTCGTTTAATCTTTCCGTTCAACCTTTACTAAAGGTTTAACTCACTTGCTTAAGTATTATTTTAGGTGAACTATATATTCATACTTCTTTCTTGCACATCCTCCAATAATTGAGCACTTAAAAGCTCAATACTGGGCCTTGCCCTACACTGGCTCTGCGGCGCCGGTTCCCTTCCTTCCACTCATGTCGCGGCGCAAGTCTTCAGCAACTACCTCCCTGGCATGGCGCTGCGGTGCCAGTTAATAGTGCATGGCATCTCGAGCTGGTGCTGCGGCGCCGCCTCCTAAGGCTCAGCTGGCGCTGCGGCACCGAGCAAGAAACCTAGAAAAATTTCTAAGTCTTTTATAAGCTTGAATCGCTTACTTAGAAATTTCGTAACTTATTCGTTTTAACTCAGAACGAGGTCGTTCCAAAGCCATTCTCTTCCATATCTTACATACTTTAATACCTCTCAGACAGAACCTTATTCTGAATCCATTAACGTGCCGTTTGATTGGCTTGATCTTCACTCTTCGTTTGTTTTATGTTTTTAACGTTCTTCGTTCGTTCATCCGTAAATCGTTCGTCCGAACTCGGAACTCGTTCGCTCTTGAGTCCACGACTCACATTTTCTACGTTCTCTTACTTCCTTATGAAACCCTACACGTTCGGGTTCATTTACTAACTTTCTAATTCTTGTTCGTCTTTTACGAAATTTTCGCCATAACTTCGTTATAGCTAAGTTTTAATCTGTTCTTCATGAATGTTTCTACCGTTCCTAAGCAAGTAATAAGCATCTAACATATAAGCGATGGTTTTAAACTTGTCCATCAATAACAATTATACTACGATGATTTTAAGTTTGTCCATCAATAACGTTCTTCGTGTTCTTCGCGTGTTCTTCGTGTTCTTCATTTTTAATCGATATTTTGGATTACGATTTCACTTTTTCTTGGAATTTAATGTTATAGAACATCATTCCTTACTTATTTCACCTACTTATTCATATAATCCACTCGGATCGTTCTAATTCATTACGAATCTTACACGTCCTTAAGAAATATATTAACTAAATTTAAAATTCTTATTTCTTTGTTTTCTCATGATTTCAACCATATGAAATTCATTCTTACATCTTTTACTTCTATTCTCATTAAGTTATGTTTTTAACATAGAAAACTTAAAGAAAATTTATAAGAGACTCGGTTTCGAATTACCTTTCTCCTTTAATCTTTTTCCGTCGGACAAAGTGTGCACACGAGCAAGCTTTTCCTTCTCCTCTTTCCTCCCATCCGAACTCTCTCTCTCTCTCTCTCTCTCAAGTGTTATAGGATTTTTTAAAATCCAAAACAAATGAATTTAGCTTTCTATTTATAGATTTTCAAAGCTAGGGGTATTTTAGTCATTTTGCCCCCTAACCTCCTTACTATTGACACCTCCATACTATTCCCACCTCCTCAATACACCTCCTTACTATTCACATAGCTTCCCTTGGAAGTTTTGTGGTTCTGTCTTTCGAGTTTCGTTCGACAGTTCGAAAAGTGCGATTCTCGGAATCTAAATATTTTTGGATATTTTGTCTTTCCTTTACCGATTAACTTTTACGTATTCTTCGGATTTTCAAAAAATTGAAAAACACTTTTTGGCGTTAAGTGTGTTCCCTCACATTTTCCCTTAACGTAGTTAAATGAGTGAAAAATACATAACAATACTTTTCGTCGTTTTTATTTCGTCCGATTTCTGCACGTTTTTCGAAAAAAACTTTTATCAACTTACTTAACTTTTCACGATATATTTCGTCAAATCTTTCATCAGAATATCATTTCGACATACCAAACTCTCAAAAAAGCTTAGGTTATTCAAACCCTAACCCTTAGGGTTTCGTCGGGTGAATAGTGCTATTTTGTCTTTTTCTCCGAAAATATTTTGTTCTCGAAAATTTTTTTTTTTCGTCTTGAAAATTCTTCCTTGTTCAGTCTAGCTCGTAGCCAGAATCCTCTCGACTTATAATCATCCTAGGTTAGAGAACAATTAATAAACACATAGCATAGAATAGTATTAATAAAAATTCATTTTATTAATAACTAATTCTTTAAACTTAAATTCTGGACAACCCGAATTTCCGGGTCGTTACAGTACATTTGTTTTCTTTCTCAACGCAATTTCTTGCAGAATAAAAACCCCTCATACAATGTATAATTCTTTCATATCTTTGTTCTCTATTTTTTATTTGAATACATTGAGGACAATGCATGATTTAGGTATAGGGGAGTTTGTTTGTATTAGGTTTTTTTATAGGGGAAAAGAGTTAAAAAAACAAAAAAAAAATAAAAACTTAAAAATTTTATTTGACTTTTTATGGATTGAATTAATTCTAATAAGAGTTTGTGGAGCAAAACTCATGAGTGATTGAAAGATTTAGAACTCTTGAATATTTGATAAGGTACAAAATCTTAGTTCGAAACTCCATCTGGAATAAAATTTATTTCATAGGCATTTTTACACTACACATTTACACTAACTCTTAGTTGTGGATATAAACTATGATTCGAGCAATTTTAAAAAAAATTGAAAAAAAAAAGAGAAAAAATAGTTGAGAAAAGGTATAAAAAAAACTGCTTCAATGTCCATTGAACGAAATAATTGGGTATCCAAGCATCAGGAAGCATTGATATTCACGCTTAAAAGTGTGATGGATTAAAGCAGCTTGACTAGTCTAATTTTAAAGCATTTGTTACTCAAGTTAGTAAGCCCTTAGGGGTGTCTCTACACCTAGTGCCTTAAAATCAATTAATTTGGGAGTCATTGGTTCAATGCTCACTTCATGAGTAACTCTAAAAAGCCTAAGAAAACGAGACATTGCATAAGTTAAGAACCAAAATTGGAAAAATAGAAAGAAAAAAAAAAGAAAAAGAAAATTGATTTTGCTTAATTTTCACGATAAAAATCCTTACTAAGAGTTATATCATATGCATGCATTACATGGAATTAATATTTTGAAGGATGGTGTGTAAAATAAAGATTGAGTATTTTTGATAAAGTGAAAGAGAGATTTTGAGTTTAATCTTGAATATGTATAATGCCCATGGATATTTAGAAGTTTTCTTTCAATTTCATAATTTATTGAATCCAAAAATATTTTTAAATTTTGTCGGTATATTCACTACAAACCCTCACGAGACACAACTCGTCCACTTGGGGTAACCTTGGGGTTTAAAGGCTTGTTGCACATAGTAAGTGCAATTGTGTTTTCTACGAAAATGGGGAAGTATAATTTTTATTTTATTTTATTTTTATTTTACTCGAGGACGAGTAAAAGCTAGGTATGAGGGTATTTGATAGACACATAATTCATACATTTTATTATCCCTAATTTTGTCCTTTTAATTATATTAGTTTATTAAATTAATATATTTTATTTTATTTTTTAGGATTTAATATTTGTTGCAATAAAGTCAAAATCTTGGTGATCAAGCGATATTTAATGCTCTTATTCCTGTAAGGAATATTCAAGAAGAATCCTGCAAGGAGAAGGAAAGAGGCGGAACAATCTTGGTGTGCAAGTCAAATTTAATAAGAGAAAGAAAAGACTATCTAGAAGATCTCTTGATCTAAAAGATCTCTTCGAGAAGTTGATTGCCACTAGGAAGTTGAAACCTACATGAAAAGGTAACAAAAGTGTTCAAGTTCAATAAATATAAATTAGGATTAAAAATTATTTTCCTTATAAATAGGTCTCTTGTTTTATAGAGGAGGAAGTATTAGGTTTTTTTGTATTAGTTTAGGTCAGGAGTAGCAGTAGATTAAATTATTTCTTCATTGTACGTTCGTTGGATAATCATTAAGTAAAGAGAGTTTTCTTATTTATTTTTAATCTTTTTCTTTTATTTATTTTAGTTAGTTTAATTATTTTCTATGTCTAGCTAATTTTTTTCATCTAGGATGAAGATGAAATTAAATAATTATTCATGATAATATTTTACATCTCTTCTATTATTTATGATTTTATGTTTAATTGATTTCGCCTTCATATTTCGTTATTGAAATACCTTCGTTTTATAGTTCTTATGTGATTTTAAATTAATTAAGAGATTTTGATAGATTATTGTTAAGATATGAGCTTTTCATAATCCATGCTTGATAAAAAAAGTTTTGATGGGTTATAGTTAATCTTTAAATTTTCATAGTCTATGCTTGCCCACATTAATCGTAAATTACTAAATTAAATGGAAGTGAGATCAAAATCATATTTGAGTTATAAAAATAGAAGAGATTGAACTATATGTTGTGTTTATTATTTAATGGATTTGGATTCCTAGATTGTTCTCTCATTATTAGTTTTCATATTCTAGTTAATTAATTCTCAATCTTTATTTCTAATTCGCCTAAAATAGATTTTAAGGAAATATTAAAATTAATCTAGTCTATGTGGGTTCGACATGCACTTACCAGTTCTTCAATTCGCCACTGTGCACTTGCAGTACATAATTTTAACACATCATTAGGTCTTGGGGAGGACCTTGGGCAGAGTTTCGACCATGTTATAGTTCTGGGATAGAGCTCACACGTCTAAGGAGGAGCGTGCTTTGTCTCAGGCAACATTAGCTATACAGGTAAAAATAATCTTTCTTTTTAGTAATCTTTGTGACGCCCCCAAAATAGGTCAATCCCACCTAGCCCATTCTGAGTCGCCAAATACATGGTACAGAAAATAACTACAACTTTATTATTACAATTGTCGTGCAAAATACAACAACACATATGTTGTGAGTTTTGATACAAATATATACCAACTGTGACTCTCATCCCAACCTTTGATAGCATATCACAATAGCACCTTACATAAAGGTACAGTCAATAACTGTTTTAGAAATTAAAATCTTTGAAAAATATTCAAGGAAACCTTCGTACATGGGAGGCCATGCGTCTAGGTTTTGATAGATATCATATGCCCACAGAATTATCCTTGGTTGACCCAATAGACCCCAAAGAAAAACGAGAAGATTACTATCATATTCTCTCCAATGGTGAGTCTTCTCTTGACATATAATTATCTCCACTATCTTTAATTGAGAATTATATTTCATCCAAACTCCAAGATTATATAGGTACTGCTCGTAGATATACTCAGCAAGTGGATGAGCACAACCCTGTCTTATGATAACACAAAGTCGCATGTCGTTAGACATCTTGTATGATAGTGGCAAAACACCCTTCCAACGTTGGGTTTGCCTCACCCTATTTGATCCACCAAATATAACTACTAAATGATGTATATAATATAACACACTTTTCTATACTGCTTAGGGAGAACATCCACAGCTAGAGACCATCGTTCTATTCCCCTGTTATCCCCGTTCGGCCCAGCTACACTCTTATTACATGAAAGGAATTGTGAAGCAAAAGGGTGAGCACAAATAGCCCAATAATGAATATCATGATCAAAGATAATTAAATTATCAATATCCTTCATCAGTAATAAATCAGAGATTTAGAACATATGGTAGAAGATAAAAATTTCCAACCATAATAGCAGCGGAATCAACAATCCATTAGAAGAGTCAAGTAGAACATAATGTCTACTATCTCCTCTAGATTAAAAATCCATCTTTAATATTTCATTCCTGTAATAATCATCAACAGTTCTTGGTGATACCCAAGACAAAGAGAACTCTCATCACCTATCTTCACCTGAACCACCACATATTATAATTAAATCACAATTCATATTTATAATCAAATAAATTAACAGTCCAACTTTGCACTACATGCCAAAGATATACAACTGTAAAACCAATAACCAACAGTCCATCTTTGCATTATATGCCAAAGATATATAACTGTAAAACTAATAATGCTGAGACTCAGCTTCATAGTATCACGACCACGAATTATCCATGCACTAAAGGCCAAGGATATTCGTGTTTTCAATTACGGTCATGATTATACCGAATAATTCCTGGTCATAATCATACCAAGTCCATCTATGCACTACGGGCCAAAGATGACTTTATCACATCGTTTGTAACATTACGGTCATGATTATACCGAATAATTCCTGGTCATAATCAAACCAAGTCCATCTATGCACTACTGGCCATAGATGACTTTCAACACAATAAAAGCACGAGAATGATGACCATGATATAAAGAATCGATCACATGAAATAAAGGATAAATTTTAAAAGACTTTAACAATTTAATTTATCCATAATTCAATAATATCCAAATTGTCAATATAATTCTTCTTTGTGGAGTAAAATTCAAGAATAATATTATATCAAAAATAATTTGAACAGAAAATAATATTTAAACGAATATTCAACGAAGATAATAACATTATTCATTATATAATAACATTAAATTCATTTACTAATATTATTAATCATTAAATAATATTTTAAATCAATGATTTCATACACCTTCATCCAAATGTTATAAATCATTTAATAATCTCATAATCTAATTTTATTACAACAATAATTTAATCATTTCCTAAACTTATAAATAATTTATTTTAATTATTTACACTTTACTAATTAATGCATTTAATCATTCTAAAATATCAAACCCATAAGATTTCATCACCAATAACAAAAACTCTCATAAAAAATATGCATATACCTTATATAGGATTCTCAAGCCATAAAATTCTATTTTCTAATTTTTTTACTTCACATAACATATTTAATTCATTTATTCATAACTAGTCTATTTTCATAAAAATACCAAATCAGTCCCAGAAATTTTTTTTTTCTGAGATTTAGCAAAATATAGTCACATGTTGAACATATATTTTTCTCAGAATTTTTAAAATTCATTTACTATTTTTCATATGGCCAAAACTGCCGAATATTTAGACATTTATCATAAACTATACTTTTGTCCAAAAATTATGAAATTTACAAAGTATACTGCTATTATATACATGTACTCCTAATAAAAATTTCACCAATTTTGGAGTTAACCACAAGGAGTTATAAGGGTTTACTTTTAAAATAGTCTTTTTTCATAAAATTCATAACTCCTAATCTATACATCCAAAAATCGTCATTTTTGGACACAATCTAGAAAACTCATCAAATTATCATTTCAAATTTTTTCAGAATTTTTGAGGGTCGAAAAAATTACGAAACTGAAAAACACAATAACCCTTACAATCTCTTACCTCAAAAGAGCAGTATTTCTGACTGAAATATCGGATGTAAAGATGAAGGAATCATGCACTGAATAGCAACTCTCAAAGTATTTAAATACTCACAAAAATACGCTCGATAAAATAGAGAGAGAAAACTTATGTTTCTGGAGTGATTTTCAATTTTAGCCTAAGTACTTATTTATAGGAAAATGCTAGAATGCCAAAGGAGACTAAATAATAAAATATTAATTAAAATTTTATACGCATGCCATTTTGACAAATGACATTCCATCACCTTTGAAAATCTAATTCATCATATGTTTTCAAAATAAAACAAAAGTGGGTCCCACCCAATATTTTAATGAAAATATTTTAATTTTTAAAACTTTAATAATTCATAATAAATAGCCTTTTTATCAGAAAAATACTAATTTTATGTCCATTCCACACGAAATCGAATTCTCTACAACTTTGTAGCTTTAAGTTTCTCAAAATTCCAGACAGAAAATATCCAAAATCCACAAACGGATGATTTTCAATACCTCATAAAATTCATAACAAATCATACGTTAATTTTTAACGGTTCAAAATCTGTGGACATATACTCAACTTATATATGTATAACATATCCAAAAATCACAACGATCCAATGGTCGGATCAAAATTATAACTCACGCAATAGAGCTTAAGAACACTGATTTGATTTTCGGACTATAAGTCCCTCGTACCAGTTTCACTCAAATAGTCACCACGAAAAATCCACAAAGAATATTTGGGTGATTCAAAATTCTGCGTTTAGCTTACTTCCAGGGCTTTCTTTTGATATATGGGTCATCTCCAAAATCATTATACACAAAGAGTTATGGATTTTACAAAATCAAGTAATAAACTAATTTTCTGAAAATTTCCAAATTTCGTTCTTCATTTCGACAAAATACTGATAAAACACCTCAACATTAATTCCTTCACTTATATCCATATAAAAATATATATTTTCTTTGTCATATAAATCAATAATTAATTATTCACAAATAATATTAAAGAATTTCAATTATGACAACCAGGTCATTCTCAGGAAAGAGGGGGCTTTCTGATAAGGATTTCTCCTTACTGGCGCACAATTAGGTGACCAAACCTCTCCTTAGACAGAACTTCCTTAGACATTGTCAATAATGCTATCTAACAATATTATTCAAATTGTCGACGTTGGGATTTTTATTTGTCCCTTTTCGTTACTTGTTTTTTTTGTGTTCTCATTTTAGGTGAGATTTATTTGAAAAAACACGTGAAAAAGGTCCGACATATGTAATGTCGACGATTGGGCTATAAGGGTCGCCAGTTAGTTTTTTAACTGGTTATACCATCATAATCGAGAAAAGGTTTGCACATTGACCAAGTGATGTGACACTGTTAAACGGGTCGGTGAAACCGAGATTCAATTAGGGTCCGGGGACTTGCTTATGCAGAGAGAAGGTTTTAGGCACCCCCCGACATCCGTGTTGCCACGGTGACCGTCACTTTTTAAGAAACTATTATCTGAATGTGTGTGCGTGTGTGTGGGTCAATGTGTTGTTATTTGAAAGTAGTGCGAGGCCTCATTCGCACCTATATACACAGGGTTTGAATTTATATAAAAATTCAGTTTTTAACAAGATATGGCAGTGATGTTTTCAAAGAGATTTTTCAAACCCAGTGCTCAATAGTAATTGAGACCTTTTACACTCCCATTTTATTCCGTATTCGGTTGGATTGATTTTATTTTACAGATGTGATGCATCTGTATGAAAATAATGTACAAAAGGTGCTGAAATCCTCGTGGGTATGAAAATCATCTGAGGACATCCAAACATCACAGATAAATTTACAAGCTGCTTACAGCTGAAAAGGTCCATCACGGGAACCGAATCTAGATTCAGTGGACTGAACCTGTGATCACATGATTCCGAGGCTCACATGATGCCGCAATTGATAAAAATACAGTAAGCAGGTATATATATAAAAGCTGTAAATATAAATATACAGACTTGATAACCAACCACGAAGCACCTCCATGGGGGATCAGAAATGTAAATAAAGCTGTAAAAGCTATCAACCGCCACGGAGGAAACTCCAGGCGGGACGAAATATACAGAAAGCTATAAAAATGGTCAACCACCACGAAGTAAACTGCAGGTGGGATGAAGTGTGTGTGTGTGTGTGTGTGTGTGTATATATATATATATATATATATATATATATATATATATATTAAAGTAGATAAACACTGGCTTCCGTCGGTACAGAAGTAGCTATATGTGAGCTCACAAGTGTTTAAAATGAGAAAGCACTCAGTTTTGTTAGGCTTGTTAGCTCGCATATACTCAGAAGTAGCTATATGTGTGTGTTTAAAGTAGCTATATGTCTGCCTCCTTCTTCGAAGAGGGATGCCATGTTAGGCTTGTTAGCTCGCATATACACCGATTTGTAGATGGACTTGTACTTTTCTACACAGAATAGCTTAGCCATTTTGTCATGTACAGTTTACATTGTGTATATCAAACAGCATTATATATAGCAGGAAAATATATTCTTTGATCACTTCCCTTTTAGATATGCTCTGATACTTGCTTGATATTTGCCTGCTTCTTCAGGGTTTGTGATCTTGATGTATTCTGAATTCCTCCTTGTAGGATGGACAGTGAGTTGTCTCTGGATAGTTCAGAATAGATCATGGATCTGTGTGTATCCCTACCATCTTTCGGTGTCTTGATACTAGTTTCTATATGGAAATATGGAGAGGGTTGTGGCTTTCCTCTCTGAGATTGACCGCACTACAGATGGTCGCCAGTACCCTTATTTAGAAGGAGCCTAGTTAATTCCATCTCATATGTATTGGTGATACTCTTCAAGGTACAACCGCAGTTTAGATGGTCGCCGAATCTCCTATTTGAGAGGAGAGGTTGGGTAATTTCATCCCTTTGGTTTGAAGCCAATGAAATGTGGTAGATTGAAGTTTGATCCCAGTACCAGTTGACAAGTATTTATATTTTGGTAGGGGGTGAGACCGAACCATAAATGATTGCCTACCCTATTAAAGAAGAGATCAGGTCTGCGTAGTTCGAACCTGGTGTAAGAGGTTCAACACTGTTTATGAAAGGCAGATGGGTGTAGAAGCTTTATGGATGAAGAAGGTTGTAGAAGTGTTTTTGTGGTTTTTATTTTTTGTAGAGAAGTGTAGAAATGTTTTTGTTATTTTTTTGTTTATTGCGACCGGGCCATATAGAATATGGTTGCCTACGTACTCCCGTGTATCAAGGAGATCAGGTCGACGTAGTTCACCCCTCAGGGTGAATTGAAAAGCGTGATCCCATGTGCAGGATAAACTGTGGGGAAGAGAAAGTTTGATCCTAGGTTGAGGACAAACTGCAGGTACGAGAAGTTTGATCCCATGTATGGGTAGCCAAACTGCAAATGTGAGAGGTTCAATCAGTAGTGGGATGACTCAAGTTGTATGAGTGCAGTGAAGCCAGGTTGCTGGCCTAAAGAGTATGTTTCCCTGAGAGGCAAAGTGTGGACAAGAGTTGTATGTGGTAAAGGGTTAAAGAACCAAAATGACTGATGATCTGATGATCCAACACCAGGATGTTTGCTTGATGGTAACTTCAGACATAGTACCGTTTCATGGTGTCCGAGTTGATGAGTTGTGGAAATTCATTGCCATCCATTTCCTGCAATCTGAGAGCGCCTCCTGTCAATACTTTCTTGACAACAAACGGGCCTTCCCAGTTATGAGCAAATTTTCCCTTAGATTGATCTTGGTTGTCAATGATCTTCTTCAAAACCAAGTCATGTTGTTTAAACTGCCATAGCCGTAATTTTCTGTTGTAGGATCGGGCGATCCTTTGTTGATATAATTGACCATGGAAGATAGCCGCGTTTCGCCTTTCATCTATTAGAGACAATTGGTGATACCTGTCTTGTATCCATTGATCTTCATCCAGCTGAGCGTCCATCAACACTCTGAAGGATTCTATTTCTACTTCTATGGGGAGTACTGCTTCCATCCCATAGGTTAATGTGTAGGGGGTTGCCCCAGTTGAAGTGCGCATTGATGTTCTATAGGCTAACAGAGTAAGAGGCAATAGGTCAGGCCATCTTTTGTGATTGGCGAACATCTTTTGCATAATCTTCTTGATGTTTTTGTTAGCCGCTTCAACATCACCATTCATCTTTGGACGATAGATGACGAAGTTAATGTGTTTGATGTAGAATTTACTGCATAGTTCCTCCATCATTTTGTTATTAAGGTTCTTAGCATTGTCTGATACAATTACCTCTGGTTGTCCGTATCGACAAATGACATTGTTTCTGAGGAAATCAATGATGACTTCTTCGGTAACCTTGGGGAAGGAAGCTGCTTTCACCCACTTGGTAAAGTAGTCGATCATGGTGAAGATAAAGCGATGTCTATTACTGGCTTTGGGCTTGATGGGCCCGATCACGTCCATTCCCCACATTGAGAAGGGCCAAGGTGAACTCATATTATGGAGCTCCCGTGGAGGGGCGTGGATAACATTCCTACGAATTTGGCATTGATAACATCTCTTGACGTGGTCATCGCAGTCAGCTTTGAGAGATAGCTAGTAATGTCCTGTCCTGAGGATCTTCTTAACAAGGAGGGGGCCACTCATGTGTGGGCCACAGACTCCACCATGTATCTCCGCTTAGGTAGAATTTCATAGCAAGTCGATGAATCTGCCTTTGTTCAGTCAGGCTCGCCTCAGCGGGTGTAGATCCATCTCGTAGGTACTCCCTGATATGATGATACCAAGGTGGTTGGATGGGAGGTAGCTCATCTGATACTTCTCCAACATAGTTCCCATAGGCTGGTGCCTTTTGCAGGGCTAATGTGACGCTTGGCATGTGTTACTTGTCAGGTATGTGCATCAAGGAGGCCAAAGTTACTAATGCGTCTGCAAAATCATTCCTATTACGAGGAATGTGTATAAAGGAGATTTCTTCGAACTCCGAAGCCATCTGTAAAACTTGTCGATGGTAAGGCAGCAATTGCAACTCTTTGGTTTGATAGACTCCTGTGCATTGTTTGATTACCAACTCTGAATCCCCAAAGACAGTTAACCATCTGATACCCATTGAACGAGCAAGTTTTAGCCCCATGATACAACCTTCATACTCAGCTGTGTTATTGGTGCTGATAAATTGCAATTTGACGGCGACGGGATACTGCTCCCCCGTATCGGATACTAGAACTGCTCCAGATCCAGAACCTTCCGTATTAACAACTCCATCAAAATATATCTTCCATGCTTGGCGTGTATCGTACTGATGGTGTTGCTGAATTGCCATTACACCTTCATCGGGGAAGTATGTTTCCAAGGGTTTGAAGTCCCCTGAAGGTGCGGCGATCAGTTGATTCGCAATCCCTTGACCGTTAATGGACTTTTGAGTTACGTAGACAATGTCAAATTGTTGTAGGATCAACTGCTATCTGGACAGCCGACAATTCAGTATGGGTTTACTGAACACATACTTGAAAGGATCCACACGGGATATGAGATGGGTTGTGTGCCCATGGAGGTAATGTTGTAACCTCATGGAAGCCCATGCTAAAGTACAATAAGTTCTCTCAATCAGAGTGTACTTGTGTTCACTGCTGTTGAATCTTTTGCCGAGGTAATAGATAGCTCGTTCTCGGCCTCTATCGTCTTTCTGTCCCAGCATGCAGCCCATAGCATTGTCACTTATGGACAGGTACATGAATAGGGGAACATCATCCCTGGGTGGTACCAAAATAGGAGCTTTGACTAGCTGTTCTTTGATGGTAAGGAAGGCATTCTGGCATTCATCATTCCATTTCATGGAGGAGTTCTTGTTTAACAGCTTCAAGATAGGCTCACAGGTTGCTGTGAGTTGAGAAATAAATCGGCTAATGAAGTTGATTTTTCCTAAAAATCTCCGTATTTCCTTCTCTATTTGAGGAATGAGCATTTTTGTGATGGCCTGGATTTTGGTAGGATCCAGCTCAATTCCTTTGTGGCTGACTAGGAATCCTAGCAACTTGCCTGATTTAACGCCAAAGGCACACTTGGCTGGATTCAACTTCAAGTTGTACTTGCGTAACCTGTTGAATAGCTTTCTGAGATGGTCTAAGTGGTCCTCCTCCTTCCGGGACTTGACAATGATGTCATCCACGTAGATCTCGATCTCTTTGTGCATTAAGTCGTGAAAGAGAGCCATCATAGCTCGCTGATAGGTAGCTCCAGCATTGATGATGTCGAAGGACAACCGTCTGTAGCAAAAGGTTTCCCAAGGCGTGGTGAAAGCAGTTTTTTCACGATCTTCCTCAGCAACGATGATCTGATGGTACCCCGCAAAGCAATTAGCGAAGGAGTACATGCCATATTGCGCAATATTGTCAATGAGAATGTGGATAAAGGGCACGGGAAAGCTATCTTTAAGGCAAGCTTTATTCAGATCCCGATAATCCACGAAAACTCGCACCTTTCCTCCTGGCTTAGGCACGTGAACGATGTTAGATATCCATTCAGGATATGTTGACACCATGATAATGTCAGCTTGAAATTGTTTCACAATTTCTTCTTTCACCTTTAAACTCCATTCAGGTTTTAATCGCCTGAGCTTCTGCTTGACTGGCTTGAATCCCTCTTTAATGGGAATGCGATGAAGAACAATGTCAGTGGACAAACCCACCATGTCTTCATAAGACCATACAAACACATCCTGGAATTGGGTTAATAGCATAACCATGTCATCCCGTTGGTTTGGGGTAAGGTCTGAACCAATCTGGATTAACTTAGGGTTTTCTAAGGTTCCAAGATTGAAGGAGGTGGTTTGAGCAAGGTTGGGTTTAGGCTTGTCTTGGACCCATTCTTTGATCTCCGAAGGCACCTCAATGTCCTCTTGTATTTCTAGCAAGTCTGAGTCCAACATTTCATCAAAGTTACAATCCTTGTGGAGAAGAGGCATCTTATCAGCAAGTACAGGCACATCTAAGTTCACAGTCTTGAAACAAAATATGCTTTCACTTAATATATATGAAATTGTTTAATCATACATAATGTTAGCATATACGGACAAAACAACTGCGAGTACTATACAGAAAAGTAAGCAGTTATTATATCTACAGGGCAGAAAGAAGTCCTGCCCATTTTGCCCTTGTCGACCCATGCAAGGAGTGCTGCTCCAATTTGCAAGGATAAAGTCCGGGTGGACTGCATTGATGGAGGGGCTGTCATCGTCCTCCTTTTCCCGAATGATGACCATGACGTCTAGGCAATCATCGTCTGGGGTATATCTATTTGTATGTTCATCATGAACAATAATTTGCATGCCCGATATTATTCGAACGACGTTTTGTTTCTCTTCCTCCACTTTGGGATCTGAAACAAAGACTTCTTTTTCTTTGAACGGCACTGGCTTGGGAAATAGCATAGCCATCACGCTGGTTGGCACCTTTACAGGAGGTTGTACGGACTCAAAGGTTGATGGCGAAAATAAACGCCGTGTGGTTGAAGCTAAAGGAATCTATTGATGCTTATGAGGATTCCTCTGACTAGAACTGGCAGAATAGCTTAGTCCAGCTGTCGCAGTTTGACTGGCTACTTGGATGGGGTATTTGATACCTTGGTGATCTCTACCCAGCCCTTGTCCTGGCTGATGACCCAAAGACATCATTTCCTGAGTAGCCAACATTACTTTGGCAGAGATCTTGGGTATGAGGAATGGCGTTCCCAGGGCATGAAATTGAGGGTTGCTTACTTCCAAAGTGTGGAAACTGACCGGCTCAATATCAGAATTAAAACTGATGAACGGTATGTCACCTTGTTGAGGGCTTTTCGGTTCAGCATTGACTGTAACTAGGCTATTGTTGATAATGTATTTCAGTTGTTGATGAAGGGTGGAGGGGACTGTCCCAACCATATGAATCCACGGTCTTCCCAAGAGCAGGTTGTATCCCGAATCAATCTTGAGTACGTGGAAAGACACGCAGAATGTATGGGGACCAATCTCAATTGGCAGCTCAATCTCTCTGACTAAATTTCGGCGGGATCCATCAAAAGCTTTGATGATCGTATGGCTACTTCGGATTCGATTGAGATTGACGTTTATCTTCAACAATATAGCGTATGGACAGATATTCAAAGATGAACCTCCGTCTACTAAGTCTCCAGCTAGCATATATCCGGAGGACAAGACCACGATGTGTAACGGCTTGCAATGACCGGTCCCTTCGGGCGGTATGTCATCATTATTGAAAGAGATCACATTGTTGTTGAAAATGTGATCAGCCAGATGTTAAAATTTTTCCATATCCACTGATTTTGGCAAGTATGCTTCTTCCAAAACCTTTAGTAGAATCTTCCTGTGATCCTCGAAAGTTAAAACCAAGTCTAGTATTAAAATTTGGTGTGGAGCTTCTCTTAAGCTTAAAACCACCTTGGCTTCATTATGACCCATGGCTTGGAGGAATTTTTTAATCTTCTCCATGGGAATTTTCCCCTTTGATTTAATGGTAGACTTCATCACCCGTTGGGGAAGATACAGTGGATTCTCCTTTAACACTGCAGCAGTTGTATGCGAGGTGGATCCTTCAGCTTTTCCATAATTCTAGGGAACTTTTTGTAAGCTGACAACAGGATATTGTGGTCGGAAGGGTAAGTTAATTAGCTCTGGAGCAGCCACTTTCAAAGGATTGTTACTTCCTCTGAGTTGGATGGTCGTTATAGGGTGTGGCCTAACAATGCCATCAGCCTCAGTAGAGATAATTGCTTCCAATCCCTCCCATTTAGTAGGACAGTTATTCTCACTTCCACGTAGCACAGTATCATTGTCAGCTAGTTACAGGACACCGCTATCAATGAGATTTTGGATAAGGTGGCAGAGTGCCCAGCATTCTTCTGTACTGTGACCTCGAGAATGAGAGTGATATTGACATACTCCATCAGAATTAAACCGTCTTGAATGGGGATTGATTAGAGGTAGGAGAGAAGTGATTCTTCTTTCATTGATTATCATTTGAAGGATTTTCTTCATAGGTTGGCCCAGATATGTAAATTCCCTTCTGTTGGAAAAATCCCGACGAGCTTTGGCATTCGCTCTCTTTGATACTTTGTCGTCCATTGTTTCACTTTCTGGATGTGACGAGGGAATACTCATGACAAGAGGAAGGAGACTAGCATGCTCCTGGCTGATTAATTGGCGTGTGACTTGATGTTGGTATGTCACCAGTTCTGCCAATTGCTCGATTTGCTTACACAGAGCTTTCATTTTTCGTTCCATTGAGAACTGAAACTTGGCATAATCCCATTTGTCAGCACCATCTTTGGTGATCTGGGATGCTTCACCATTAGAATTGGAACTTTGTTCAGTGCTCCAATTAATCATGTTAACCTCTTCTTCTTTGTGTGGAGGAAGAGGGTTGTCTTGCATATAAGGTTGATCTGATTTAGTGACCACAATCTCACCATTGTCTATCAGGTCTTGGATCTTATGTTTTAAGGCCCAACAATCTTTAGTATAATGTCCAGTTGCCCCAACATGATAAGAACATTTCCGAGCATCATTAAAACCCCTACCATTAGGGTTGGCTGGTGGAAGAAGATGCGTGATTTTCTTCTGCGTGGTCAGAAGAGTGAGAATATTCTCGAGAGAGTCCCCTAAGGGTGTGAACACTCGAGGGCATTTGACTTCTCCACCTTTTGGTACTGGAGGGTTTGACGATTGTGCTGGAAAGGGAGCGTAATTTCTCCTCTGGATAGGCATGTTCTGATTGCCTTTTTGACCCTGTAGTATCAGGGAAACATCCTCTTCTTTCTTTTTATGGACCGTCTGGGGGTTGTTTCCATAATTTTCGAATTGGATGTGTTCAGCAATAGCTTTAAGGGCAGCTAGGTCTTGAATCTTTCTTGACTTCAATCCCATCTCAGCCATCTCCCCGTGTTTAATCATTTCAAAAAATTGTTTACCGATGCCAGCTAAGACTCTCTCATAGAAAGGAGCTTCTTGTATGTCGATAAAGGTCATAACCATCTCTGACTTTGTCATAGAAGAAATGATTTGAGCAGCAAGGCGCCACCACCTTTGAGCATACTCTCTGAAAGACTCATTGGACTGTTTCTTAACCTTGGTAATCTGGTACCGATCAGGAGCCATCTGAGACTGGAAACTGTATTGTGTAAGAAAGGCGTGAGCTAGCTCTTCCCAGCTATGGATCTTTGAGTTGTCTAATCTGCTATACCATGAACGGGCTTCTCCAGTTAGACTTTCCTGGAACAGCTGCATTCTGAGCTTCTCATCTTCTGCATAAGATCCGAGTTCTCCAATGAAAACCTTCAAATTGGTGTAAAGATCTCCTAACCCGTCATACTTTTTAAAGTCAGGAGTTTTAAACTTTTTTGGATAATGAACACCAGGGAATATACAAAGGTCAGCATATGACACACTCCCGTGTGCTCCAATTCCTTTGATAGAACGCAGGGTTTCTTCCATTTGAAGAACTTTCTTTCTGATGTTACCAGTGACTGGATCTTTTGTAAGATGGGCGGCATCATGACTTTTGTTGGTTGTATCCAACTGCAATTCAGGTACTGTAATGGCTTTATCAGGACCTTGAGTTCCTCCTTGTGTAGAGGATTCAGCATGTATGGGTATTTTTGGACCCTGCGCAGATTGATGTAGTTCTTTAAGCAGAACAGCCAAATCTGTGATTTGCTTACTTAATTCGTCAAATTCTTCGCGAGAAACTGGATTAGATTGGTTATATGAAGACATGATTGACTGTAGGCCTGTGGCCTTTTTGGACTTTGACCGGGTAATAGGTCTGAATGCTTCCCTGCGACAAAACTAGCATAGTTTAGTTTTGAAGGAATGTGTGAATATTAACATGCTATATGGTGTGTCCGTTTTAGGAATTTTGTCCTGCAAAATGGATGTTAGTTGTTTGTAATACAGGATAGCATATTAATGTAAATATGTACATGCACATATTTCTTCATATTTCTCATTACATGGAGATGAATATAGAATGTAAATTACAAGTAATTGTTTTTACAAGTAATTTAAAATGAGAAAACATGAAGAGACTTTTCTCCGCATTTGGTTTATCAGAGGCTAACCTATCTTAGGTTACTCTCGCGGCTTTTCGGCATGAAGGTTCCCAAATCATCGCAATTTACTCGACGGGAGGTTAATCCGGCCTTTTAAGTTGAGCGAATTTGGGTGGTGCCTTTCCCGAGCCTTGGGAAATTAGTCTTCCCACGAGTCCATTAATTAAACACCGATAGGATAGCTTCCTGGTGGAGGGACCACACAACATACATTCACATACATCGCCTCTGATGAGTGAGTAATTTACCCATAAATCGGATATACTTGGGTTTAAATTGTTGTATTTTCGAGTCATTTAGGAATATGTTTATTGGGTTTGGTGGTTGTTTTGCAGATTCGGGAGCTGCAGGGGCGAATTGGGAATTTGGAGCAAAGAGTGGCAATATGGTAATTTCAGAGAAGTCCAGCGCCGGGGCGCTGGAAATTAACACTAAGGACAGCGCCGGGGCGCTGAGCCTCGGCTGGCTTTGACTGGGACATGCGTTGACTTTTCGGCTGACTTGATTATTGAAGATGATTTAAAGCCTAACTAGATTAGGATTGTAAAAAGCTATAAAAAGAGATTAAGTGCTGAAATTAGGGATCTATCTAATTTTATTCATTCATTCATTGGAGGCTACACAAGGATTACTTGAAGACTAAGAATTGGCTACAGAGTTTTCTTCTTCTTCTCTTTATTTTCAATTTGTAATTCTTTAAGGATGATTTGCAAACAATTATTGGTTTTTATTTCCGTCATGAACTAATTCATTTTATTAAGATTCCAATGGAACCTTTTATGGTTATGAATTGATTATCTAATTTATTCTAATTATTTATGTTGAAGTGAATTGTTTGTCTTGCCTTGTATTTGTTGATTAATTATCTGGCCAATAATTACCATGTTACTCTAGAAGGAATCGAGAGAGGAATTCTAGAGTTAGAACTGGGCACGGTGACATGTGACTTAGTTATTTGCACAGTGAATAATTATGTTTTGATAATAGAATGAGAATATCTATTTGCCGCATGTAACATAAAAGGAATTGGGTTTGTAACGAGTTTAATTAAATTGTTTTGCATAGAGATATAGCAAAATTAATCTGGGTTAAATAGAAGGCAATTGATCACTCGAGAGAGGGCTTTTGGCAGTTGAGAATTCCTGTTAACAATTCAGTAGATTTAATAATTGGGATAATTGGATAATTGATTTAATAATCATAATTGGGGAAATTGGAGTCTTAATTGTCATTTATCTGCATTCAAATAATTCTTGATTTGTTCTTTGTTTTCTTTTAGAATAATTTCTTGCTTTATTAAAATTAGTTTTCTTAGTTTTAAGAATCACAATTTTCGGTTGTTTAAATAAAATTAAATTGATACAGTACTAGTAGTTGTAGGTTATTAATTGGAATTCTCTGAGGGATCGACACTCTAATTTATCACTATATTACTTGTTGATCGTGTATACTTGCACGTTTGCTTTGATTGTGAAATCAACCAACAAGTTTTGGCGCCGTTGCTGGGGAACTTCTTTGTTAATATTAATTCCATATTAGTTATAATCAATTCGGTCTTAATTTAAACGTTACTTATTTTTCTTCTTGTCTTTGAAGGAATTCTTTGCAAGTGTATGAACACTAGATCAAAGGCGAGAAAGGAACTTTTTCCTTATACAGACGAGATTGAAAGGAAGTTCCGAAAAGCGCAATCGACTAGTGCGGCACCACTCGAGGAAGAAAAACTGGCAGAACAAGAAATTCCAGTGAACACGGCAGGGAACGATGAGAAACCACTTCGGGACTATGCCATGACGAATGTCACGGATATTCAGTCGAGTATTAGGAGGCCGACAATCAATGCTAACACCTTTGAGATCAAACCAGCAACCATTCAAATGCTTCAGAATCAATGTAAGTTTGGGGGTAGTTCATTAGATGATCCGAATGAGCATATCTTAAGTTTCATGGAAGTTTGCGACACCTTCAAATTCAACAACGTGTCCGAAGATGCTATACGGTTGAGAATGTTCCCATTTACCCTGAAAGATAAAGCACGGAGTTGGTTACACTCTCAGCCTTCGGACTCAATCCTTACTTGGGACGATTTAGCTCAAAAATTTCTAGCTAAGTTTTTCCCACCAGCAAAGTCAGAAAAACTACGGAATGATATTCATACCTTCGCACAGATTGATTCAGAATCATTATATGAGGCGTGGGAAAGGTTTAAGGATATGCTCCGCAAGTGCCCACACCATGTAATTCCACAGTGGATGCAATTGGGGATATTTTCTGATGGTTTACAAGCATCCACGAGGGCAAGTATTGATGCAGCAGCAGGAGGAACGATTATGTCTAAAAATTTAGACGAGGCATATAAGTTGTTAGAAACGATGACCACCAACAACTATCAGTGGCCCATGACAAGAAATAATCCTCCGAAAACATCGGGAAAGTATGATGTGGATGCGATAACATCATTACAAGTGCAAATGACCGCAATGGCTAAGCAGATTGAATTATTGCATCCACAATCCACTCAGCAGGTAGCAATGGTTTGTGAAATATGTGTTGGGGGTCATACTACGGATCAATGTGCCATAAATGCAAAAGCAGCACAATATGTGGGGAGTTATAATCGGTCTACTCAGCCTTATCAGAATCAAAATGCATATAATCCGGGGTGGAGAAATCATCCAGGATTTTCATGGAGTAACAACCAAGCTGCAGAACAAGCGCTGAAACAACAAAACAATTCCGGGTTTCAAAACCAGACACAACAACCTGTGCGGAAAGCAAGTTGAGAAGAAGCCTTGGAAATTTTTGTTAAGGCAACTGAAAAAAGGAGTGAGGAGAGTGACAAGAGATTCAGTCAAATGGAGCTAAGTATACAAAGTCAGAATGCGTCAATCAAAAATCTGGAAAATCAAATGGGACAAATAGCACATGCATTGAATAACCGACCACTTGGAACACTTCCGAGCGACACCGAGAAAAACCCGGGCAGAGATGAGCATTGTAAGGCGGTAACTCTACGAAGTGAAAAAGAACTACAAGAGTCAGTCAAGGATAGGGAAAAGGAGGACAAGGCATCAATTGAAACAGAGAAAGTGGTGGAGACTGAAAAGCATCAAGAAGAGACCTCACAGCAGAAAAATTTGGAACCAACCAGTACAATACCCCCCATACCGTATCCGCAGAGATTTCAGAAATCCAAGTTAGATAAGAAGTTCTCACGATTTTTGGATATCTTCAAGAAATTGCATATCAACATCCCCTTCGCCGAAGCCTTGGAACAAATGTCGACTTACGCGAAGTTTATGAAGGAGGTTTTGTCGAAGAAGAGGAAATTGGGTGAATTTGAAACAGTAGCATTGACGGAGGAATGCAGTGCTATCATTCAGAATAAATTACTGCCGAAGCTCAAGGATCCAGGTAGCTTTAATATTCCGTGCGAGATTGGAAATCAGTTTTCGGGACGAGCTTTATGTGATTTGGGGGCCAGTATAAATCTAATGCCATTATCTGTCTACAGCCAGTTCGGACTTCAGGCTCCACGCCCAATAAATATCAGTTTACAGTTAGTAGATAGATCGGTTACATATCCACGAGGTATTATTGAAGATGTGCTAGTAAAAGTAGATAAATTCATCTTCCCTGCGGATTTCTTTATTCTGGATTGTGAAGTGGACAGTGAAATCCCGATCATTCTTGGGCGACCATTTTTGGCGACAGGAAGAACATTGATTGATGTTCAAAAAGGTGAATTGACAATACGAGGTGAAGATCAACAGGTCACCTTTAACGTTTTCAAGTCAATGTCGTACCCAAAAGAAAAAGGTGAATGTATGCGGGTTGATATTATGGAGGAATTGGTGAATCATAAATTCAGCACAATTTTTTCGGAGGACCCACTTGAATCTATTTTGCTCGGGGCAGACGAATATGGTATTGAAGAGGATATCAAATACGTCAAATGGCTAGACACACCATCAATTTTTTGAAAAAGCACTCAACCCTTCGACACCATAGAAAGGCCCGAAGCGGAAGCTAAAAAGTTCAAACCATCAATAGAAGAGCCACCGGTGCTAGAATTAAAGCCATTACCTCCCCATCTGCAATATGTTTACCTGGTAAAAGACGATACCCTACCAGTTATTGTTTCAATAGAATTGACTGATACGCAAAAGGAGAAACTGCTATGTTTCTTGCGAGAATTCAAAACAGCAATTGGGTGGACTATAGCGGACATTCGAGATATTAGCCCATCATTCTGTATGCATAAAATCTTAATGGAAGAGAGGGAAAAACCAACCATCGAGATGTAAAGAAGGCTAAACCCCATAATGAAGGAGGTGGTGAAAAAGGAGATTATAAAGTGGTTGGATGCTGGCATTATTTACCCGATCTCAGATAGTTCGTGGGTGAGTCCTGTACAATGCGTACCACAGAAAGGGGGTATGACAGGGGTGAAGAATGAGGTGAATGAGCTCATCCCTACTCAAACAGTTACAGGATGGAGAGTATGCATGGACTACCGCAAGCTAAATAAACCCACACGCAAGGATCATTTCCCCTTGCCATTCATTGATCAGATGTTGGATAGGCTAGCTGGACATCAGTTCTATTGTCTCTTGGATGGTTATTCTGGATATAATCAAATTGCTATAGCACCGGAGGATCAAGAGAAAATGACATTCACATGCCCATACGGTACGTTTGCATTTCGGCGTATGTCTTTTGGTTTATGCAATGCACCGGCAACCTTTCAACGGTGCATGATGGCAATCTTCTCCAATATGGTTGAGAAAAATTTGGAGGTATTTATGGACGACTTTTCTGTGTTCGGTGATAGCTTTGATCTTTACCTAAAAAATCTGATTTTAGTGTTGAAACGTTGCGTGGAAACTAATCTGGTTCTCAATTGGGAAAAATGTCACTTTCTGGTGAAAGAAGGGATTATTCTAGGGCATAAGGTTTCTGCAGCAGGGTTAGAGGTGGATAAGGCAAATATAGAGACTTGAAAAATTACCTCCTCCATTATCCGTAAATGGAGTCCGGAGCTTCTTGGGGAATGCAGGGTTCTATAGACGCTTCGTCAACGATTTTTCACAAATTTAAAACCTTTATGTTCCCTGTTAGAGAAAGATGTCCCTTTCAAAATGGACCAGTCATGTATCGAGGCCTTCGAGATTTTAAAGAAGAAGTTGATATCTGCTCCGATCATTGTGGCGCCCGATTGGTCTTTACCATTTGAATTGATGTGCGACGCCAGCGATTATGCAGTGGGAGCAGTACTGGGAAAACGTCACGACAAGATCTTTCACTCAATTTACTACTCCAGCAAAACGTTGACAGACGCTCAGTTGAACTACACAACCACCGAAAAAGAACTACATGCAGTTGTGTTTGCCTTCGACAAATTCAGAGCATATCTCATTGGGACCAAGGTCATTGTCTACACGGATCACTCTGCAATCAAATATTTGATTGAAAAGAAGGATGCCAAACTGAGGTTAATACAGTGGGTGTTACTACTGCAAGAATTTGATTTGGAGATCCAGGATAGAAAGGGTACAGAAAACCAAGTGGCGGATCATCTTTCGCAGTTGGAAAATGCAGAGGTACAGAGCCAAGACAATACACTGATCAACGAGAAATTTCCGGACGAACAACTTCTGCGAGTAACCACAACACTGCCTTGGTATGCTGATTATGTGAACTATGTGGTTGCTAAGGTGTTACCACCAGATTTGAACTCGCAACAACGAAAGAAATTCCTCCATGACATGAAGCAGTACTATTGGGATGAACCGTTCCTGTTTAAAGCCTATGCAGATCAAATGATTCGACGTTGTGTGCCACATGAAGAGATGGACAGCATATTGGGTCATTGCCACTCCTCAGACTATGGAGGTCATTATTCCGGTGATCGAACTGTGGCCAAGGTGTTACAATCAGGATTTTATTGGCCTTCGTTATTCAAGGATGCGTATCTATATGTACTAAAGTGTGATCGATGCCAACGCATAGGTAATATCTCCAAGTAAAATGAAATGCCACTCAACACTATATTGGAGGTAGAACTGTTTGACGTTTATGGAATCGATTTCATGGGACCATTCTCCTCATCTTTTAATAATCAGTATATTTTGTTGGCAGTGGATTATGTTTCCAAATGGGTTGAAGCCACAGCTTTGCCCACCAATGATGCTAACGATGTCCTTCGATTCTTAAAGAAGAATATCTTCACGCGATTTGGGACTCCGCGGGCAATAATAAGTAATGAGGGAACACATTTCTGTAACAAGCAGTTCACAAAATTGTTGGTGAAGTATGGGGTTCGTCATAAAATCGCAGCTGTATATCATCCCCAAACCAATGGCCAAGCTGAGGTCTCGAATAGGGAGGTCAAGAGAATTCTGGAAAACGTGGTCAATCCGTCACGAAAAGATTGGTCATTACGTCTTGACGATGCTCTATGGGCATATCGTACAGCATACAAGAATCTGATCGGCATGTCACCTTATCAAATAGTTTACAGAAAGGCGTGCCACCTCCCAGTCGAGCTAGAACATAGTGCACACTGGGCCATTTGGAAGCTCAATTTCGATGTACAAGCAGCGGGTGAGAAAAGGTTGCTGCAGCTCAACGAGATGGATGAATTCTGATTCAACGCCTATGAAAACGCAAAACTCTACAAGGAGAAAGTCAAAGCTTGGCATGATAAGAAAATTCTCAATAGGACGTTTGAACCGGGCCAACAAGTCTTGCTTTTCAATTCTCGACTGCGGTTATTCCTTAGAAAACTGAAATCTCGTTGGTCGGGACCTTTTAAAGTCGTGTCTGTTGCCCCACATGGTAACATCGAGATCGAAAAACCAAATTCAAATTGCACATTCAAGGTTAACGGCCAACGTCTGAAACATTATTGGAGTGGACCCATCGAACGACAAGCTACGGTCATGTACTTCTCCGATCCAGCGACCAATTGAGCAACACCGAAAAGTCGGGCTGACGACTGTAAACCAAGCGCTTATTGGGAGGCAACCCATTTAGTTCTATTTTTATTCGATTTAGAATTCTTTTATTTTCTTACTTTAATCTTTTAGTATTGCTCGAATAAGATTTTCCTAGACTGATTCTTAAAAATTTTTCATGTATGTAGGGTACATGGCATAAAACATTAATTCCAGGAGTAGTGTGACATGCTGCGCCCCGACGCTTGATCCCTATGCAAAACCAGCGCCCCGGCGCTGGTCTCGGTCATTAGCTATTGACATGCAGTGCCCCAGCGCCCAGTACCAAGGTAAACTTAGCGCCCCGGCGCTGAGCTCAATCAGGACCTACTGACATGCAGCGCCCCGGTGCTGTCATTAAGCTGAATCTCAGAGCCCTGGCGCTGAGGATGTGAAGAAGATTCCTACTTAAGTTTAAACACTCGATTTTTATCTCCTCATCTTTTCAAATACCTCCCACGCCTCCACTACTAATCTGGTAACTGCTCTGACCTTTTCATATAGTCTCCCAATTTTGGGGAAACCTCGACATATCACATTGAGATTTCCTTTTGCAAAGCAACTCTAATCTTCCACAAAGGTATATTTCTAAATTACACTTCCTAGATGGTGAATTCAACTCTTGTTAATTGGGAGATGGGTAAGTTAATGTGCACCTTAGTTCATACTCTCTACATCTATATACCGATTCTCACCCTTTGCGATTTCGATTATCTCACTATCCCGAAAAGTGAGACACGTTTGATTGGGCACCAATGTTGATTGAGATCCCATACATATGTGGTAATTGTGTTAGAAATTTGACTTAATAAGAAAGTAGTGTGATTCACAGTAATTTATGAGAAGCCCATAAGGTGTTTGATAATTTATTTAAGTCAATGATCATGTTCAAAGTCGCACATATCACCATATCCATGCACATTATTGATGGATCCTCTTGTCAATGCCATATTCCACATCCACTGTTGCCCATATTCATTACTATTGTGGGACGAATTATATTATCTTGAGGCATACACAGGGATATGTTACTTCTTATGACAACTTTTGGGTGAATTAGATGTGTTTCTTACCACTGGTAGAATTTGAAAAATGCATGCATCTAATTGGTAAAATTGTGTGTTTTCATGCTAGTATATGTCCTACCACACCCTCAACTATGTACTTAACATTTACATATATTTTGATGTTTGGGGGTAGTGTCATGGATACGTGTATCCCAACTAAATTTTTGTCAACTGCAACTAATTGTGAATTCGTATTATTGCAGAAATCTCTTAATGACTTTAAAGTGACAACATGGAGACGGTTCCGGTTCCGCCTTGGCTCCTCCGAGATTTGATAGGCGATGATTTATCTCCGCTGAGGCACACGAATGCTATAACCGCATGGTCACTCGTTCATTAGTCCCCGAACGTGGTTTGAGGCCCGATCAAACCAAGGATTGAGAGATAGCAGTCATGATAGCTGAAAGAAACTGGTTCTCCCTCACCGAATAGCCTGACCCAGCAGTGATTGCAATTGTCAAGGAATTTTACGCTAATGTTTCAGAACATGATCACTACGGAGTGTTTGTGAGGGGAAAGACAGTGGAAATTGGAGACGAAGATATCAACGGGTGCTATCAACTAAATTTGGAAGATCTTAACGACGAGTATGCCGGGCTTCTGAGCCAAGGTCCCGATTATGAGAAGATAATCCGCGAGCTGTGTCAACCGGGCACCACATGGACAGTGCATGAGTGGGGTAGCATGACCTTCCCCCATTCTAACCTCAGTTTATATGGGAAGGCATGGTATGCCTTCATCTGTGCCAAACTCATGCCATGCACACATGTGAGCCATGTCACAAAAGAAAGAGCGGTGCTGCTATATTCAATTATTTAAGGCTTGCAAATAGATGTCGGACACATCATTCAGCAGTCTATTCTCCGAGCATCCCGAGGAGGGACCACATGAGGTTTACCACATCCGTCTCTTATCTGCGTTTTGTGTGCTAAGTTCAGAGTAAAATGGAAATCAGATGAGATGATCCAAACACCTATGCCCGTGTTGGACCATAAGTTGATCAGCATGTATAAAGTGTGGACAGGTGGGGCAAATCACCCTAGGGGATTGGGTTTCATAATTCCCCAAGTTGTACCTACACAAGCCCCACAACCTCCAGCTTTACCTACTTATGGCCCATCTACAGCAGCTCCTCGTGGAGTGGTTCCCGAAGCTGTCCAGCGTGAGATAGACGGCTGGTTCTACAACATGGAGTCCCAAAATGTACGCTTGTCTGAACGTCAAGACGTGATTTTCAAATTCTTAGTTGACCAATTTGCTGCACAGAATGCATTGACCGTCCAATCACATCCGGGCGTTCAACTTAGCCATTTCCCAACTGCTCTTGTTCTCCCTATATTTCCCCCTTCCGATCAAGAGATGAGCGAGGATGATAATGCACCACCCGAAGAATAAGCTCGTCAGGGAAGTTCTCTGTTTTATTTTGTTATATTTTTCGCATGAGGACATTGCTCTAGATTAGTTTGGGGGTAGTTAAGTTTTATTTTCAAATTTGTAGTTTGTTATTAGTTTATGGATTTGGATTGTTATTGTTAGTTAAATATTGCATTTAGGATTGCATAAGCATAATAATTTCGGCGTTTGCTAGTGCGTTTATTCGGGGGCCAATGATGAAATTAGAATTGCATGAACAAGTCTAGTAAGGATTGTTGAGTCAGTGATATGATTTTCTTGACATGATTTGAATATTTATCTGTTTGACACTGATATTATAGGATAGCACTTTGAAAAACGACCATGTTGGCTATGATAGTTTAAATGGTTAGATAATAGAGTTCTAAAGGATGATTGCTAGTGAAATGAAAAGACAATTTGAATAGCTAGTGAAGACTGAATTTATACATAAACTCGAGTTTGGGGGAAAAATACTTGGAATATATAAGCGAAAAAAAAAACACAGTGGCGTGCTTGTCTAGTTTTGTGGCCTTTGTTACTTGAGCAAGTAAGCCCGAGGGGACTATCTCTACACCTAGCGCCCTAAGGCCTTAATGGCTTGGGAGTCGTTGGTCGAAAGCTCGTTAAGGTACTATTGAAAAGCCTAAGGGTATAAGACAATGCATAGTCATGAGAGAAAAAATAATAATAAATAAAGCGGGAAAAGTGCAAAATGCCCCCGTCTGGAAAAAAATAAAATAATAAGCATAAGTATTTCATGTTGACCCCTGAATTTTGGTGATTGTTTACTTTCAGTTGAATCTAGTTTATTTGATGAACTCTTGAGTAGAACTGTATGAAGCTTTTTATAAACTTTATTATTTTTTAGCTTTTTGCTTTTCATTAGTTAGCATGGTTGTTGAACACACACTCGCAATATCAGTAATAACAGATTTTGGATTGGTTGATTGTTGGGATATCATTGATCTGTGTTCACATGATGTATTAGCATGCTTTTGTGATTTTTCTAAGGCCTATGGATATACGTGAGCTATTGGATGCTGGAATTACATGCATTTAGTTAGTTGCATTTGCATGAGTTGTCGTTTTCATATTGTTAGTATTGTTTTGTGTTTGTTGCTTGAGGACATGCAACAATTTAAGTTTGGGGGTATTTGATGAGTGGGTAATATACCCATAAATCGGATATACTTGGGTTTAAATTGTTGTATTCTCGAGTCATTTAGGAATATGTTTATTGGGTTTAGTGGTTGTTTTGCAGATTCGGGAGCTGCAGGGACGAATTGGGAATTTGGAGCAAAGAGTGGCAATATGGTAATTTCAGAGAAGTCCAGTGCCGAGGTGCTGGAAATTACACTAAGGACAGCGCCGGGGCGCTGAGCCTCGGCTGGCTTTGACTGGGACGCGCGTTGACTTTTCGGCTGACTTGATTATTGAATGTGATTTAAAGCCTAACTGGATTAAGATTGTAAAAAGCTATAAAAAGAGATTAAGTGCTGAAATTAGGGATCTATCTAATTTTATTCATTCATTCATTGGAGGCTACACAAGGATAACTTGAAGACTAAGAATTGGCTACAGAGTTTTCTTCTTCTTCTCTTTATTTTCAATTTGTAATTCTTTAAGGATGATTTGCAAACAATTATTGGTTTTTATTTCCATCATGAAACTAATTCCTTTTTTTAAGATTCCAATGGAACCTTTTATGGTTATGAATTGATTATCTAATTTATTCTAATTATTTATGTTGAAGTGAATTGTTTGTCTTTCCTTGTATTTATTGATTAATTATCTGGTCAATAATTACCGTGTTACTCTAGAAGGAATCGAGAGAGGAATTCTAGATTTAGAACTGGGCAGGGTGACATGTGACTTAGTTATTTGTACAGTGAATAATTAGGTTTGTGAATAGAATGAGAATATCTATTTACCGCATGTAACATAAAAGGAATTGGGTTTGTAACGAGTTTAATTCAATTGTTTTGCATAGAGATATAGCAAAATTAATCTGGGTTAAATAGAAGGCAATTGATCACTCGAGAGAGGGCTTTTGGCAGTTGAGAATTCCTGTTAATAATTCAGTAGATTTAATAATTGGGATAATTGGATAATTGATTTAATAATCATAATTGGGGAAATTGGAGTCTTAATTGTCATTTATCTGCATTCAAATAATTCTTGATTTGTTCTTTGTTTTCTTTTAGAATAATTTCTTGCTTTATTAAAATTAGTTTTCTTAGTTTTAAGAATCACAATTTTCGGTTGTTTAAATAAAATTAAATTGATACAGTACTAGTAGTTGGAGTTTATTAATTGAAATTCTCTGAGGGATCGAGACTCTAATTTATCACTATATTACTTGTTAATCGTGTATACTTGCATGTTTGCTTTGATTGTGAAATCAACCAACAACGTCTCACCGTATATGAAAATGATGATATGTGCGAAGCACTATATCACAGGAAGATATAGTGTAAAGCATTAATCGTAGTAAAGATATGCATTCGTACACATTCATCACAAATGTAAATGTAACATTCACACACAAGCATATAATAGTTTTGAAAAGCCTGTAATAGCGGCTTAAGTCCTCTTACTGGAGTCTTCAGCAGAGTCGCCACCTGTCGACGTCGGGATTTTTATTTGTCCCTTTTCGTTACCTATTTTTTTGTGTTCTCATTTTAGGTGAGATTTGTTTGAAAAAACGCGTGAAAAAGGTCAGACATGTGTAAGACGATTGGACTATAAGAGTCGCCATTTAGTTTTTTAACTGGTTGTACCAACACAACCGAAAAAAGGTTTGCACATTAACCCAGTGATGTGACACTGTTAAACGGGTCGGTGAAACCGAGATTCAATTAGGGTCCGGGGACTTGCTTATGTGGAGGGAAGGTGTTAGGCACCCCCCAACATCCGTATTGCCACGGTGACAGCCACTTTTCAAGAAACTATTATCTAAATGTGTGTGTGTGGGGGGGGGTCAATGTGCTGTTATTTGGAAGTAGTGTGAGGCCTCATTCGCACCTATATACACAGGGTTTGAATTTATATAAAAATTCAGTTTTTAACAAGATATGACAGTGATGTTTTCAAAGAGGTTTTTCAAACCCAGTGCTCAATAGTAATTGAGACCTTTTACATTCTCATTTTATTCTGTATTCGGCTAGATTGATTTTATTTTACAGATGCGATGCATCTGTATGAAAATAATGTACAAAAGGTGCTAAAATCCTCGTGGGTATAAAAACCATCTGAGGACATCCAAACATCACAGATAAATTTACAAGCTGTTTACAGCTGCAAAGGTCCATCACGGGAACCGAATCTAGATTCAGCGGACTAAACCTATGATCACATGATTCCTAGGCTCACATGATGCCGCAATTGATAAAAACGTAGTAAGCAGGTATATATATAAAAGCTGTAAATATATATATATATAGACATTATCACCAACCACGAAGCACATCCATGGGGGATCAAAAATGTAAATAAAGCTGTAAAAGCTATCAACTGCCACGGAGGAAACTCCAGGCGGGACGAAATGTACAGAAAGCTGTAAAAACGATCAACCACCACGAAGTAAACTCCAGGTTGGACGAAATGTAAATATATATATATATATATATATATATATATATATATATATATATATATATAAAAGCGATAAACGCACCGGATGTAAAATTCAGGCTCATCGGACAAAGTCCAACAACAGTTAATATATATATATATATATATATATATATATATATATATATATATATATATATATATATTTGTATATGGATTAACATCATCGAGTTATGCCTCGATTGAGCCTAGACTTCGGTCTGGAGCGTTTAATGGCTTTCTTATATATATATATATATATATATATATAAGTATATATATATATACAAACTGAAAATAAACCACGGACCGAAGTCCGGGCATACACACACAACACGACTCTTAATGTGAAGAACAGTGTGTGCAAAGATGAAGAGAGTTACGTAATGACATGGGATTAGAGGTTGTACGAAGTCATGAAAATGGGACGATGCCCTACGGTCTTTAGCTTCAAATTCTATCCGTTATCCTGCGCAATAGTCACTCGGGATTGGTTCTGCTGAGATTTTGTTGGACATTGCTGTGTAGAAATGTATGTCTGAGATGTTGAGACGGCGTGATATGGCGTCATGGTGGCAAGATGACGACTTTTTCCCTCACTGGGGTTATCTCTGATTTGGGCTGATAAAGCAGATGTTGCTTAGGGTTATCTCTGAGATTGGACTGCTGCAATGGTTGAAGGTCCTTAGTGTTATCTCTGAGGTGTGCTTGTCCTCCTGGTGTTATTGCAAGGTCTTGTACTGAGTATCTCGTTGTGAACGCCGAGATTGAAGTTGATTGCATTTAAAACAAGCATTTCTGGGGTTATCACCGGAACTGCATTCCTTGGTATCGCCAAGGTTGGTAGCTAATCCCATGGTTGGGACTGAGACTGGAACATCTCGGGGTTATCTCCAGGACGAAATGGTCTTCTCCACTGTGTGTTTCGGTATTAGATCTGCATGCCTCGGGGTTATCTCTGAGGTTGGAATTGTTACTCCCGGTGTGTTTTGGGGTTAAAATTAAACTTTCGGTAGTATCCGGACTGGATATGAACTGTCTTTCAGGGTTCCCTCTTGAAAGACGAATCTATCCTCCTGCAATGTTAGTGATAAGTGTACAGAAAATTTTGAATGTCTACACAAATAATATGAATTATTGATCCGATAATGAGAAATACTGTGCGGTGACAATTACTGACACAACAATAATATAAAATATCAACGCAGCAATTATTGAATCAATAAAATAAAATATTGTACAGTAATTACTATAACAATTATTGAGTAGTGCCTTCTTACGTAAAAATCAATAATTCAACAGTATTGTACAATACCGTGTGCTACTGTGCAACAACGCGTATTACTGTATTTTAACCACCAGGTATTCCAACAGTACTAACGGTAACGATTACGCCGTTATTTATAAAAACTCAAATTTGTCATTTTCTTCATTCGACAGTTATATTCTGTTATGGGGCCCACAAATGGCTGCGCCGTCGTACGAATATTCCCCGACAATAAAAATATTCCACGACCAAACGAATATTTCCCGACAACAATGAATATTTTATAACCGCTTGCTTATTTTGAAAAAAAATTAATTTCACCCATAACTTTAAACTTTTATCAATTTAACTATTTACTAAATAGAAAAATTGAATACTTTTATTTCATAAAATTTGGGGTCTTACAATCTCAATATTCACAAAATAAAATAAAATGATATAATTAATTCACATATATAATATAAATTACAGGATTGATTTTAAAAGCTTCGGGACGAGCGTATAGCTGAGTTAGAGGTTGCTAGGGGGTGTTCTGAGCCTTTAGATTCCACCTTCCCCACTCCCAAGATTGAGTTATCTCGAGATGAGGAGCTGAGACTATGGGTCGCGTCTTAGGATCCACGTACTAGTAGTACCGACAGATATCGAGTGTTAGGCATGTCGAGGATATTCACATATACAATACCTGGAGGTAATAATATTTTTTATGTTTCATGGAATTCTCATAACTTATTAGAACTTATAAATTATTGACGATTGCCGTGTTATATATATTTTCGTAGGATCTAGCCGGCGCCAACGTCCGAGAGCACCCATTGGACCATCTTATACGAGCAATGGCTTGGACGACGAGTTATTCTAGAGGCTGATACACCAGTGTCGGATAGGTTCCATACCAATCCAGTTTTTCTTCGTCAGCAATTGCCTAACAGATCTTGTCTTCACCAGCACATTTAGAGGGTTCTAGCTGGGGCCTCCACAGAGAGTACGGGCTTACCACATAAGAAGTTCGACGAGTTGAGCGGCGAGATACTCCGAATGATGGTTACTGTGACGCCCCCAAAATAGGTCTACATAACCCATTCTGAGTCGCCAAATACATGGTATAGAATCCAAATACAAACTTCACGTGACAAATACTTTCGGAAAAGTACTTGTCGTTGAATAGTTCTTGGAACTTTTCCCAAGTCATCTTCAGTGCAGCAGGTTTAGTACACTTTACCGATTCCCACCAGTAATCTACTTCTCCCCGCAACATAAAGGTGGCAAAGGGAACCTTTTGCTCTTCAGAGCATCCCAAGACATCAAATATCTTGGTGATCTTCTTTATCCACGTCTCCGTCTTAAGTGGTTTTGGCTCTCCAATAAACTCCGGTGGTCCCAGCTCCTTGAACTGCTTAGCAGTGACCGTCCGAGAGTTGCCAGTGTTTCCACTTGTATTTTGGACATGAGTCTCTCTCGCCTGATGTTGCATAAATTGTAGAAAGCCCCTAAACATTCCGTTATTCATCATTTGGTCGGTGTTCTTGTTTGCATGAGGATTGTTGCCTTCCTGATGCACATTTTTCTGGTTATTGATCGTTGGTGATTCAACGGTCTCATGTGCTCCATTGCTATTCTCAACATTCTTGGATGTCATTTTCAAATATTGCCACAAAATAAGGGTTAATTGACATGTTACATATTATCTCTATACTCTGAACGACTAATTAAATACCAAATAAACTTAGGTCGGTCATATTAGCGAAAGAATTCCCCATCTCTCCCCTCCTTGGTCTTGTCTCACATCTCAGCCAGGGATTATATCACTAAGCTTTGATACCAACTGTGACGCCCCTAAAATAGGTATACATCACCCATTTTGAGTTGCCAAATATATGGCACAGAATACAAATATAAACTTAAATATACAACATGAGTTTTGAGTTTTAATACAAATATTATCTTCTAGACAGTATTAAAACTCAAAATAAGTCATCAATACATTTATTATCACACTATTTCATAGAATAGTGAGGACTATTAATGCAAACATCTGGACCGTCACTACGTTTCCCGACTAGTCCCAGCTATATTTTCATTTCCTAAAGAGAACAATGAAAGAAAAGGGTGAGCTCAACTAGCCTGGTAAGAAATATTATGACTAAGATAATGCAGAATAAATTAGCGTTAGCCTTCAACAGTGTTAAACTGATAAAATACAATAGACATCATGTTTAACTGCAGCGGAACAAGCAATCCATTAGAAGAGTCAAGTAGAACATGAAATCTACTATCTTCTATGATTTAAAAAGTTTATCAACAGTTTTATCACTGAGACTCAGCTTAATAAATAATCCACATCATCGAATCACCCCTGCACTACGGCTAAGGATATTCATTAGTATCACGACCACAAATTATCCATGCACTGCAAGCCAAGGATATTTGTGTTTTCACCAATGGTCATGATCATGCCAACAACTGTTCATCAATGCACTACAGGCCAATGAGAACTTTTACTACATCATTTCTAACATTATGGTCATGATTATACCGAATAATTCCTGGTCATAATCATAACAAGTCCATCTATGCACTACAGCCAAAGATGACTTTCAACATAATATAAGCATGAGGATGATGACAATGATATAAGAATTCAATTAAAAGTAAGCAAGTGATAAATTTTTAAAGATTTATAATTTAATTTATCCAGACTTCAATAATGTCCAAATTGTCAACATGATACTGTTTTGTGGAGTAAAATTCAAGAATAATATTGTATCAAAAATGATTTGGACCAAAAACGAATCAAATCTTTTTATCATGAATAGTACCCCGGGTGAATAGTACTCGAGTGAATAGTATCCCGTGAATAGTACTTCAGAAATAGTGACCCCAAAAATAGTACTCCGACATGAAAAAGTTAAAACTTATCAAGAATGCTCAGAATAATATTTTCATAAAAAGATACTAGATGAAGCACAAATATCAAGGATATTCTACTAATTTCATGAAGTATAGAAGCCAAAACCTTAACAAAACGAGTATAGAATTCGAAATCTGAAACGAAATAATATTACTTACATTCAACAGAGTATGGAAGAAAATATTATTTCAAGCGAATATTAAACAAAAATAACATCTCTTACCTTAAAAAAAAGAGTATTTCAACCGGTATAGCGGGGATATTCTTGAAGAAAACTTTCACTGTTTTCTATGCTCAAAGCTTTCTAAAACTCTAAAGAAATACACTCAATATTATAGAAGAAGAATTCTCTGATTCTGGTGCGATTTTTAATTCTAACTAAGCATCCTATTTATAGGAGAATGGAAGGATACTATTTAGAAATGGACTGCACAGTAACTTTTAAAAAAAATTCACGGACGTCTGCGGAAAATTTAAAAAAATTTGATTTTACTATGCAAACACTATGCATAATAAAATATAATATATTCTATTTTTCATAAAAAAAAATAAAACTTATAAATATTATATATATATATATATATATATATATATATATATATACAAACACCCGTGACCTGCAAAAACAAATCCCACCCAATTTTTGCTCCACACGTGGACCCCATATGTGGCCCCCACATGTGGCCCCACCTTTATTATATTAAATAATTTTATACCGATTATTTTGAAAAATGGGTAAATGAGGGGGTCCAAATAATAAGCCAATTTACAACAAATACTTCATAAAATTTCTCTCAATATTTTTGACAACCTTTATTCATATTATTATAATTCGCAATAATAACAACCAGATCGTTCCTAGGAAAGAAGGGGCTTTTTAATAAGGATTTCTCCCTGTTGGCGCGCAATTAGGTGTCCAAACCTCTCCTCGACAGAACTTTCTAGACATTGTTAATTATGCAGATAATAATATGAATAACTTGTCATCTCAATTATTGATTTAATAATATATAAAATATCGACAATAATTAAATCAAATAACGTGAGATACTATGCATCAATTACTATAGCAATAATTGAACAAAACTGAGTGACTTCTCACGTAAGCATCAATAATCAATACCGTGTGCTACTATGTAATCTCGCATATTACTGCACTTTTATCACTGGATATTTCAACAGTTAACGGTAAAACTTCCGCCGTTACTTTTATAAAAAGATATTTCTGTCGTTTTCTAACTTCGACAATAATTCTACTATGGGGTCCACCAATGATTGTGCCGTCGTACGAATATTCCCTGTTAAAACGAATATTTTCCGACCAATCGAATATAATATAACAACTTGCGTACTTTAAAAAATTTATAAATATTATGAACAACTATAACATTATATCACATTCACTGCTTAATATTCAAAAATGATATTTATAGAAAATTCATCTTTATTCATAAAAGTTGGGGTCTTACAACCTCCCCTTCTTATGAAATTTTGCCCTCGAAATTAGGGTGCATACCTGGTATGACGAAGAGGTGAGGATACTTTGATCTCATTTTAGATTCTAACTCCCAGGTCATTTCCTCAATATCGTGGTTTTTCCACAAAACTTTGACTTGAGGTATAACCTTGGAGCATAAAATATGTTCCTTCTTATCCAAAATTTTAACAAGAACCTCTTCATACGTTAAATCTTCCGCTATTTCGTCCGGTTCCAACTCAATAATGTGGTTCGGGTCTTTCACATATTTACGTAACATGGATATGTGAAAAACGTTATGAATACGAGACATACTTGGTGGTAAAGCGAGTCTATAGGCCACAGTTCCTACTCAGTCAAGGATTTCAAATGGGCCAATGAATCGAGGATTAAGCTTCCCTCTCTTTCCAAATTTCGTAACTCCCTTCCATGGAGCAACACATAACAACACATATTCTCCAACATTGAATTCCACGTCCTTTCGATGAAGATCAACATAACTCTTTTGACGATCTTGTGAGGTTTTTATACGTTACCGGATCATTTGAATCTTTTCCATAGTCATGCATACCAATTTCGGTCCTAACAACATTGCTTCACCCACCTCGTCCCAGCATACTGGAGAACGACACTTTCTTCCATACAACGCCTCAAATGGAGCCATGCCGATACTTGCTTGATAACTGTTGTTGTAGGAAAATTTCACCAATGGTAAGAACTTGTCCCAACTTTCCTTAAAGTCAAGGACACAGAGTCTTAATAGATCCTCAAGAGTTTGAATAGTCCTCTCCAACTGTCCGTCCGTTTGAGGATGATATGCCGAACTAAATCATAAATCTGTACCCATAGCTTTTTGCAAACTAGCCCAAAATTATGAAGTGAATCTTGGGTCTCGATCAGAAACTATGGATACTGGCATATCATGCAGTCTTACAATCTCATTTATGTATATACGAGCAAGACGTTCAACTGTATAAGTTTCTCGTATAGGTAAGAAATGAGCCGACTTGGTCAATCTATCAACAATGACCCAAATTACATCTATGCCTTGAGAAACCTTAGAAAGATCAGTAACGAAATCCATGGTAATGTGCTCCCACTTCCATTCTTGAATTTCAAGTGGTTGCAATGGACCTTTTGGTACTTGATGCTCCGCCTTGACTCGTTGACAAGTTAGACACCTTGAGATAAACTCCACGATCTCTCTCTTCATATTGCTCCACCAAAATGTATGTCGAAGATCACGATACATTTTGGTACTCATAGGATGGATTGTAAACGGTGTGTTGTGCCCCTCCATCATGATTTTATATTTCAAGTCAGGGTCGTTAGGAACACAAAGTCTGGAGTTGACTCTAAGTATTCCTTCTTCATCGATTCTTGCTTCCGGGATAGCATCTTCTTGCACTTTCTTCTTCATACGCACCAGCTCCAGGTCTTTAACTTGAGCAGCTTTAACTTTATCGATTAAAGTCGGTTCTACTCGTATATTTGCCATCATTATGTGGGTCCCTATAGTTTTTAACTCTATCTCCATCCTTTGCAAGTCATATAAAATGGGCATTTGCGTTGACAATATTGCACTCGTACCCGCATATGATCTTCTACTCAATGCGTCAGCTACTACGTTTACTTTTCCAGGATGGTATTGAATAGTATGATCATAATCTTTCAACAGTTCGAGCCAACATCGTTGCCACATGTTGAGTTCCTTTTGAGTGAAGAAATATTTGAGACTTTTATGATCCGTATAGATCTCCACTTTCTCCCCATACAGGTAATGCCTCCAAATTTTAAGTGCGAAGACAACAGCTATCAACTCTAGATCATGAGTAGGATAATTTCTCTCATATTCTTTGAGTTGTCGAGAGGCATAGACTATGACTTTTTCATGTTGCATGAGAACACATCCTAACCCGTTGCCCGAAGCATCACTATAGATAACAAATCCCTCCGAGCTAGATGGTATTGTCAGAACAGGTGCTGAAATGAGTCTCCTCTTGAGTTCTTAAAAACTTTTCTCACATTCCTCGCTCCAACCAAATTTTGTATCTTTCCGAGTCAGCTGAGTTAATGGAGTACCGATTCGAGAAAACCCTTCTACGAATCTTCGATAATAACCAACTAAGCCGAGAAAGCTACGTACTTCGGTCACTGATTTAGGTTGCTCTCAGCTTTGAATTGCTTCAATCTTTGTCGGGTCAACAGATATTACATGACTTGATACTACGTGCCCAAGGAATGCTACTTCCTCAAGCCAGAACTCACATTTCTTCAACTTGGCATATAACTTGTTCTCACAAAGCTTTTGGAGTATCAGCCTCAAGTTTGCTCATGATCTTCACGGCTTTTGGAGTAAATGAGGATGTCATCAATAAAGACGACTACAAAGTGATCCAAATATTCCTTGAATACTCGGTTCATCATATCCATGAAGGCAGCAGGAGCATTAGTCAATCCAAAAGACATGACTAGGAATTCATAATATCCGTACCGAGTTCTGAAAGTCGTCTTTGGAATGTCATCGATTTTAATCTTCAATTGGTGATATCCGGAACAAAGATCAATCTTTGAAAAGAATTTGGCGCCTTGTAACTGGTCAAACAGGTCATCAATGCGAGATAACGGGTATCTATTCTTGAGAGTGACATGGTTCAACTCCCGATAATTAATTCAAAGTTACATACTCCCATCTTTCTTCTTCACGAATAGAACAGTAGCACCCCAAGGAGACGTACTAGGACAAATGAAATCGATGTCTAACAATTCCTACAGTTGGGTTTTTAACTCCTGAAGTTCAATAGGAGCCATTCGATATGGGGCTTTGGAAATAGGTTTTGTACCGGGTTCAAGATCGATACAAAATTTAATTTCACGCTCTGGGGGTAGGCCAAAAAGTTCTTCAGAGAATACGTCAGGAAATTTATCAACAATTGGAATATCATTCAAAACTGACGTATTTTTATTTAAATCCGTGACATGAGCTAAGAAAGCTTGACTTCTGTTTTTTAATAAACGAATAGCTTTATGGCTTTAGATGACAATGATTGCTTTTAATGGTTTGGTCGCTTGAATTCACATAATAGGTTGGTTAGGAATATGAAAGCTAACAACCTTACGAAAATAATCAATTTTAGCATAATGAATATTTAACCAATCAATCCCTAGAATTACGTCAAATGCAAGTATTTTCAATAAAATAAGATCGACAGGTAATGTGAGGGTACTGATTTGAACCAAACAAGACTTATAAACAGTGGATGTAATGAAGGTTTCTCCCAATGGAGTTTCAACAGATAAGTCAAAGTCTAATTTCTCCGGAGTCAAATTTAAACATTGAGCGCAAGTAGGAGAAATAAAAAAATGGGTAGAACCGGTATCAAATAAGGTATAAACTTTGCTAGAGTTTATGATTAGCTTATCCGTGATCTCCTCATTCGGGTTCCTTACTTTCTGGGAGGTCAAGACAAATGCTCTCCCTTGAACTACTAGTTTTGACTTGTCTGGGACGGCATTTTATGTCACCATTACAACTGGACCTGGCTTCCCTGTACGATAAAATCTAGCTAGGTGGCCTTCTTTTCCACAGTTGTAACATATTTTGGACTACTGCGTACAGTTTGGACTGATGTGTCCCTCCCCTTCGCATTTGAAGCATATGATAGGTGGTCGTTCTCCTTCCTTAGCAACGAGTGTTGGTGCTGACGTCTTTCCATCATTGTTGAATCTCCTCTTCTTGAAATATCCACTTTTATTGTCTTGGCCATGATTACCACCGAAGTGGTTACCATTTCTGGCATGTTGATTCCCTCCACGTTTGTTGTCGTCGCTTCGATGACTACTACCACTGGTATTATCATTTTGTCAGTTGTTCTCCCTTGGTTGGGTTGACTAGTTATCGCGGTTCAATAACTGATCCCTATTTACAACATTTGAATACTAACACAGCTTGTGAGAAATAAGATACTGACGTATCTCGAGTTTCTAACCTCTTAGAAACATCCACATCATTCTTTCCTCGTTATCAACTAAGTGAGACGCAAATCGGGACAACTCGGCAAACTTGGCTTCGTACTGCGACACGGTCATATTGTTCTGCTCCAGCTTGATGAACTCTACCTCCTTCATGTGACGAATACTTTCGGGAAAGTACTTGTCGTTGAATAGTTCTTGGAATTTCTCCCAAGTCATCTTCAGTGCGGCATGTTGAGTACGCTTTATCGATTCCCACTAGTAATCTGCTTATCCCCGCAATATAAAGGTGGCAAAGGGAACTTTTTGCTCTTTAGAGCATCCCAAGACATCAAATATCTTGGTGATCTGCTTTATCCACGTCTCCGCCTTAAGTGGTTTTGGCTCTCCAATAAACTACGGTGGTCCTAGCTCCTTGAACTGCTTAGCGGTGACCGTCTGAGAGTTGCCAATATTTCCACCTGTATTTTGGACATGAGTCTCTCTCGCCTAATGTTGCATGAATTGCAGAAAGCCCCTAAACATTCTATCGTTCATCATTTGGTCGGTGTTATTGTTTGCATGAGGATTGTTGCCTTCCTGATGCACAATTTCCTGGTTATTGATCGTTGGTGATTCAACGGTCTCATGTGCTCCATTGTTATTCTCAACATTCTCGGATGTCATTTTCAAACACTGACACAAAACAAGGGTTAATTGACATCTCACATATTATACCTATAATCTGAATGACCAATTAAATACCAAATAAACTTAGGTAGGTCATATTAGCAAAAGAATTCCCCATCTCTCCCCTCCTAGGTCTTGTCTCACATCTCAGCCAAGGATCATATCCTTAAGCTTTGATACCAACTGTAACGCCTCCAAAATACATCACTCATTCTGAGTCGCCAAATATATGGTACAGAATACAAATACAAACTTAAATTTACAACTTGAGTTGTGAGTTTTAATACAAATATTGTCTTCTAGACAGTATTAAAACTCAAAATAATTCCTCAATATATTTATTATCACACTATTTCACAGAATAGTGAGGACTACTAATGCAAACATCTGGACCGTCACTCCGTTTCCCGACTAGTCCCAGCTATATTCTCATTTCCTGAAGAGAACAATGAAAGAAAAGGGTGAGCTCAACTAGCCCGATAAAAAAATATTATGACTAAGATAATGCAGAATAAATTATCGTTAGCCTTCAACAGTGTTAAACTGATAAAATACAATAGACATCAAGTAGAACATGAAATCTACTATCTTCTATGATTTAAAAAGTTTATCAACTGTTTTATCGCTGAGACTCAGCTTAATAAATAATCTATATCATCGAATCACCCCTGCACTACGGCTAAGGATATTCATTAGTATCACAACCATAAATTATTCATGCACTACGGTCCAAGGATATGTGTGTTTTCACCGATGGTCATAATCATGCCAACAACTGTCCATCAATGCACTACGGGCCAATGAAGACTTTTACCACATCATTTATAAAATTACGGTCATGATTATACCGAATAATTCCTAGTCATAATCATACCAAGTCCATCTATGAACTACGGCCAAAGATGACTTTCAACATAATATAAGCATGAGGATGATGACAATGATATAAGAATTCAATTAAAAGTAAGCAAAGGATACATTTTTAAAGATTTATAATTTAATTTATCCAGAATTCATTAATGTCCAAATTATCAACATGATATTACTTTGTAGAGTAAAATTCAAGAATAATATTATATCAAAAATGATTTGGACCGAAAACGAATCAATTTTTTTATCATGAATAGTACCCCGGGTGAATAGTACTTGAGTGAATAGTACCCCGTGAATAGTACTTCAGAAATAGTAACCCCGTGAATAGTACTCCGGCATGAAAATTTATAAAGAATGCTCAGAATAATATTTCTATGAAAAGATACTGGATGAAGCGCAAATATCCAGGATATTCTACTAATTTCATTGAGTATAGAAGCCAAAACATTAACAAAACGAGTATAGAATTCGAAATCTGAAACGAAATAATATTATTTACATACTACAGAGTATGGAAGAAAATATTATTTCAAGCGAATATTGAACAAAAATAACATCCCTTATCTTGAAAAAAAGAGTTTTCCAACTGGTATAGTAGGGATATTCTTGAAAAAAAAAATTTAAAACAAAACTTATAAAATATTATATATATATATATATATATATATATATATACAAACACCCGTGACCTGCAAAAACAAATCCCACCCAATTTTTCTTCCACACGTGGGCCCCACATGTGGCCCCCACATGTAGCCCCACCTTTATTATATTAAATAATTTTCTACCGATTATTTTGAAAAATGAGTAAATGGGGGGTCCAAATAATAAGCCAATTTATAACAAATACTTCATAAAAATTCTCTCAATATTTTTAATAACATTTATTCATATTAGTATAACTCGCAATATTAACAGCCATGTCGTTCTCAGGAAAGAGGGGGCTTTCCAATAAGGATTTCTCCCTATTGGCGCGCAATTAGGTGTCCAAACCTCTCCTCGACGGAACTTTTTAGACATTATTAATTATGCAGTAAATAATATGAATAACTTGTCATCTCAATTATTGATTTAATAATATATAAAATATCGACAATAATTGAATCAAATAACGTGAGATACTATGCAGCAATTACTGTAGCAATAATTGAACAAAACTGAGTGACTTCTCACGTAAGCATCAATAATCAATACAGTGTGTTAACATGCAACCACGCGTATTACTGTACTTTTATCACTGGGCTAAGAAAGCTTGACATCCGTTTTTTAATAAACGAATGGCTTTATGGCTTGATATAACAGTGATTGATTTTAATGGCTTAGTTGCTTGAATTCGCACAACAGGTTGATTAGGAATATGAAAACTAACCACCTTACGAAAATAATCAATTTTGGCATGATGAGTAGTTAACCAATCAATTCCTAAAATCACGACAAATGCAAGTATCTTTAAAGAGATAAGGTCAACAGGTAAGGTGATGGTGTCAACTTGGATCAAACAAGATTTATAAACAGTAGATATGATGAAAGTTTCCCCTAACGGAGTCTCCACAGATAAATCAAAGTCTAATTTCTCCGGAGTCAAGTTTAAAAGTTGAGCACAAGCAGGAGAAATAAATGAATGGGTAGCACCGGTATTTAGTAAGGTATAAACTTCACATGAATTTATGATTAGCTTACCCGCGATCACCTCGTTTGGGTTCCTCGCATGTTGACCAGTCACGACAAATGCTCTTCCAGGAACCGTTGACTTTGACTTTTCTAGGGCAGCCTTTTGAGTCACCGTCCCCGCTGAACTTGGTTTCGCTACCGTACAATCTCGAGCGATATGTCCTTCCTTTCTACAATTATAGCATACCTTGAACTGTTGTGGACAGTTTGGGCTGATATGTCCCTCTTTTCCACATTTATAGCATATGACCGGTGGTCGTTCTCCTCCCTTGGAACCAGTTGCTGCTGGTGCTGACGTCTTCGTATTGTCATTGTTGAATCTCCTCTTTTTAAAATCTCCTCCCGACTCGCTTCTTCTATTTTCATAGCCACGATTACCACCAGAGTGGTTGTCGTTCTTGTCTGTATTTTTCTTTCTCCGCTGGTTATCATTGTTCTGACGACTGTTGTCACCGATATGATCCTGGTTGTGGTCCCTCGGTTGACCGTACTCGTTATCTCGCTCTAATAATTGAGCCCTGTTGACAACATCTGAATAGAGAGAAAATTTATGAGAAATGAGATATTGACGTATGCCGGGTTTCAAACCTCTCAGAAACATCCGCGTCATACGTTCCTCATTCTCCACCAAATGAGGTGCAAACCTGGACAACTCTGCAAACTTCGCCTCGTACTGGGACACCGTCATGTTATTCTGCTCCAGTCTAATAAACTCTACCTCCTTCATATGACGAATACTTTCTGGAAAGTACTTGTCATTGAATAGTTTCTAAAATGTCTCCCAAGACATGCTGAGTGCGGCTGGATGGGTACGCTTCACAGATTCTCACCAGTAGTCTGCCTCGCCACGGAACATAATGGTGGCGAATGGAATCTTCTGTTCTTCCGTGCATCCCAAGACATCAAATATCTTGGTAATTTGCTTGATCCATGTCTCCGCCTTAATCGGATCTGACTTTCCCCAGAATTTTGGTGGTCCCAACTCTTTGAACTGCTTGGCTGTGACCAGCTATGCGTTGCCATTGTTTCTTCCTATATTTTGAACAGGAATCTCCTTCGTCTGGTTTTGCATGAATCGCAAAAAGCTTCTAAACATCTCATCGTTCACCATCTGTTCAGTGGTGTTGTTCACAGGAGGAACATTGCCAGCCTGTTGCACGTTCTCCTCGTTGGTGAGTATAGGCATCTCCACCGTGTCATTTACTCCACTGTTAACATTCTCAGTCGACATTCTCAAATACTGCCATAAAACAAAGGTTAATTTAACAAATTAACATATCACATAATATCCCTATATTATGACCGACCAACAAATAAGCTTAGGTAGGACACACTAGCGAAGGATTTACTTGTCTCTCCCCTCCTAGTTTTATTCCCCGATCTCCGCCAGAGATCATATCCCTAAGCTCTGATACCAACTGTGACGCCCCCAAAACAGGTATACAACACCCATTCTGAGTCGTCAATAACATGGTACAAAAACAACTACATCTTTACTATTACAACATAAGAACTGTGTGTTTAAATACAAACATTGTCATCTAGACAATATCCACACTCAAATAAGTCCTCATTACAATTATTGATACATTATTTCACAAAAATGGTGAGGACTACTAAAATAACTTCTAGAACCATCATTCCATACCCCGACTAGTACTCGCTACATTCTCGCCTCCTGAGAAAAATAGAACAAAAAGAAAAAGGGTGAGCTCAACTAGCCCAGTAAAGAATATTATGACTAAGATAACATAGAACAAATTATCGTTAGTCTTCAACAGGAAAAAAATATAATAGAATACAATAGACAACAAGTTTTAAATCAATATTCGCAACAGAAAATAATAATTCATAGAAGAGTTACGTAGAGAATGAAATCTACTATTATCTATGAATTTAAAAGTCCATCATCAGCATTTTATCCCTGTAACATCAATCAATATTCATCTTCGCACTACAGGCCAAAGATATTCACCAGTTGGTCATGTTCATCTAAACACATGTTCATCTTTGCACTACGGGCCAAAGATATTCATCAGAAATTATTAATCTTTGCACTACAGGCCAAAGATATTCAATTATATCATCATTTAGGACTGAGGATGATGAAAAATATTTTAAAGAAAACGAATCCAGTGAAACAAAATAATAAATATTAAGGATTCGTATTTCAGCTATTCCATGTCCAAAAATACCTCATAAATAATCATAGTGGAGTAAAATTTAAGAATGATCAAAACATGGATACAATCAAAGCTAGTATCCAGAATAGATATTTTGGACGAAAAGAAAAAAAATTTATTTTTCGGTGAATAGTAACTCGTGAATAGTAACTCATGAATAGTAACTCCGATATGAAAAGTTTCAACTTTGATAAAAAGTTCAGATCAATACTTCGGCATAATGATATTGGAGAAAATAATATCATTTAAGAAGAAATAGCATCCCTTACCTCGGAAAGACGGTACTTCTGACTGGAATACTAGATATAGTGCTGAAGGAAACTTGCACCGTATAGCAACACTCAAAGTATCAAATACTCACAAGAATACGCTCGATATAGAGAGAGAAATAGAGAGAAACTTGTGTTTCTGGTGTGCTTTTCAATTCTAACCTAAGCACCATATTTATAGGAAAATGCTTAGAACACCAAAGCAGAAAATTTAATATAATATTAATATATTTATCAAATTTTCCTTAGCCCACCTCTAGACATCTGATCTCAGCTAGTTTATATCACATGTTAGCCCACTTAAATGCCAAAAAACGTTTTTCTTCAAAATAATAAATAAAACTTCCAAAAATCAATTATTTCGGAACTTCAGAACTTCAATAATTCATAATAAATAGCCCTTTTATCAGAAAATTCGAATTTTGTTATAGGAAATTCAATTCTCTACAATTTTGCAGAAGAAAGTTTTTCCAAATTCCAAACAGAAATTGACCGAAATCCACAAACGGGCGATTTTACAGTCAATAATAAATTTTCGGTCAAGAATTGTGTCCACCAACACACAAAACATGTATTAATCATTTAATGCCACAAAAATACTCTTCCTCCTCATATACTCATATATCCCACATTCATTGTAAAAATATCACCATCAATATATTATTAAAATAATATATTTAAATGAATTATTTTATCAAAAAAATAAAATATTAATTTTCAACAATTGTCACATTAAAAATTTTCTCCATCTATATCCACATAAAATCAATATTTTTCTCATCATATAAATCAATAATTAATTATACACAAATAATATTACAGAATCACAGTACTGACAACCAGGCCGTTCCTAGGAAAGAGGGGGCTTTCCAATAAAGATTTCTCCTTACTGGCGCCCAATTAGATGACCAAACATCTCCTTAGACAGAACTTTCTAGACATTGTCAATAATGTTATCTAATAATATTATTCAGATAATATGAATTATTGCTCCGATAATGGAAAATACTGTGTAGTGACAATTATAAAATATTAACGTAGCAATTATTTAATCAATAAAATTAAATATTGAACAGTAATTACTGTAACCATTATTGAGTAGTGCATTCTTACGTAAGAATCAATAATTGGTACAATACCGTGTGCTACTGTGCAACAACGCGTATTACCATGCTTTAACCATCGGGTATTCCAACAGTATTAACGGTAACAACTACGCTGTTATTTATAAACAACTTATTTTTGTCGTTTTCTTCATTCAATCGCTTTCCGTTATGGGGCCCACAAAAGAATGCGCCGTCGTACGAATATTCTCCGACAGTAAGAATATTCCACGACCAAGCGAATGTTCCCCGACAACAATGAATATTTTATAACCACTTGCTTATTTAAAATATTTGCGCATTTTACCCATAACTAACCACATTAATCAAATCAACCCTTACTATTTCAGAATAATAAATAGAGGAAATTAAATTTCATTTATTAATAATTTGGGGTCTTACAACCTCCCCTCTTTATGAAATTTCGTCCTCGAAATTGACATACGTACCTGGTGTTTCGAAAAGATGAGGATACCTTGCTTTCATTTCCGTTTCCAACTCCCAGGTCATTTCCTCAATAGCATGGTTTCTCCAAAAAACTTTAACTTGTGGTATGACCTTCGTGCGTAGGACATGCTCCTTCCTATCCAAGATCTTGACAGGTACCTCCTCGTACGTTAAGTCTTCGGCTATCTCGTCCGGTTCTAACTCAATAACGTGGTTCGGGTCTTTCACATATTTACGAAGCACAGATATATGAAAAATATTATGAACAAGAGACATACTTGGAGGTAACGCGAGTTTATAGGCCACATTTCCTACTCGGTCAAGAATCTGAAATGGACCAATAAATCGTGGATTGAGCTTTCCTCTCTTCCCAAATCTTGTAACTCCTTTCCATGGAGCTACACGTAATAATACATGATCCCCAATGTCAAATTCCACGTCCTTTCGATGAAGATCCACATAACTCTTTTGTCGATCCTGTGCCATTTGTATACGTTGTCGAATCGTTTGGATTTTCTCTGTAGTCATTCGTACCAACTCTGGTCCCAACAACGTTGCTTCTCCCACCTCATCCCAACATACTGGAGAGCGACACTTTCGTCCATACAATGCTTCAAAGGGAGCCACACCTATACTTGCCTGATAACTGTTGTTGTAGGAGAATTTCACCAATGGTAGGTACTTATCCCAACTTCCTTTGAAATCTAGGACACAAAGTCTTAATAGATCTTCAAGAGTTTGAATAGTCCTCTCTGATTACCCGTCCGTTTGAGGATGGTATGCCGAACTGAACCGTAAATCCGTGCCCATAACTTTTTGCAAGCTAAACCAAAATCTTAAAGTGAATCTTGGGTCACGATCCGAAACTATGGATATTGGCATGCCATTCAACCTTACAATCTCATTTACGTACATACTAGCAAGACGTTCAAGGGAATAAGTCTCCCGTATCGGCAAGAAATGAGCAGACTTGGTTAATCTATCAACTATAACCCAAATAGCATTTATGCCTTGAGAAACAGTGGGAAGACCCGTAACGAAATCCATGGTAATGTGTTCCCACTTCCATTTCGGAATCTCAAGTGGTTACAATGGACCCTTTGGTACTTGATGCTCCGCCTTTACACGTTGACAAGTTAAACACCTCGAGATAAACTTTACAATCTCTCTCTTCAAATTGTTCCACCAAAATGTATGTCGAAGATCACGATACATTTTAGTACTTTCAGGATGGATTACAAATGGTGTATTGTGTGCCTCCATCATGATCTTGTACTTTAAATCAGAATCGTTAGGAACACAAAGTCTGGAGTGGACTCGAAGTATTCCTTCTTCATCGATTCTTGCTTCTGGAATAGCACCTTCTTGCACTTTCTTCTTCATACGCATCAGCTCCGGGTCTGTAGCTTGAGCAACTTTAACTTTATCGATTAAAGTTGGTTCTACGCGTATACTTGACATCATCGCACTCGTTCCTGCATATGATCTTCTACTCAACGCGTCAGCTACCACGTTTGCTTTTCCAGGATGATATTGAATAGTGTGGTCGTAATCTTTCAACAGCTCGAGCCAACGTCGTTGCCGCATGTTGAGTTCTTTTTGAGTGAAGAAATATTTGAGGCTTTTATGGTTTGAATATATCTCCACTTTCTCCCCATATAGATAGTGCTTCCAGATCTTTAGCGCGAAAACGACTGCTGCCAACTCTAGATCATGAGTAGGATAATTCCTCTCATATTCTTTAAGTTGTCGCGAGGCATAGGCTATGACTTTCCCACGTTGCATGAGAACACATAATAACCCTTTGCCTGAAGTATCGCTGTAGATAACAAATCCATCTGAACCAAATGGTATTGCCAGAACAGGTGCCGAAATGAGTCTCCTCTTAAGCTCTTGGAAACTCTTCTCGCATTCTTCGCTCCATACGAATTTGATATCCTTCCGAGTCAGCTGAGTTAACGGGGTAGCGATTCGAGAAAACCCTTCTACGAATTTCCGATAATAACCAGCTAAGCCCAGAAAGCTACGTACATCGGTCACCGTCTTCAGTTGCTCCCAGCTTTGTATTGCTTCAATCTTCGCCGGGTCCACAGATACTCCATATTTTGACACCACGTGCCCTCGGAATGCTACTTCCTCAAGCCAGAACTCGCATTTCTTCAACTTAGCATATAACTTGTTTTCACGCAGCCTTTGGAGTACCAGCTTCAAATGGTGCTCATGATCTTCACGGCTTTTGGAATATATGAGGATGTCATCAATAAAGACAACAACGAACTGATCCAAATAATCCTTGAATACTCGGTTCATCATATCCATGAAAGCCGCAAGAGCATTAGTCAATCCAAAATACATGACTAAGAATTCATAATGCCCGTACCGAGTTCTAAAGGCAGTCTTCGGAATATCCTCAGTTTTAACCTTCAGCTGATGATATCCAGAACGAAGATCGATTTTTGAAAAGAATTGTGCTCCTTGTAACTGGTCAAACAGGTCATCAATACGAGGTAGCGGATACCTATTCTTGATAGTGACATGGTTTAATTCCCGGTAATCGATACAAAGTCGCATACTCCCGTCTTTCTTCTTTACAAATAAAATAGGAGCACCCCAAGGAGATGTACTAGGACGAATGAAACCGATGTCCAATAACTCTTGTAGTTGGACCTTCAACTCCTGAAGTTCAATAGGAGCCATTCGATATGGGATTTTAGAAATAGGCTTTGTACCAGGTTCAAGATCAATAAAGAATTCAACTTCACGTTTCGGAGGTAGACCGGGAAGTTCTTCAGGAAATACGTCAGGAAAGTTACTAACAACAGGAATATTATTCAAATTTGACGTGTCTTTATTCAAATCCATAACATGGGCTAAGAAAGCTTGACATCCGTTTTTTAATAAACGAATGGCTTTATGGCTTGATATAACAGTGATTGATTTTAATGGCTTAGTTGCTTGAATTCGCACAACAGGTTGATTAAGAATATGAAAACTAACCACCTTACGAAAATAATCAATTTTGGCATGATGAGTAGTTAACCAATCAATTCCTAAAATCACGACAAATGCAAGTATCTTTAAAGAGATAAGGTCAACAGGTAAGGTGATGGTGTCAACTTGGATCAAACAAGATTTATAAACAGTAGATATGATGAAAGTTTCCCCTAACGGAGTCTCCACAGATAAATCAAAGTCTAATTTCTCCGGAGTCAAGTTTAAAAGTTGAGCACAAGCAGGAGAAATAAATGAATGGGTAGCACCGGTATTTAGTAAGGTATAAACTTCACATGAATTTATGATTAGCTTACCCGCGATCACCTCGTTTGGGTTCCTCGCATGTTGACCAGTCACGACAAATGCTCTTCCAGGAACCGTTGACTTTGACTTTTCTAGGGCAGCCTTTTGAGTCACCGTCCCCGCTGAACTTGGTTTCGCTACCGTACAATCTCGAGCGATATGTCCTTCCTTTCTACAATTAGAGCATACCTTGAACTGTTGTGGACAGTTTGGGCTGATATGTCCCTCTTTTCCACATTTATAGCATATGACCGGTGGTCGTTCTCCTCCCTTGGAACCAGTTGCTGCTGGTGCTAACGTCTTCGTATTGTCATTGTTGAATCTCCTCTTTTTAAAATCTCCTCCCGACTCGCTTCTTCTATTTTCATAGCCATGATTACCACCAGAGTGGTTGCCGTTCTTGTCTGTATTTTTCTTTCTCCGCTGGTTATCATTGTTCTGACGACTGTTGTCACCGATATGATCCTGGTTGTGGTCCCTCGGTTGACCGTACTCGTTATCTCGCTCTAATAATTGAGCCCTGTTGACAACATCTGAATAGAGAGAAAATTTATGAGAAATGAGATATTGACGTATGCCGGGTTTCAAACCTCTCAGAAACATCCGCGTCATACGTTCCTCATTCTCCACCAAATGAGGTGCAAACCTGGACAACTCTGCAAACTTCGCCTCATACTGGGACACCGTCATGTTATTCTGCTCCAGTCTAATAAACTCTACCTCCTTCATATGACGAATACTTTCTGGAAAGTACTTGTCATTGAATAGTTTCTAAAATGTCTCCCAAGACATGCTGAGTGCGGCTGGATGGGTACGCTTCACAGATTCTCACCAGTAGTCTGCCTCGCCACGGAACATAATGGTGGCGAATGGAATCTTCTGTTCTTCCGTGCATCCCAAGACATCAAATATCTTGGTAATTTGCTTGATCCATGTCTCCGCCTTAATCGGATCCGACTTTCCCCAGAATTTTGGTGGTCCCAACTCTTTGAACTGCTTGGCTGTGACCAGCTATGCGTTGCCATTGTTTCTTCCTATATTTTGAACAGGAATCTCCTTCGTCTGGTTTTGCATGAATCGCAAAAAGCTTCTAAACATCTCATCGTTCACCATCTGCTCAGTGGTGTTGTTCACATGAGGAACATTGCCAGCCTGTTGCACGTTCTCCTCGTTGGTGAGTATAGGCATCTCCACCGTGTCATTTACTCCACTGTTAACATTCTCAGTCGACATTCTCAAATACTGCCATAAAACAAAGGTTAATTTAACAAATTAACATATCACATAATATCCCTATATTATGACCGACCAACAAATAAGCTTAGGTAGGACACACTAGCGAAGGATTTACTTGTCTCTCCCCTCCTAGTTCTATTCCCCGATCTCCGCCAGAGATCATATCCCTAAGCTCTGATACCAACTGTGACGCCCCCAAAACAGGTATACAACACCCATTCTGAGTCGTCAATAACATGGTACAGAAACAACTACATCTTTACTATTACAACATAAGAACTGTGAGTTTAAATACAAATATTGTCATCTAGACAATATTCACACTCAAATAAGTCCTCATTACAATTATTGATACATTATTTCACAAAAATGGTGAGGACTACTAAAATAACTTCTAGAACCATCATTCCATACCCCGACTAGTACTCGCTACATTCTCGCCTCCTGAGAAAAATGGAACAAAAAAGAAAAGGGTGAGCTCAACTAGCCCAGTAAAGAACATTATGACTAAGATAACATAGAACAAATTATCGTTAGTCTTCAACAGGGAAAAAATATAATAGAATACAATAGACAACAAGTTTTAAATCAATATTCGCAGCGGAAAATAATAATTCATAGAAGAGTTACGTAGAGAATGAAATCTACTATTATCTATGAATTTAAAAGTCCATCATCAGCATTTTATCCCTGTAACATCAATCAATATTCATCTTCGCACTACAGGCCAAAGATATTCACCAGTTGGTCATGTTCATCTAAACACCTGTTCATCTTTGCACTACGGGCCAAAGATATTCATCAAAAATTATTAATCTTTGCACTACAGGCCAAAGATATTCAATTATATCATCATTTAGGACTGAGGATGATGAAAAATATTTTAAAGGAAACAAATCCAGTGAAAAAAAATAATAAATATTAAGGATTCGTATTTCAGCTATTCCATGTCCAAAAATACCTCATAAATAATCATAGTGGAGTAAAATTCAAGAATGATCAAAACATGGATACAATCAAAGCTAGTATCCAGAATAGATATTTTGAACAAAAAGAAAAAAATTTCATTTTTCGGTGAATAATAACTCGTGAATTGTAACTCATGAATAGTAACCCCGATATGAAAAGTTCCAAATTTGATAAAAAGTTCAGATCAATACTTCGGCATAATGATATTGGAGAAAATAATATCATTTAAGAAGAAATAACATCCCTTACCTCGGAAAGACGGTTCTTCTGACTGGAATACTAGATATAGTGCTGAAGGAAACTTGCACCGTATAGCAACACTCAAAGTATCAAATACTTACAAGAATACGCTCGATATAGAGAAAGAAATAGAGAGAAACTTGTGTTTCTAGTGTGATTTTCAATTCTAACCTAAGCACCCTATTTATAGGAAAATGCTTAGAACACCAAAGCAGAAAATTTAATATAATATTAATATATTTATCAAATTTTCCTTAGCCCACCTCTAGACATCTGATCTCAGCCCATTTATATCACATGTTAACCCACTTAAATGCCAAAAAACGTTTTTCTTCAAAATAATAAATAAAACTTCCAAAAATCAATTATTTCGGAACTTCAGAACTTCAATAATTCATAATAAATAGTCCTTTTATCAGAAAATTCGAATCTCACGAGTTTTTATAGGAAATTCAATTCTCTACAACTTTGTAAAAGAAAGTTTTTCAAAATTCCAAACAGAAATTAACCGAAATCCACAAACGGGCGATTTTACAATCAATAATAAATTTTCGATCAAGAATTGTGTCCACCAACACACAAAATATGTGTTAATCATTTAATGCCACAAAAATACTCTTCGTCCTCATATACTCATATATCCCACATTCATTGTAAAAATATCACCATCAATATATTATTAAAATAATATATTTAAATGAATTATTTTATCAAAAAAAATAAAATATTAATTTTCAACAATTGTCACATTAAAAATTTTCTCCATCTATATCCACATAAAATCAATATTTTCCTCATCATATAAATCAATAATTAATTATACACAAATAATATTACAGAATCACAATACTGGCAAATAGGCCGTTCCCAGGAAAGAGGGGGCTTTCCAATAAGGATTTCTCCTTACTGGCGCGCAATTAGATGACCAAACCTCTCCTTAGACAGAACTTTCTAGACATTGTCAATAATGTTATCTAATAATATTATTCAGATAATATGAATTATTACTCCGATAATGAAAAATACTGTGTAGTGACAATTATAAAATATTAACGTAGCAATTATTTAATCAATAAAATAAAATATTGAACAGTAATTACTGTAACCATTATTGAGTAGTGCCTTCTTACGTAAAAATCAATAATTGGTGCAATACCGTGTGCTACTGTGCAACAACGCGTATTACCGTGCTTTAATTACCGGGTATTCCAACAGTATTAATGGTAACAACTACGCCGTTATTTATAAACAACTTATTTTTGTCGTTTTCTTCATCCAATCGCTTTTCGTTATGGGGCCCACAAAAGGCTGCGCCGTCATACGAATATTCTCCGACAGTAAGAATATTCCACGACCAAGCGAATATTCCCCGACAACAATGAATATTTTATAACCACTTGCTTATTTAAAATATTTGCGCATTTTACCCATAACTAACCACATTAATCAAATCAACCCTTACTATTTCAGAATAATAAATAGAGGAAATTAAATTTTATTTATTAATAATTTGGGGTTTTACAAAAAATGCTCCGAATACCCGAGTGATTAATACCCGAGTGAATAGTACTAAAATAAATAGCAACCCATGAATAGTAACTCGGTATGAAAAGTACCCCAAATTCTCGGGTGAATATTATTCGAGTGAATAGTAACTGAGTGAATAATAACCCGTGAATAGTACCCCGGGTGAAACTATTGATATTTTATAAGAAAGTGCAGATCAATATTCCAATGAAACGATACTGGATGAAGCGCAAAACTCAAGGATATTTGACTAATTTTAGGAATTATAGAAGCAATAATTACCATAGTAAGTTTAGATTTAAGAATATGAAAAGAAATAATAAACGAAACTGTAAATGGATTTTTAACTATCATGCGGTAGTCCGCTTAGACAGATCATTTTCGTAATTTAATAATAATTGAATACGAAGGGTTATTCACCAGACATGCGGTAGTCCACGTAGACAGGTTATTCTGGCAGAATAATAAAGAATGGAATAATAAAAGATTTCACCATGCATGCGGTAGTCTGTGTAGACAGGTTATTCTCACATAATAATAAAGAATGGAATAACAAAAAATTTCACCATGCATGCGATAGTCTGCGCAGACAGGTTATTCCCACAGAATAATAAAGAATGGAATAATAACCCTTACGAGTATTGAAGGAAAATAACTCTCTTCATGAATACGAAAGAAATAATACCCCTTACGAATACAAAATAAATAACACCTCTTACCTTAGTAGAAGATTGAATACTGAAGTAGGGTAGTAGAAGAATACTCCTCTTCTTTCTCTCTATAGTTTCTCTCTCTAGAGTTTCAGTGAATTCGTAAGAAATAATGAAGGAATGAGCTTTTATTTATAGAAAAAAGGACTGAATAGTAACTAATTTATGAACGGCCCAGATTAATTTACTTTTAAACGGACGGTCCATATTGATTTACTATTAAAACTTAAAGCAACGGTCTATACTGATTTGCTTTAAACCAGCGATCCATATTAATTTACTATTATAACTTTCCACCAGCGGTCCATATTGATTTACTATTATATCTTCAACCAACGATCCATATTGATTTACTATTATAACTTCAACCAATGGTCTGAAAAATTAGCACATCTCCTCATGGAATAATAAGTCAAACTTATAACAAACACCTTATAACAAATCCCTCTATTTATATCAAAAAATTGAATAAATATTTATCACAAATCACTTTTTTTTAATCAACACATTTTTTATCTATTAACAATTATTCATCATTAATATTATAACTCACAATATTTAACAACTAGATCATTCCCAGGAAAAAGGGGGCTTTCTGATAAGGATTTCTCCCTATTGACGCGCAATTAGGTGACCAAACCTCTCATCGACAGAACTTTCTAGACATCGTCAATATTACAAATAATAATATGAATAACTTTGTCGTCTCAATTATTGATTTAGTAATATAAAATATTATGCAGATGATATTGTGACAATAATTGAATCAAATAACGTGAGATCCTATGTAGTAATTACTATAGCAATAATTGAGTATAACTGAGTGGCTTCTTGCGTAAGCATCAATAATCAATACCGTGTGCTACTATGTAACCACGCGTATTACTGTACTTTTACCACCGGGTATTTCAACAGTTTAACGGTAAAACTTTTGCCGTTATTTTTATAAAAAGATATTTCTGTCGTTTTCTAACTCCGACAGTTATTCCGTTGTGGGGTCCACTAATGATGGTGTCGTCTTACAAATATTCTCCGACACAACAAATATTTTATATCAACTTGCTTACTTTGTAAAATTTTCAAATATCACCATTAACTTTAACCTTTTATCAATTTAACCATTTATTAAATAGAATAATAGTTATAAGAAAATTAAATACTTTCATTTCATAAAATTCGGGGTCGTACAAATAGTACCCCGACATGAAAATATTAAAATTTAATAAGAAAGTTCCGACTAAGATTTCAGTGAAATGATATTAGATGAAGCGCAAATCTCAAGAAATTTCTAATCATTTCAGGAATTATCGAAGCAATACTTATTATAGTAAGTTTAGATTTAGGAATATGAAATGAAATAATATCACTTACAAAATATGGAGTGTAAAAGAATATACAAAATTACAAATGGATTTTCACCCGTCATATGGTAATCCGCGTAGACAGATCATTTCCACAACTTAATAAAGAATGAATACGAAGAGTTATTCACTAGGCATGCGATAATCCGCGTAGACATGTTATTCCCACAGTTTAATAAGGAATAGAATGACAACCCTTATGGGTATGAAGAAAATAACATCATTTACCTTAATAAAAGACTAGATACTGCTTTTAATCATTTCAGGAATTATAGAAGCAATACTTACCATAGTAAGTTTAGATTTAGGAATATAAAATGAAATAATATCACTTACAAAATATAGAGTATAAAAGAATATACAAAATTTCAAATGGATTTTCACCCGTCATGTGGTAATCCGCGTAGACAGATCATTTCCACAACTTAATAAAGAATGAATACGAAGAGTTATTTACTAGGCATGCGGTAATCCACGTAGACATGTTATTCTCACAGTTTAATAAGGAATAGAATGACAACCCTTATGGGTATGAAAAAAATAACATCATTTACCTTAATAAAAAACTAGATACTGCACTAGTGTAGAACCAGAACTTTGTGTTGGTGGTGTGTGCTTGCTTCTCGAATACTCTTCTTCTTTCTCTCTCTATAGTTTCTCTCTCTATAGCTTTAGTGAAATGGTGAGAATGAAGGAAGAAATGGGCTTCTATTTATAGAAGAATTACAGCTTTGCCCTTACAATGTGAAGAGGCAAGTGGCTTAACGTCTGGTAATGTGAAAAGGCATGTGGTTTGACGCCTGTAATGTGAAAAGGCAAGTGGTTTAAACGCCTGTAGTGTGACAAGGAAAGTGGTTTGACACCTGTAATGTGAAAAGGCAAGTACCATTGGCGAAAGTGACTCTTAGATGATGCATATGGGTCCCATAGAATAAGTCAAACTTACAACAAACGTCTCATGACAAACCACTCTATTTATATCAAAAATTAAATAAATATTTACCATAATTCACTTATTTTCAATCAACACATTTTTAATATTTCAACAGTTATTCATCAATAATATCATAACTCACAATATTGACAACCATATCGTTCCCAGAAAAGATGGGGTTTTTCGATAAGAATTTCTCCTTACTGGCGCGCAATTAAATAACCTAACCCCTTTCCTCGACAGAAATTTCTAGACATTGTCAATAATGCTAATAATAATATGAGTAACTGTGTCGTATCAATTATTGATTTAATAATATAAAATATTGTGCAGATGTTATTGTAACAATTATTGAATCAATAATATGAGATACTATGCAGCAACTACTGTTACAATTATTGAATGAAATACTGAGTGCCTTTTTACGTAAGAATTAATAATCAGAGATACTGTGCAATACTGTGTGCTATTGTGCAACAACGCGTATTACTGTACTTTTATCACCGGGTATTTATCAGCTTAACGGTAAAAGTTTTGCCGTTATTTTTATAAAAAGGTTATTTCTGTCGCTTTCTATATCCGACAGTTATTCCGTTGTGGGGTCTAGCAATGATTGCGTCGTCATACGAATATTCTCCAAAAAAATATTTACTGACCAAATCAATATTCCCCAAAAAATGAATATTTTATAACAACTTAATTATTTGTAAAATTTTCACATTTCACCCATAACTATAACATTTATTAAATTATCACCTTATTATTTAGAATAATATTTAGAGAAAATTAAATCTTTATTCATAATAAGTTGGGGTCTTACAGTTACGCTCATAGAGCAGGCTTTTCGTTAGCCCCTGCCTACTCAGGTATTCTGCATGTTTATGTTATTTTCATGTAACAGTATCTTTTTTAATTCTCACATATATACGAACTAATGATTATTATTTTTAATTCTATCAACATGGTGACGATGGTGAGGGGACTGGCGAAGATGATGGCGAGCAGGGGGCGACGACACTGATTTTTATACACCAGAGCAGCATCGTCGTCTACCTCCGCCCTGTGACGATCTTCTTACTAGTTTATAGTTCATTTTATTCATTAAATTGTAGATTATTTGTACATATTGTAGTCTAGTCACGTCTGTAAAAGTTTTGTAAATCATATTGTATATAATTTATGGAATATTAGATTATATTTGTAATTGTTGATGAGTTAGTAGATCATTTGTAATTGTTAGCTTATATATGTAATTGTTAGCTTAGTTGTTGATGATGAGATGGTATATGGTTTTAGCGTTATGTTGAATGAATGTGAAATATATTACTATTATTGGGATAAAACAAGTTGTAGGTACTGGAAAAATGGGTTTAAACACCTGGAAATTATAATTTTAAAAAAATTGTTTAAAAATTATTTATATTAATTTTGATGGAATAAGGTATTTCCGACGAAAAATCCGTCGAAAAAAGTTTTTCCCAACATTAGAAAAAATATATATTTTCCGTCAAAATTACATTATTTCCAAGGGAATTTTCAGTTGGAATTATCAATAAAATAGTTTTTAAAAATACCAAATTTTCCGTCAAAATTATCTTATTTTCGAGGGAAGTCTCGTTGAAAATAAACTCGTTTTATACTCGACTGATTAATTCCGTCGTAAGTATTCCCTCGAAAATAAGATAATTCCGACGGAACTCCGTCAGAAATAAATTAGTCAAAAACTTGAGTGTTTCGATGAAATTTTTGACGGACCTTATCTCCGATGCGTGTATATACGACTAAATTTTTGATGGAATATTATCTCCGAAATACTCTATTTTCGACAGAATGGGCTTAAGACCGACAGAATATTCCATCGAAAATAACGTTTTTTCTTATATTGTGAAGTATGAGTATTAACGTTTATAACTTTTGTCATAAACCTGTTACTGACATGTCAAGATTCTGTAGTCTATGATTTTGCTAGAACTAGCCTTCAGTATAGAAACATAAAGTTAGTCCTCAGATCGTTGAGTAACTTCACTCAACAATATGTCTTTACAATTTTCAGTGGCTCTGCGATATGACTTCACTTTACGATCTCATCTTCTACTCAACGAAATACATGTCCGCCTTGGACAATTTCAACTATTACAAAGATTACGTAATTATACCCTACGATTTTGGATCTACCTAATTTATTAGATCCCTAATTAAGTCCTTTTGCATAAAATTCTCATAAAGACTTTATAAAACAAATTTAAAATTACAAATATACGTTAATATATCAAATCAAATAGAGTAACTCATAAATGCAAGTACTAATAATACTATATTATTTAATATGATAGGTATAATAGACTTTATAACGTAGATGTAATATAATTAGTATGGGAAACTAGCAAATGAGAAGTTGCAAATATATTTCATCACATACAAATTAAGGTAATTAAAGCAAATGAGAAATTGCAAATAATGCTATATATAAATTTCAATAATTTCAACCCATGGCACATTAATCGTGATAAAATTAATGTCTTATACTAACTTATTTAAACAAATGTGAATCAAAATTTAAAAGCCCCAAAATTAAACATTCACTAACCTTCAATTTGAGAGGGATAAATGGAGGAAATTCGGCATTTTTTTTCTTCTTTTTTTTTTACCAACAGCCACACCAACCAATGGCCCCAAAACCACCGGAGAAGTGAGAGAGAGCAATACGACTTTCTATTTTTTCTTTTTTCTATTTTTTTCAATCAGCGACGGCTATGTTTTGAAGCAAAGATGTAAAGTTTTAAAATATATCTTCGACAGCATTTTCGTCAAGAATCTATCCGTCGAAAATAATATATTCTGGACAGAAATCCCATCCAAAATATGATTGGCCTAGACGGGAACTTTGGTGCCAAGGATGTACCTTTTCTGACAAAATGTCGTCGGAATTAAAATATTTTTGAGAGAATATTTTTTTGAAAATGTTGGGGCTTGAATATTTAGGCTCAGATGATACGATGGGCCATAGTCCACATAGAGGAATTTTACTTTGCGTTAGTAACCTATTTGGGCAGTTGATGATTTTAAGGAATCTAAGATTCTTAACCATATTTGATTTCCAACTCTTAAAGAAAGATTCCAGATCATTTCCTTAAGAAGATTTGTGACGCCCCCAAAATAGGTATACATCACCAATTTTGAGTCGTCAAATACATGGTACAGAATACAACTACAACTTAATTATACAACTGTCGTGTAAAATATGACAAAACATAATTGAGAGTTTTAACATGGATATTGTCTTCTAGACAATATCCACGCTCAAATTCAATCTCATTACATTTATTATCACACTATTTCTCATAATAGTGAGGACTAATAAAACAAGCATCTGGACCGTCAATCCATTCCCTGACTAGTCCCAGCTATATTCTCATTTCCTAAAGAGAACAATGAAAGAAAAGGGTGAGCTCAACTAGCCCAGTAAGAAATATTATAACTAAGATAATGCAGAATAAATTATCGTTATCCTTCAATAGTGTTAAACTGATAAAATACAATAAACATCAAGTTTAACTGCAGCGGAACAAGCAATCCATTAGAAGAGTCGAGTAGAGCATGATATCGACTATCTTCTATGATTTAAGAGTTTATCATCAGTTTTTTCACTGAGACCCAGCTCAATAAATAATTCACATCACTGAGTTATCCATGCACTACGGGCCAAGGATATTCATTAGTATCACGACCACGAATTATCCATGCACTACGGGCCAAAGATATTCGTGTTTTCATCAACGGTCATGATCACGCCATAAAATAATTCATCTTTGCACCCTTGGCCGAAGAGAACCCATGGTTATGATCATACCAAAAACTGTCCATCAATGCACTACGGGCAAATGAGGACTTTTACCACATCATTTGTAACATTAAGGTCATGATTATACCGAATAATTCATGATCATAATTATACAAATCAACAGTCCATCTATGCACGCAAGCCATAGATGACTTTTATCAAAATATAAACATGAGGATGATGACAATGATATAAGCATTAATCAAACGAAATCAAGGATAAATATTAAAGACTTTAAATTTATCCAGAGTTTAAAAATATCCAAATTGTCAACATGATACTGCTTTGTGGAGTAGAATTCAAGAATAATATTCATGTATCAAAAATAATTTAGACAGAAAAGAAATATATTTTTTAGGTGAATAGTACCCCATGAATAGTATTCTATGAATAGTATTTCGGGAATAGTACTTTGTGAATAGTACCTCGGCATGAAAAGTACCCCAAATACCCGAGTGAATAGTAATCGGGTGAATAGTAACCCATAAATAGTAACTCGTGAATAGTACTCTGACATGAAAAGTGCCCCCGAATACCCGAGTGAATAATATTCGAGTAAATAGTAATCGGTTGAATAGTAACTCGTGAATAGTACTTTATGAATAGTACTTTGTGAATAGTACTCATGGACAGTACTCCGCATTAAAAGATTAAAATTTAACAAGAATGTGTAAAAAATATCCTTATGAAACGATACTAGATGAAGCGCAAATTTTAAAGATATTCTACTAATTTCACGGAGTATAGAAGCAATACTTTAACAAAATGAGGGTATAATCAGGAATACGAGACGAAATAATATTACTCACATACTACAGAGTATGGAAGAAAATATTATTCCTTATGAATACTGAAAAACATAATATCCCTTACAAATACGAAAGAAATAATAGTCCTTACGAATACGAAAGAAATAATACCCCTTACGAATATTGAACGAAAATAATATTCCTTACGAATATTAAACGAAATAAAATTTCTTACGAATACGAAAAATAATATCGTAAGCGAATATGGAACAAATAATACCCCTTATCTCAGAAGAAGACTGGATACTGGAATAGTGAAGTAGCAGATGTAAGACCCCGAATTTTTTTTAATAAAATGAAATTTCTTTTATTTATTATTTTGAAATAGTAAGGGTTTATTTGATTAATGTGGTTAGTTATGAGTAAAATGAGCAAATATTTGTAAATAAGCAAGTGGTTATAAAATATTCATTATTGTCGGGGAATATTCGTTTGGTCGTGGAATATTATTGCTGTCGGAGAATATTCGTACGACGATGCAGCCTTTGGTGGGCCCCATAACGGAAAGTGATTGGATGAAGAAAACGACGATTATAAGATGTTTATAAATAACGGCGTAGTTGTTACCGTTAATACTGTTGGAATACCCTGTGGTTAAAACACAGTAATACGCGTTGTTGCACAGTAGCACACGGTATTGCACCAATTATTGATTCTTACGTAAGAAGACACTACTCAATAATTATTACAGTAATTACTGTTCAATATTTTTTTTTATTGATTCAATAATTATCGCATTGATATTTTATATTACTGTTATTCAATAATTGTCACTACACAATATTTTTCATTATTGGAGCAATAATCCATATTATCTGAATAATATTATTAGATAACATTATTGGCAATGTCTAGAAAGTTCTGTCTAAGGAGAGGTTTGGTAACCTAATTGCGCGCTAGTAAGGAAAAAAAATCTTTATTGGAAAGCCCCCTCTTTCTTGGGAACGGTCTGGTTGTCAGTATTGTGATTCTTTAATATTATTTGTGAATAATTAATTATTAATTTATATGATAAGAAAAATATTCATTTTATGTGACTATAGAAGGAGAAAATTTTTAATGTGACAATTGTTAAAAATTGATATTTTATCTTTTCTGATAAAATAATTCATTTAAATATATTATTATATTATAATAATATAATAATGGTGATATTTTTACAATGAATGAGTGATATATGAATAAATGAGGAGGAAGAGTATTTTTATTACAATAAATGTTTAACACATGTTTTGTGTGTTGGTGGTCCTTATTTTTTACTGAAATTGGATTTTAGCATGTAAAATCGTCCGTATGTGGATTTTGGTCAATTTCTGTTTGGAATTTGGAAAAAACTTAAACTTACAAAGTTGTAGAAAATTGAATATCCTATAGAAGGACATAAGATTCGAATTTTTTTGATAAAAGGGCTATTTATTATGAATTATTGAAGTTCCGGAATATTGGATCTGAATTTATTTAGTTACAAAAAATATGTAAAACGTGTTCTTCATTTTGGTGGGCCCCACTTGCATGTGTAAGATGCTAAATTCAGAATTATTGGTGTGCATAGGAAATTTATATATAAATAATAATATTTTATTAAATTTTCTGCTTTGGTGTTCTAAGTATTTTCCTATAAATAGGGTGCTTAGGTTAAAATTGAAAATCACACCAGAAACTGAAATCTTTTCTCTATATTATCGAGCGTATTCTTGTGAGTATTTTGATATCTTGAGTGTTGCTATACGGTACAAGTTTCTTTCAGCATTATATCTGATATTCCAGCCAGAAGTATTATTCTTTTGAGGTAAGGGATGTTATTTTTTTAATAAATGATATTATTTCTTTCAATATCATTATACCGAAATATTGGTAAGATTTTTCTTGTAAAATTCTTATCTTTTCATGTCGGGGTTACTATTCATGAGTTACTATTCACGAGTTACTATTTATGAGTTACTATCCACGAGTTACTATTCATGAATTACTATTCACGAGTACTATTCACAAAGCATGATGATTTTTCTTATAAAATTTCTTCCTTTTGGTGTCGGGTTAGTATTCACGTATACGACACTATTCACGTATACGGCATTATTCATGAATACGACACTGTTCACATAAAAAACTAAATTTTCTTTTCTGTGTCCAAGATTGTCTGTTATGGTTCCTATCTTTGATTGGATCTATGTTTTGATCTTCATTTTTGAATTCTGCTCCACAATAGTTATTATGGAGTATTTTTAAACATGGATAAACCGAAGTACGAATCCTTACTATTTGTTCTTTTGTCTCACTGGATTCGTTTTCTTTAAAATATATTTTTTATCATTCTCATTCCTAAATGATGATATTACTGAATATCTTTGGCCTGTAGTGCAAAGATGAATGATTTCTTGATGAATATCTTTGGCACGTAGTGCAAAGATGAACAGGTGTTGAGATGAACATGACCGACTGATTAATATCTTTAGCCTGTAGTGCAAAGATGACTATTTGATTCAAGATATATATTGATTGATGTTACAGGGATAAAATATCAATGATGGACTTTTAAATTCATAGATGATAGTAGATTTCATTCTCTACTTAACTCTTCTAATGAATTATTGTTTTCGCTGCAGTTGTTGATCTAAAACTTGTTGTCTATTATATTCTATTATATTTTTTCCTGTTGAGGACTAACGATAATTTGTTCTATATTATCTTAGTCATAATATTCTTTACTGGGTTAGTTGAGCTCACCCTTTTCCTTTTTGTTCTATTTTTCTTCTCAGGAGGCGAGAATGTAGCGGGTACTAGTCGGAGTATGGAATGATGGTTCAAGATAGTTGTTTTAGAAGTCCTCACTATTTTGTAAAATAGTGAATCAATAATTGTAATGAGGACTCCATTTGAGTTTGAATACTGTCTAGATGATAATATTTGTATTTAAACTCACAGTATATGTGTTGTCGTATTTTGCACGACAATTGTAATAATAAAGTTGTAGTTATTTTCTGTACCATGTATTTGGCGACTCAAAATGGGTTGGGTGGAATGAACCTATTTTGGGGGCGTCACAGTTGGTATCAGAGCTTAGGGATATGGTCTCTGGCGGAGATCGGGGAATAGAACTAGGAGGGGAGAGACGAGTAAATCCTTCACTAGTATGTCCTACCTAAGCTTAATTATTGGTTAGTCAGAATATAGGGATATTATGTGATATGTTAATTTTTTTAATTAACCCTTGTTTTATGGTAGTAATTGAGAATGGCAACTGAGAATATTAGCAGTGGAGTAAATGAGACCGTGGAGACACCTTTGCTCACCAATGAGGAGAACGTGCAACAGGACGATAATGTTCCACTTGTGAACAACACCACTGATCAGACGATGAACGATGAGATATTTAGAAGCTTTTTGCAATTCATGCAAAATTAGACGAGGGAGACTCGTGTACAAAATACCGGTGGAAATGATCGCAACGCACGATTTGTCACAGCCAAACAGTTCAAAAAGTTGGGACCACCAGAATTCTGGAGAAAGCCAGATCCGATTAAGGCGGAGACGTAGGTCAAGCAAATTACCAAGATATTCAATGTCTTGGGATTAACGGAGGAACAGAAGGTTCCATTCGCCACTTTTATGTTTCGTAACGAGGCAGATTACTGGTGGAAATCTGTGAAGCGTACCCAGCCAACCGCACTTAGCATGTCTTGGGAAACGTTTCAAAAACTGTTCAATGACAAGTACTTTCCTAAAAGTATTCGTCATATGAAGGAGGTAGAGTTTATTAGACTAGAACAGAACAACATAACGATGTCCCAGTACGAGGCGAACTTCGCGGAGTTATCTAGGTTTGCACCTCATTTGGTGGAAAATGAGGAACGTATGTCGCGGATGTTTTTAAGAGGTTTGAAACCCAACATACGTCAATATCTCATTTCTCATAAATTTTCTCTATATTCAGATGTTGTGAATAGGGCTCAATCATTGGAGCGCGATAATGAGTCAACTCAATCGAAGAATAACGACCTACAACTTGATGATAATCGTACCGATGGCAACGGTCATCAGAACAAGGATAACCATCGTGGAAGAAATTATCGTACCAGAAATGGTAACCACTTCGGTGGTAATCATGGCCAAGATAATAGAAGAAATAACTCAAGTGGAAATTTCAAGAAGAGAAGATTTAACGATGACGGGAAGACATCGACAGCAGCACCAGCACCAGCAATAAATTCTAGGGGAGGAGAATGAACGCCAGTTAGATGCTACAAATGCGAAGAGGAGGGACACATAAGTCCAAACTGTCCACAACCTTCCAAGGTATGTTTTAGTTGTGGAAAAGACGGTCACATAGCTCGATTTTATCCTATAGAGAAATCAAGTCCAGATGGGACGGTGGCACCAAAGGCGGATACGGAAAAAATAAAGTCGGTGGTTTCAGGAAAAGCGTTTGTCGTGACTGGCCAAAACGCGAGGAACCCGAACGAAGTTATCACGGGTTAGTTAATCATAAATTATTCTTGGGAAGTCTATACCTTATTAGATACCGGTTCTACCCATTCTTTTATCTCTTCTGCTTGTGCTCAACGTTTGAACTTAACTCTTGAGAAATTAGACTTTGACTTATTTCTTGAAACTTTGTTAAGAGAAACCTTCATTACATCTACTGTTTATAAATTTTGCTTGATTCAGGATGGCACCATCACATTACCTGTTGATCTTATCTCTTTAAAGATACTTGCTTTTGATGTGATTTTAGGGATTGATTAGTTAACTACTCATCATGCCAAAATTGATTGCTTTCGTAAGGTTGTTAGTTTGCATATTCCTAAGCAACCTGTTATTCGAATTCAAGCAACCAAACCATTGAAGTCAAACTCTTTCATATCAAGCCATAAAGCCATTCGTTTATTAAAAAATGGATGTCAAGCTTTCTTAGCCCATGTCATGGACTTGAACAAAAATACGTCAGATTTGAATGATATTTCTGTTGTTAGTAAATTTTTTGACGTATTTCCTGAAGAATTTCTTCGCCTACTCCCAGAGCGTGATATTGAATTTTGTATCGACTTTAAACCCGGTACAAAACCCATTTCTAAAATCTCATATCGAATGGCTCCTATTGAACTTTAGGAGTTAGAAACCCAACTACAGGAGTTGGTACCCTAGCCTCTATTTGGTGACTTTCTTTGTGGAATGCACCGAAGTCAGACTCTCCGTAGGGGACGCCATATTGGTGTGGTAGTAAATTGATAGGTACCATTGTGACGTGTTATCCAAGATTGGGATATGAATCATAATTGAGAGCAACCTAAGTCAGTAATCGAAATACGTAGCTTTCTAGGCTTAGTTGGTTATTATCGGAGATTCGTGGAAAGATTTTCTCGAATCGCTACTCCATTAACTCAGCTGACTCGAAAAGATACAAAATTCGAATGGAGCGAGGAATGTGGGAAAAGCTTCGAAGAACTCAAGAGGAGACTCATTTCGGCACCTATTCTGACCATACCATCCTGAAAAAGCGAACGTGATAGCTGACGTGTTGAGTAGAAGATCGTATACGAGTACGAGTGCGATATTGTCAAAGACCCATTTCGTATAACTTACAAATGATAGAGATAGAGTTAAAAAAACTCTAGGGACCCACGTGATGATATACGAGTAGAATCGACTTTAATCGATAAAGTTAAAGCTGCTCAAGCTACACACCGGAACTGATGAATATGAAGAAGGAGGTGCAAAAAGTTGTTATTCCAAAAGCGAGAATTAGCGATGTGAGGAAAGCTCAAAACTTCGATTTATTAGTCCATTTGAAATTCTCGATCGAATAGGAATTGTGGCCTATAGACTCGTTTTACCGCCAAGTATGTCACGTGTTCATAACGTTTTTCATGTATCGAAGTAATGAAATTATGTGGATGACCCGAACCACGTTATTGAGTTAGAACCAGACGAAATAGCCGAAGATTTAACGTACGAGGAGGTACCTGTCAAGATCTTGAATAGAAAGGAGCATGTCCTACGCACAAAGGTCATACTGCAAGTTAAGGTTTTGTGGAGGAACCATGCTATTGAAGAAATGACCTGGGAGTTGAAAATAGAAATGAAAGCGAGATATCCTCGCCTTTTCGAAACACCAGGTACGTACGTCAATTTCGAGGACGAAATTTCACAAGGAGGGGAGGTTGTAAGACCCCAAATTATTTTTAATAAAATGAAATTTCCTTTATTTATTATTTTGAAATAGTTAGTGTTTATTTGATTAATGTGGTTAGTTATGGGTAAATTGCACAAATATTTATAAATAAGCAAGTGGTTATAAAATATTCATTGTTGTCGGGGAATATTCGTTTGGTCGTAGAATATTATTGCTATCGGGGAATATTCGTACGACGGCGCAGCCTTTTGTGGGCCCCATAACGGAAAGCGATTGGGTGAAGAAAACGACAAGTATAAGTTATTTATAAATAACTGCGTAGTTGTTACCGTTAATACTGTTGGAATACCCGGTGGTTAAAACACAGTAATACGCGTTGTTGCACAGTAGCACACGGTATTGCGCCAATTATTGATTATTACGTAAGAAGGCACTACTCAATAATTGTTACAGTAATTACTATTTAATATTTTGTTTTATTGATTTAATAATTATTGCATTGATATTTTATATTACTGTTATTCAATAATTGTCACTACACAATATTTTCTATTATCGGAGCAATAATTCATATTATCTGAATAATATTATTAGATAACATTATTGAAAATGTCTAGAAAGTTCTGTCTAATGAGAGGTTTGGTCACCTAATTGCGCGCCAGTAAGGAGAGATCTTTATTGGAAAGCCCCCTCTTTCTTGGGAATGGCCTAGTTGTCAGTATTGTGATTCTTTAATATTATTTGTGAATAATTAATTATTGATTTATATGACAAGGAAAATATTCATTTTATGTGAATATAGATGGAGAAAATTTTTAATGTGACAATTGTTAAAAATTGATATTTTATCTTTTCTGATAAAATAATTCATTTAAATATATTATTATATTATAATAATATAATAATGGTGATATTTTTACAATGAATGGGTGATATATGAATAAATGAGGAGGAAGAGTATTTTTCTTACAATAAATATTTAACACATGTTTTGTGTGTTGGTAGACCTTATTTTTGACTGAAATTCGATTTTAGCTTGTAAAATCGTCCGTATGTGGATTTCGGTTAATTTCTGTTTGGAATTTGGAAAAACTTAAACTTACAGAGTTGTAGAGAATTGAATATCCTATGGAAGGAGATAAGATTCAAATTTTTCTGATAAAAGGGCTATTTATTATGAATTATTGAAGTTCTAAAATATTTGATCTGAATTTATTTAGTTGCAAAAAATATGTAAAACATGTTCTTCATTTTGGTGGGCCCCACTTGCAAGTGCAAGATGCTGAATTCAGAATTCTTGGTGTGCGTAGGAAATTTATTTATAAATAATAATATTTTATTAAATTTTCTGCTTTGGTGTTCTAAGCATTTTCCTATAAATAGGGTGCTTAGGTTAGAATTGAAAATCACACCAGAAACTGAAATCTTCTCTCCATATATTATCGAGCGTATTCTTGTGAGTATTTTGATATCTGGAGTGTTGCTATACGGTGCAAGTTTCTTTTAACATTATATCTGATATTTCAGCTAAAAGTACTATTCTTTTAAGGTAAGGGATGCTATTTTTTTAATAAATGATATTATTTCTTTCAATATCATTATACCGGAATATTGGTAAGATTTTTCTTGTGAAATTCTTATCTTTTCATGTCGGGGTTACTATTCATGAGTTACTATTCACGAGTTACTATTTATGAGTTACTATCCACGATTTACTATTTATGAATTACTATTCACGAGTACTATTCACAAAGCATGACGATTTTTCTTGTAAAATTTTTACCTTCACGTATACGGCATTATTCATGAATACGACACTATTCACATAAAAAACTAAATTTTCTTTTCTGTGTCCAAGATTGTCTGTTATGGTTCCTATCTTTGATTGGATCTATGTTTTGATCTTCATTTTTGAATTCTGCTCCACAATAGTTATTATGGAGTATTTTTAAACATGGATAAACCGAAGTACGAATTCTTACTATTTGTTCTTTTGTCTCACTAGATACGTTTTCTTTAAAATATATTTTTCATCATCCTCAGTCCTAAATGATGATATTACTGAATATCTTTGGCCTGTAGTGCAAAGATGAATGATTTCTTGATGAATATCTTTGGCCGTAGTGCAAAGATGAACAGGTGTTGAGATAAACATAACCGACTGATTAATATCTTTAGCCTATAGTGCAAAGATGACTATTTGATTCAAGATGTATATTGATTGATGTTACAGTAATAAAATATCGATGATGGACTTTTAAATTCATAGATGATAGTAGATTTCATTCTCTACTTAACTCTTTTAATGAATTGTTGTTTCCGCTGCAGTTGTTGATCTAAAACTTGTTGTCTATTGTATTCTATTAGATTTTTCCTTGTTGAGGACTAATGATAATTTGTTCTATATTATCTTAGTCATAATATTCTTTACTAGGCTAGTTGAGCTCACACTTTTCCTTTTTGTTCTATTTTTCTTCTCAGGAGGCGAGAATGTAGCGGGTACTAGTCGGGGTATGGAATGATGGTTCAAGATAGTTGTTTTAGTAGTCCTCACTATTTTGTAAAATAGTGTATCAATAATTATAATGAGGACTCCATTTGAGTTTGAATATTGTCTAGATGACAATATTTGTATTTAAACTCACAGTATATGTGTTGTCGTATTTTGCACGACAATTATAATAATAAAATTATAGTTATTTTCTGTACCATGTATTTGGCGACTCAGAATGGGTTGGGTGGAATGAACCTATTTTGGGGGTGTCACAGCAGACTTCTCTTCTTATTTCTCTCTATAGCTTCTCTCTCTATAGCTTCTCTCTCTGTAATTGCTCTTGTGAGTCTTTGTAAATTGGTAAGAATGAAGGAAGAATGAGCTTCTATTTATAGGAAAATATAGTTTTGATAATTGTACGTTTTGGTGCTCGAAATATTACAGTATAATACTTTCATCTTCTCCTTCATTTTTAATTTAGTCCTGCAAGTATTATCAAACTTGCACCTCCTCCCCTAATAGTATATCATGTGAATCAATAGTACAATCACGTGAATCAATAGTTCTATACATGTGAAAAAAATAATTACAGTATAGTACCTTCATCTATACCTCTATTTTTAATTTAGTCATGCAAGTATTATCAATCTTGCACCAACTCCCCTAATAGTGCATGCATGTGAATCAATAGTACATACATGTGAACAAATAGTTATAAGCATGTGAATTAATAGCAATTAATTACTCATTTATCCGATTAATTACCCGATTGGTCAATATAACCTCCAGACATCCATTATTATCGAAATAGATGTCGATTTTTACTAACACTAATAATCCCAACACAATAGAAATATCAATTTCATCTTTAATCAACACGAACTTATTCATCATTAATATTATAACTCACAATATTTAACAACCAGATCATTTCCAAGAAAGAAGAGGCTTTCCAATAAAGATTTCTCCCTATTGGCGCGCAATTAGGTGTCCAAACCTCTCCTCGACAGAACTTTCTAGACATCGTTAATATTATAAATAATAATATGAATAACTTTGTCGTCTCAATTATTGATTTAATAATAATAAATATTATGCAGATGATATTGTGACAATAATTGAATCAATAATATAAGAGATATTATACAGCAATTAATGTAGCAATAATTGAGTATAACTAAGTGACTTCTCACGTAAGCATCAATAATCAATACCGTGTGCTACTATGCAACCACGCGTATTACTGTTCTTTTACTACCGGGTAGTTCAACAGTTGAAAAATATTTCAGTTGTTTTCTAACTACGACAGTACCTTCGTTTTGGGGTCCACCAATGATTGTGCCGTCGTACGAATATTCCTTGTTAAAACGAATATTCTCCGACCAATCGAATATTTCCCGACACAACGAATATTTTATATCAACTTGCTTACTTTGCAAAATTTTCAAATATTACTCTTAACTTTAACCTTTTATCAATTTATCCATTTACTAAATAGAATAACAATTATCAGAAAATTGAATACTTTCATTTCGTAAAATTCAGGGTCTTACAATCTCACCTCCTTATGAAATTTTGCCCTCGAAATTTACGTACCTGGTAGTTCGAAGAGATGATAATACCTTGGTTTCATTTCAAATTCTAACTCTTAAGGTATAACCCTATAGCGTAGAATATGTTCCTTCTTATCCAAGATTTTAATAGGTACCGCTTCATACATTAAATCTTCCGTTATCTCGTCTGGTTATAATTCAATAATATGGTTCGGGTCGTCCACATATTTACGTAACATCGATACGTGATAAACGTTATGAACACGCGACATACTTGGCGGTAAAACGAGTCTATAGGCCATAGTTCCTACTCGATTGAGGATTTCAAATAGACCAATAAAATCGAGGGTTGAGATTTCCTCTCTTTATCGACTCTTGCTTCTAGAATAACGCCTTCTTGAACATTCTTCTTCACATTTATCAGCTCTGAGTCTGTAGCTTGAGCGGCTTTTAACTTTATCGATTAAAGTCGATTCTACTTGTATATTTAATATCACCACGTGGGTCCCTAGAGTCTTTAATTCTATCTTCATCATTTGTAAGTTATACGAAATGAGTTTTTTTTGTGATAACAACATCGCACTCCTAAACGTATATGATCTTCTACTCAACGCGTCAGCTACCACGTTCGCTCTTCCACGATGATATTGAATGGTATAATCGTAATCTTCAACAGCTCGAGCTAACGTCTTTGGCGCATTATACGTTCGTTTGGTTGAAGAAATATTTAAGAGTTTTAGAAATGGGTTTTGTACTGGGGTCAATACAAAATTCGATTTCACGCTCTGGAGTAGGCCAAAAAGTTCTACGAGAATACGTCCAAAAATTTATTAACAATAAAAATATCATTCGAAACTATGACTCTCATCCAAGACTTGGATAGCACATGTAATGAAGGTTTCTTCTAACGGAGTTTCAATAGATAAGTCAAAGTTTAATTTCTCCGGAGTCAAATTTAAACGTTGAGCGCAAGTAGGAGAAATAAAAGAATAGGTAGAACCGGTATCGAATAAGGTATAAACTTCGCAATAGTTTATGATTAACTTACCCGTGATAACTTCGTTCGAGTTCCTCGACAAACGCTCTCACTTAAACTACCGACTTTGACTTGTCTGAGACATCCTTTGGCGTCACCATCCCAGCTGGACTTGACTTCACTACACGACAAAATCGAGCTAGGTGACCTTCTCTTCCGCAATTGAAACACGCTTTGGGTTGCTGCGTACAGTTTGGACGGATGTGTCCCTCCTGTCCGCATTTGAAACATACAACCGGTGGTCGTTCTTCTTCCTTGGAAATGGGTGCTGCTGTCTTTCCATCATTATTGAACCTTCTCTTCTTGAAGTTGTTCTCACTTAGTTCACCTTTTCTGTTATCTTGGTCATGATTACCACCGAAGTGGTTACCATTTCTGCCATATTGATTCCCTCCACGTTTGTTATCACCGCTTTGATGACTGCTACCATTGGTATTATCGATTTGCCGGATGCTCTCTCTTGGTTGGGTTGACTCATTATCGCGCTCCAATAATTAAGACCTATTTACAACATCTGAATACAAACACAGTTTGTGAGAGATAAGGTATTGACGTATCCCGAGTTTTAAACCTCTTAAAAACATTCGCGTTATTCTCTCCTCATTATCATCTAAGTGGGACGCAAACCGGAATAACTCGACAAACTTAGCTTCGTACTGCGACACGGTCATATTGTTTTGCTCTAGCTTGATGAATTCCACCTCCTTCATGTGACGAATACTTTCGGGAAAGTACTTGTCGTTGAAAATTCTTGGAACTTCTCCCAAGACATCTTGAGTGCGTCAGGATGGGTACGTTTTACAGATTCCCACCAGTAATCTGCCTCTTCACGCAACATAAAGGTGGCGAAGGAAACCTTTTGCTCCTCTGAGCATTCCAAGACATTAAATATCTTGGTGATCTGCTTTATCCACGTCTCTGCCTTAAGTGGTTCTGGCTTTCCCAAAAACTCTGGTGGTCCCAACTCCTTGAACTGGTGACCAACTGTGGGTTGTCATTGTTTCCACCTGCATTATGAACAGGAGTCTCTCTCGTTTGGTGTTACATGAACTGCACAAAGCCTCTGAACATCCCATCGTTCATCATTTGGTCGGTGTTGTTATTCACCTGAGGATTGTTGCCTTCCTGCACATTATCTTGGTTATTGATCTGTGGTGACTCAACGGTCTCTTGTGCTCTATTGTTTATGTCAATATTTTCAGATGTCATTTTACTGTCATAAAACAAGGGTTAATTGACATGCCACATATTATCCCTATACTCTGACCGACAAGTTAAATAACAAATAAGTTTAGGTAGGTCATACTAGCGAAGGAATTCTCCATCTCTCCCCTCCTAGTTCTTGTCTCACATCTCAGCCAGGGATCATATCCCTAAGCTTGATACCAACTGTGATGCCCCCAAAATAGGTATACATCACCCATTTTGAGTTGCCAAATACATGGTACCGAATACAACTACAACTTAATTATACAACTGTCGTGTAAGATACGACAAAACATAGCTGAGAGTTTTAACACGAATATTGTCTTCTAAACAATATCCACACTCAAATTCAATCTCATTACATTTATTATCACACTATTTTACAGAATAGTGAGGACTAATAAAACAAACATCTGGACCGTCAATCCATTCTCCGACTAGTCCTAGCTATATTCTCATTTCCTGAAGAGAACAATGAAAGAAAAGGGTGAGCTCAACTATCCCAGTAAGAAATATTATGACTAAGATAATGCAGAATAAATTATCGTTAGCCTTCAACAGTGTTAAACTGATAAAATACAATAAACATCAAGTTTAACTGCAGTGGAACAAGCAATCCATTATAAGAGTCAAGTAGAGCATGATATCTACTATCTTCTATGATTTAAGAGTTTATCATCAGTTTTATCACTGAGACTCAGCTCAATAAATAATCCACATCACTGAGTTATCCATGCACTACGGGCCAAGGATATTCATTAGTATCACGACCACGAATTTTTCATACATTACGGGCCAAGGATATTCGTGTTTTCATCAACGATCATGATCACGCCATAAAACAATTCAACTTTGCACCATTGGCCGAAGAGAACCCATGGTCATGATCATACCAAAAACTATCCATCAATGCACTACGGGCCAATGAGGACTTTTACCACATTAATTGTAACATTACGGTCATGATTACACCGAATAATCCCTTGTCCTAATCATATCAATCAACAGTCCATCTATGCACGTAAGCCACAGATGACTTTTATCACAATATAAACATAAGGATGATGACAATGATATAAGCATTAATCAAACGAAATCAAGGATAAATATTAAAGACTTTAAATTTATCCAGAGTTTAAAAATATCTAAATTGTCAATATGATACTGCTTTGTGGAGTAGAACTAAAGAATAATATTCATGTATCAAAAATGATTTGGACAGAAAAGAAATATATTTTTCGGGTGAATAGTATCCCGTGAATAGTACCCCATGAATAGTACTTTGTGAATAGTACCCCGGCATGAAAAGTGTCTCAAATACCCCAAATGAATAATATTCGAGTGAATAGTAACCCGTGAATAGTACTCCGGCATGAAAAGTGTCCTGAATACCCGAGTGAATAATATTCGAGTGAATAGTAACCGGTTGAATAGTAACTCGTGAATAGTACTTTATGAATAGTACTTTATAAATAGTACTCATGGACAATACTCCGGCATGAAAAGATTAAAATTTAACAAGAATGTGTAGAAAATATCCTTGTGAAACGATACTAGTTGAAGTGCAACTTTTAAAGATATTCTACTAATTTCACGGAGTATAGAAGCAATATTTTAACAAAAATGAGGGTATAATCAGGAATATGAGACGAAATAATATTTTTCACATACTACAGAGTATGGAAGAAAATATTATTCCTTATAAATACTGAAAAACATAATATCCCTTACAAATACGAAAGAAATAATAGCCCTTACGAATACGAAAGAAATAATACCCTTTACGAATATTGAACGAAAATAATATTCCTTACGAATATTAAACGAAATAAAATTTCTTACGAATACGAAAAATAATATCATAAGCAAATATGAAACAAATAATATCCCTTACCTCAGAAGAAGACTGGAAACTGGAATAGTGAAGTAGTAGACTTCTCTTCTTCTTTCTCTCTATAGCTTCTCTCTCTATAATTGTTCTTGTGAGTCTTTGTGAATTGGTGAGAATGAAGGAAGAATGAGCTTCTATTTATAGAAAAATATAGTTTTGATAATTACATGTTTTGGGGCTCGAAATATTACAGTATAATACCTTCATCTTTTCCTTCATTTTTAATTTTGTCCTGCAAGTATTATCAAACTTCCACCACCTCCCCTAATAGTGTATCATGTGAATCAATAGTACAATCATGTGAATCAATAGTTTTATACATGTGAAAAAAATAATTACAGTATAGTACCTTCATTTATACCTCCATTTTTTATTTAGTCATGCAAGTATTATCAATCTTGCACCAACTCCCCTAATAGTGCATGCATGTGAATCAATAGTGCATACATGTGAACAAATAGTTATAAGCATGTGAATTAATAGTAATTAATTACTTATTTATCCGATTAATTACCTGATTGGTCAATATAACCTCCAAACATCCATTATTATCAAAATAGATGTCGATTTTTACTAACACTAATAATTCCAACACAATAGAAATATCAATTTTATCTTTAATCAACACGAACTTATTTGTCATTAATATTATAATTCACAATATTTAACAACTAGATCATTCCCAGGAAAGAAGGGGCTTTCCAATAAGGATTTCTCCCTATTGGTGCGCAATTCGGTGACCAAACCTCTCCTCGACATAACTTTCTAGACATCGTCAATATTGTAAATAATAATATGAATAACTTTGTCGTCTCAATTATTGATTTAATAATAATAAATATTATGCAGATGATACTGTGATAATAATTGAATCAAAAATATAAGAGATATTATGCAGCAATTACTGTAGCAATAATTGAGTATAATTGAGTGACTTCTCAGGTAAGTATCAATAATCAATACCGTGTGCTACTATGAAATCACGCGTATAACTGTTCTTTTACTTCCGGGTAGTTCAACAGTTTAAAAATATTTCAGTCATTTTCTAAGTACGACAGTACCTCCATTGTGGGGTCCACCAATGATTGTGTCGTCGTACGAATATTCTCTGGTAAAACGAATATTCTCCGACCAATCGAATATTCTCCAACACAACGAATATTTTATATCAACTTGCTTACTTTGCAAAATTTTCAAATATCACCCTTAACTTTAACCTTTTATCAATTTATCCATTTACTAAATAGAATAACAATTATCAGAAAATTGAATACTTTTATTTCGTAAAATTTGGGGTCTTACAAGATTGACTTTAATCCCATTAAGGTATCTTACCTAATGAGGAATCCTATTCTAATACGGGGAAGGGCTTGGAGAAGGTGGTGTGATCACTATAAAAACACGGCTACACTCTCATTATCAGGTACAACTTTATTTTATAGCACTAGAACATTAAACCTCCATTATTAAACCTTATTCAGCCTGTACTTATTCTCACACCGGAGCTATCCCCCAGCGGCCAAAGCCGTCAAGCTTTTGTTGTGACTTCGTTTCTATGCAGGATTTGAAGTGCTTTTAGTGATTGAGGCGTGTGGACGAATCTTGGCATTAACATTGACACCAGAAGGAGGGCTTTCTAGTGCAAGGTAATTTTCAATCATATGAAGTTTCGGTTGGAAACATGGTGAACATCAAGAAGACGGTCTTCACCCGCGACCAATCCACGACGAACTCTCCTCATCATCAACCAAGAGGTTCTGCAAAGGATCGGTTGGAGCCATCAATTTCGGAGCTGTTGGGGTCTTAGGCTAATTCAGTGGCTCCATCAAAGGATAGAGTAGAGGGTCCTCGACGAAGATTGTTCTTGATAGTTAATAGAGATGCATGTCTTGGGTGTCGTGTCGAGGATGCACCGTCCCATACACGTGGACGCGGTGAAAGGAGATTAATCCGGGCAAAAAAGGCAAAGAAGACTGACAATGCTTTGAAGGCCTTACTATTGCAACGGAGGGAGATTGACAAGCAGATGGTTCTCTTAATAGGGAACGAGGATGGTACCTCCAGCTACAGCCGAAGGCGGGGGCTGTCGCCAGGGAGTCAGTCTAGGACACATCATATGGACGATTCTCGACGGACCTAGAGTAGGCTCCGGAGTCACTCTCAAAATAGGAATCAGCGCCAAAGTCATTCACGCAATCACTTTTTGAAGAATCAGTCTAGGACACATCTTTCGAATGCGTCTCGGCACACTGGAAGCAGGCACCAAAATCACTCCAGAGCAGCAAGCTCAGAATGCAGGAGGAGGTCGGACATAAGAGAGCAAGATCATTCCCCTGATCGGAAAAGACAGAATAGGCAAGATACATCCCCCAAGGTTGAAGGGGTGGAGACATTGGCCAAAAAATTGGAGGATATACAGAAGTAGTTAGCCAAAGTTAGACAAGATAAAATGAGTACGGCAGAGAAATCGTCGCCATTCTCCCCAAAAATCACTCTAGAGAAGGTAGATCCGAGCAAAAAACTCCCTTACATGAAAAGTTATAACAGTTCGGGGGATCCTTATGACCACAACCAGGCTTATGATCAATTGATGGATTACTATGACTAATCGGATACTGCTAAGTGTCAGATGTTCATGACTACCTTGAGAAAGGACGCTCGGCAATGGATGATGACTCTAGCCCCCAACTCAATCTCATCATAGACAGGACTCTATGATAAGTTTCATGCTCGGTTCGACAATAACAAGAGGGGGAAAAGCTGACTGGTTCATTATCTTAAATTAGACAATACTCGAACGAAACCTTGGGTCAGTACGTTATGCGGTTTCGGGAAACTGTTGGTCAGGTGGCAGATTTGAACGGCCTTCAAGCTATGGATCTCTTTCAGAATGGTTTGGACATTATAAAATTGAAAAAGTTACTGAAAGAGTTGATGTTCAACCATCCGAAGAGCCTGGCTAAAGTGTTTGATAAGGCTGAAGGCTTCATAGTGGTTGAGGAAGCAATGAGCGATCTGAAGCCGAATACAGTGGAGAAGCTGAAAGATCGAGATAATAATAACATCAAGTCCGATAATTAGATGAAGAACTTCAATAACGGAGGTTCAGGAGGAGACCGACCGTCCTACCCGAATTGTGGAGTTAACAAAGTCTATACTCCTCTCAACACGGACCAGGACACAATATTGGAGAAAATGAAGGATAAGCCCTATTTGAGCCTTACCTTAACAACACTGGTCCAGAAAGAAGAGATCATAACAGATACTGTAATTATCACCAGACATCTGGACACTATATAGAAGACTGTAGAGATTTAGAGGATTTAATTGAGAAAAATATTCGGAGCGGGGAATTAGTTTAGTATGTTGCGGGCCGAGAGGGTTCAGGAAGGGGATAAAATAATATCCGTTAGGAGCAGAACCCTCAGCCACAACCGGGACAAGTGCAGATAATTCGACGAGTGGTGGACGTGATAACAGGGGGTTCGGTCGGGAAGGTGGTCGGGAGGAAAAAGAGTGGGATACTAGATTTAATGCTCACAGTGTCCGAACAGCCTGCTAGGAGGGACCGACAATACCATGGCACTGTCATCTCTTTTTTTGATGAGGATTACCCATCGAAACCTATTGAACCGCATGATGGAGAGTTGGTGATCACTACACAGGTTAGTTCGGTAGACATGAAGAGGATCATGATTGATAACAGTTTATCGGTCGATGTATTGTACACCCATGCATACCAAATGATGGATTTGGAGGGAATGAAGATGGAGATTGGGCAAGAGCCCCCTTTATATGGATTTAACAACGACCCAGTTCGAGTAGCAGGTTTCATCAAACTGGCAGTCGTCTTCGGGATAGCTCCTCGGCAAGTGGAATTGATCTGGAGATTTTTCGTGCTGCATGTGGATTCGCCGTATAAGACCATACTTGGGAGACCGACACTTTTGGCTTTAACGGCGATGACCTCCATACTCCATTTTAAAATAAAGTTCCCCACACCAAACGGCGTTGGTGAAATCGCTGGGGATGTTATCAGAATGCTTTAGTCTCTTCGGGAGTATGGGACATCAAGCAAAGGGATCAAACTAAGGAGGTTCGAGGTTGAAGTGTTGAGGCCCAAAACTTACTGGCTTCAAGTAATGAATGGTACAAAAGTTAAAGACACCTGGAATACTAGGAGACTTGGGGAAAATTATCAAGTTATTTTTTTTATAAATGTAAAATTTTTAAGTTCTTAATGGGAATGAACATTCAATTTTGCCAAAAGATAGTTTTTGTCCATCGTTGGTGGAATAAGATCGGATGACGTTATAAGGTCGGATTGAAGCTTCTTACACGGGTAGGGAAGGCTATTATGGGGATTTAAGGTCAGAAGGGGGTATAAGGTCGGGTAATCATCCTTCGGGAGAGACTTTATTCCTCCCGAACGGATAATCATCCTTCGGGAGAGGCTTTGTTCCTCCCGAATGGAAACATCCTTCGTGAGAGACTTTGTTCCTCCCGAACGGATAAAATTCTTCAAGACGGATCAACGTCCTCCCGAATGGAAAACATCCTTCGAGACGGATCAACATCCTCTCAAACGAATAACATCCATCGAGTCGGATTAAAATCCTTTCGAATGAATAACCTTCTTCGAGACGGATCAACATCCTCTCGACCAGATAACATCCTTCAAGACGGATCAACATCCTCTCAAACGGATAACATCCTTCGGGACGGATTAAAATCCTTTCGAATGGAAAACCTCCTTCGAGACGGACCAACATCCTCTCGAACAGATAACATCCTTTGAGACAGACCAACATCCTCTCGAACGGATAACATCCTTCGAGACATATCAACATCCTCCCGAACGGATGACATCGTTCGGGACGGACTAAAATCCTCTCGAAAGAATAACATCCTTCGGGATGGATCAGCATCCTCCCAAACGGATAACATCCTTCAGGACGGACTGAAATCCTCTCAAACGAATAACATTCTTCGGGACGGACCAACGTCCTCCTGAATGGATAACATCTTTCGGGACGGATCAGTGACCTCCCGAACGGACGAACACCTATCGGTTAACATTTTTCATGACTAATTGACCTACTCTCTTATTTTAAGCTCCTTATAAACAAGAGAGTGGGGGACAATGTTGGGGCATGAATATTTAGGCCCGGATAATACGGTGGGCCATAGTCCACGTGGAGGAATTTTACCCTGCGTAGGAACCTGTTTGGGTAGTTGATGATTTTAAGAAATCTAATATTCCTAACTATATATGATTTCCAACTCTTAAGGAAAGAATCCGTATACAGTTTGATTCCCTTTTCTTAAGAAGATTGACTTTAATCCCATTAAGTTATCTTACCTAATGAGGAATCATATTTCTATACGGGGAAGGGCTTGGAGAAGGTGGTGGGATAACTATAAATACACGACTACACCCTTATTATCAGGTACAACTTTATTTTATAGTACTAAAGCATTAAGCATTCATTATTAAACCTTATTCAGTCTGTATTTATTTTCACACCGGAGTTATCTCCCGGTGGCCCAAGCCGTCAAACTTTTGGTGTGACTTCGTTTCTGTGTAGAATTTAACTTGTTTTTAGTGATTGAGACGCGTGGACTAATCTTGGCGTTAACAGAAAATATATTAATTCAGAAGCAACTTATTTAGTCAATTATGTGTTTTTCTTGTAGTGTACTCTATTTAAGCACAAAATATAGGATTTCATTTTTTTGCTAGTTAAAACATGGCTATTACATGTAACTAAGGGGGGTGTATTCAATTAAGATTTTTAAAGACTTTTTTTAAGTGATAGACTTTTCTAGAATTTGTGGAATTTTAATGACTTTCACAGACTTTAAAGACTTTTTAAAAATGACTTTTATAGACTCCATGAAATAAGTAACAGACTTTTATAAACTTTTTATCAAGACTGTGATAGACTTTTGTATACTTTTAATATATCTTGTAACTTATATTAATTGTTAATTAGTCAATGTATACAACCTCTCCCTCTTTTTTCATGAACTAGAGTAAATCTCATTATATTATTGTGGCATGAGATTTTATATATGTTGAAAGCGTTCACATTATTCTACTCATTTCATGATACATTTGGATACTCGGATGCCAATAAAACTTTAAAAACTACAGACGCAATACAAAAATTAAGCTCACTTTTCATTGAGCTATATATACTTTATGCATATGCGTACACTTTTTTACTAATAATTGATTGCTTTTTATTATTGATTGCTTTATATATATATATATATATATATATATATATATATATATATATATATATATATATATATATATGTTGATTGTGTGATTATGTGATTCTGTCAACCCAATTTTTCATCTTAACAGTTGCTAATTTTGTTTGCTTGTGTGGACCATTTTTATGCGCCTAACATATATCAAAGTAGTGTGTTTTTTCCTTTTTTATAAGAGAAAGATAACGATTCTGTCAATTTATCATGCAGGAATACAAACACATGTTACATTATTTCACTATGATACACCAAAGACACTTGAAGACGAATATGGAGGATGTCTCAAAAATTAATAGTGATTTCCTTCGTTTAAAATGTCAAAAAACTAAAAAAAACATACACATACACATTATATATTTTTTATTTTCATATATTATAATACATAATCTTTACAATTGATATGAGAGTTTTATGATTTTATCTCACCTTTGTTGAATAAACCTCTTTCCTCTTTCTATTGGAAGCTTTCGAACGGCTGATTTTTTCCTCACCAATTCAGATTAGGTCTAGTTATTTATTTACTTATTAATATATCTTGTTAATTCTCTTATAATAAAATTATAATAAATTCAATTATTTTTATGGCCCAAATTTTACCAAATTATTTATCCATCACATATTAATATTTATTAACCCATATAAAATAAATAACTAATTTGACCCAATAAAAGACAAAGTCTAATTAATAACTAGTTTTATTCACTTTTGTGTTTATTTGGAAGTCTTTAAAAATCTTTAGAGATGAGGTAAGACTTTGGATATGGGTTGATAATTATAATTCTTCTTCTAAAGTCTGTCAAACTCTACCATGTGGTAAAAATCTTTAAAATCTACCAAAATATTTTTATAGATTTTGTAGAAATCTTAATTCAATACCACCTAACTTTTAAAGACATTAAAAAAGTTGTAATTGAATAACACTAAACTTTTATAACCTTTTTAAATGTCTTGATTGAATACAACTAAATTTTTAAAGTCTTTAAAAATCTTAATTGAATACACCCCCCTAAAAGCATAAGCTTCTTTTGATTTAAAAATTTGGCTCCAATATGGAAAAGGTGAATATAACCACATGTTTACTGGCTAGTAAAAAGAAGTAAATACTTCCAAGAAAACTTAGCATAGTTTGATGATGAAGTATATATTTTGGTAATTGATATTTTTATAATTAAAGGTGATAGTTTTACAAGATTCTTCATACATAAATAGTAAATAAATAACACATTTATGTGAAAGAGACCTTATAAAAATATCAGTTTTTATTTGTGAAGATAACAATTCCTTATATTTTTTCTAAATAATGCTACTTCATCTTCTTTTAGTCAAGCTTATAGAAGTATATCTTTTGTTTTCAAAAGGCAAAATAATGGGAGTCCATTTTGGACAAGAAATGTTTAAGAAAAGAAAAACATAAATTCAAGGTTAATGATACAAGTGTAATACTTTTGAAAGTGGACTTAGGATTTGAATAGCTTGAAAAAAGAAACCCGGCGACATATGCGTTGAAGGTATAATTAATTATGTGAGATAAAATAAATTTTTTTATAAAATTTAAGAAATTAAATAGAAAGATTAAAAAGACAAAATAAAATTTATTTTAAAAATTAAAGGGCATTTTTGAAAATCAAAAAAGACTTCACAAAATTCTCTAGGCGAAGATATTTAAGAAAGATAGGACAACCCTAGTTTAATTTTCAAAACCGCCTTAATTACCACAAAATTATATTTCGGCCCATTGTCATTAACTCATTCCCACTAATTCCCACAGCGACAATGAGAGAGATGACAGAAGTCACACGCTGATTATTGCAGTCAACCTACATTTTTTTTCGGTAAAACTCCTATTTAGGAATACTTTGTATAAGAATAACATCTGCAATATTATAAAAAAATTTAGCCCCAATTTGGACCAGTTATAAATAGAAATAATCTCTAAATTGTAATATGTTATATACTTTTTAAGTCCCGTATTAAGAAACTATACCTCTATATAGTAATAATTTCAGTCGCTAAAAGTATAGACGACGATTGTATGGTCGAACTGTCGCTAAAAGGGGTGAGCTCGGGTGAGTTGGATAATGGGTGAACTTAAGATCCGGACTCTATATATATATATATATATATATATATATATATATATATATATATATATATATATATATATATATAAGAGAGAGAGAGAGACAATATTAATTTTAAAAAATTACATTTTTTTATAAAAAGATTACATTTCCTATAAAGGACTATATTTTCTTATAAAAGACTATATTTTCTATAAAAAAACTATATTTTCCTATAAAATACTATATTTCCTATAAAAGATTATATTTTTCTAGTTTGAAAATCTAAATAATTTATGCAGGAGTTCTTATTGATATTTTTATTAAAGTGGATATTTTTGGGTGTTCGAAAAATATTTTGTACTAATAGCTCTATTTAGTAATAACCTCTCAATTAGAATACAAATAGTTTGGTCTCAAGTCTATTTATAAATAGAAGTTTTACTGTAATATATGACATAAGAATTAAGAAAATAATTATATAGTATTAAATATAATATTAAAGGTCTATAATACTACCGCCGTTCCTAAAAGATTGTCGTTTAAGGTTTTGGCACATGGATTAAGAAAGTATCATTTACCAAGTAAAATTTGTTTGAAATTCTATCATTACCCCTTTATGAGAAGTTGAAAACTATTAATACAAGAGAGAGAATTTCTTGGGACAATGAGAAAAGGTAGGGGTAATATAGGAAAATAAATAATTTATTCTCCTCGAAAGTTGTAAATGACAAACTTTTTGAAACAAATTTTTTCTTCTAAAACGATAATTTTTTAAGAACGGAGGGAGTACCATTTACCATATATTTATCTCACACTCTCTCTCATTTGTAATATTTTTCTATGAGAAGTAATTTTAAAAAGATTATGGCTAATTCTCTTAGACGTCAAATAATTTAGGGAAAATAAAATAATCTAAAATGTCATTTACTATGGGACGGAGTGATTACTTCGGTGTCAAATTATAATATTATTATTGACATCTACAAATTAATTTAATACATTTTTCAAATTAAAAATTAAGATAATGAATTAAAAGTTATAAAATAATTAATTTTATAATTAATAGTACTTTTAACCTAATTTAAAATATTTATTCTTGTATTGACTAAAATTATATTTATTTTGAATTTAAAAATATTTTAAAAATCAATAATTATTTTATATCTCAGAATGAAAAAAAGTATATTTTTGTATGTGTGTATAGGTTATTTCATTTATATGACAACAAATAAACATAAATATCCTTTAATAAATAAGAGTATACCTCCAGTTTATTCTTATCAATAACACCAGTCCACCTCCGCCACCAGAGACGGAATTAGGGGGTTCGAACGGGGGCATATGACCCCCCTAGGATGAAGCTTACTGCCGCTTGCCCCTGCCGCAGTGTCGCCTGCCCTTTCTAAGTCATTTACCCCCGGCGTCTCCTGGCTTCTTCGCGTCTCTACCCCCGCCGATAGCCGCGACGATGAGTATCTGGGCCTTCCACCAATTGCAGCGAACGAGCCTATTTTATGTCTTATTTGGGAGCAAATCGCAATTTTATATACTGGGTCGTTAGATGATCGATCTGATGCAGCAGCCTCGCTTGTTTCGCTGGCCAGGGACAACGATCGGTACGGTAAGCTGATCATTGAAGAAGGTAGAGTTGGGCCACTGTTGAAATTGGTGAAAGAAGGGAAATTGGAGGGTCAAGAGAACGCCGCCAGAGCAATTGAGCTTCTTGGGCGTGACCTGAAAAGTGTTGAATACATGATTCATGCGGGTGTTTGCTCAGTGTTTGTCAAAATCCTCAAAGAAGGTCCAATGAAGGTTCAGGCTGTGGTGGCCTGGGCAGTCTCGAAGCTCATTCAACATTACCCCAATTACCCTCATCTCTTCATATATCTTAGTAAGTACTCTAATGAGAAAGTTTGGTCTTACTCCAAGAAATGGTTTGTTTTTTGTTTCTAAATCTTTTATATATTTTTAAGTTTTGATGATAAAGATTAGGGTTCTTTACAATAATATACAACAAATAGTAAATAATTAAAAGAATAGCGCATCAATCAAATAATTATAATAATAGTGCAATAATATATAATAATATCAGGATTAGTGCAATACACGTCATATTATCCAACCCAACAAAAATAGAAAACCCTTAATTCAAGGAGAAAACTACTCCACTGTTCACTTTGTTCCATATTTTTTTCTGGACACTGTACCCGAATTTGTTGTTGCTGTGTTGTTTCCAAAGTTTGTCTATTGTTTTGAGGTCGGATTCAATGATGAATTGTACCTCAGAGAAGAAGACGTAGCCGCACTTGACGACGGCATCGCCGGCAAGGGCAATGAGGAGGCAGCGGGTTTCTTCGTCGGCTTGCCGAAAGTTTTGGGCGACGAGGTGGGTTTGTAGGAGGTTGAAGGTGGTGGTGGGTTGGGAGGTGGAGGGAGTGGTGGAGGTGGTGGAGGAGAGACAGAATGGGGTGGTGGGGAAGGGATTTGAGGAAAGAGAAATGATGGGGTTATTGGGTTTGAGGAAGAGGGAGTTGGATGAGAGGGTAGTGGGATGGAAGTCTGTTGGGTGGCGCCGCTATGGGAGGGAGGTGTGGTGGTGGAGAGATTGGAGGGAGTTGGTGGCCATGAGATAAAGGGATAAAGGGTGTTTTATTGTTTGGGAGTTTGTGATAGAGATTGGGAGTGAACTAGTAGTGTTTGAAAAGTTTGAGGGATGGGATATGGAGGGGAGATAAGAAATTTGTGAACAGGTTTAGAAGGGAAAATAAAAAGAAGGAATTTGATTAGATAGATTTGGGTGAGGCTAGCCAAACCTTCAAGCAGTGGGTAGCCAAACCTTCATACCAAGGTAACCAATTCAATTTTATTAAGTTACCAATTTATTTTGAATGTGATACCGTTGGTAGCCAAACATTCAAGCAGTTAGTTTCCAAACTTTCAGACCAAGGTAACCAATTCATACTGCAGGTGTGGAGGTAGATTGGTTACCTTGGTATAAAGGTTTGGTTACCTTGGTATAAAACGTTTGGCAACCAACTGCTTGAAGGTTGGCTACTAACTGCATCACATTCAAAATAAATTGGTAACCTAATAACACTGAATTGGTCACCTTGGTATGAATGTTTGGTTACCTTGCTCGCATTTTGACTGAAGGAACCTTCAGTTGGGATTTGAATATTTGATTTTGTTATACTTCTATGCTGATTATTTGCTTGCAGTTGTGCTTCCAAACTTTGAAGTTTGCTAACTGTCTTGGCACAAACACTCCTGGAAGCTTGCAATTCACTATTATGCTTTGCCAAAGCATCCTTCGGCATCTTTGTTTCTTCTTCCATTGCCAAAAAGCGTTCTGTAAGTAACTCATTCTCTTTATGGTACTTCTGTACACTATCAAGAGAAAATTCAGTCAACTGAGACATGTGAGGACTGGTAGGCGGCTTTACAGGTGACCTCCTTAGTCGACTTTCGCCATGATCCCTGCCCAAGCTTTCAACTTCTAGTTTCATTTGAGCCAGTGCAGTTGGACCAAACCTTTAATGTTTTGGAAGATAAAGTTCTAGAAAACTTTGCTGCCCGTTATGGATGGTTATGGAAAGGAGTTCGACGGAGGGGAATAGAAGGGAGGAGAGAGAAACTGCTGAATTGTAACCTATTAAAACACTCAACTAAATTAAAGTGATAAGAATGCACTAATTTTGTAAATAAAATATTGCATATGCACTAATTTATAAATATTTTATGAGTGCACTATTGATGTAATTATTTTTTGAAATGTAATTGTTCCTAAAGATTAATCATGGGTTTTTGTTGATGAATCCTGAGATTTTTATTGGGTTTTGGTTAATTCTCATGGATCTATTGAATTTATGAGTTTTTCGTTTTCTGAATATGTGTGTTGCATGAACAGTTGGATTTCATATATAAGTGTCATAGTGTAATGGATTTCATTGTTTTAATTTGTATATATGATCCAATTAAGTTAATTGTTGGGTTTGATTATTCGTGTTCTTGCTGGTAGCGTGCTGCCTTGTGCATTGGGCCACGATTCTCTGGTCGGTATGTATTAGGCCGCTAATATACTTTTTATTTTTTTTAATTTGGGTCAAAATCAAACCCAAGGACCTTAAGTCCGCTCCCTCGCCGCTGCAACCTACACATCGCTGCTCCGGACCTCCGGTAACCGCGCTCAAATTTTCACCCCCCTCAAATTTTGTTTTGGTTCCGCCACTGTCCACCACCACCGGTCCACCAGCAGCACCACCCGGTCCACCACATTAAGAACTACATGAGATATGATATTTTGGCATGAGTCAAATATTAAACTCACTTATTATTTATATAAACAAATTATATAAAAATATCATATTTTTATTTTCATGCGCAATGAAAATATCACTTCCTTACAAATATACTCCTTCCGTTATCAAAAGGATGATCAAAAATATATTTTTACACAAATTAATAGAAGTAAAAATAGAAGAAACAAAGTAAATAAAAAATTAAATTGATCCTTGATGACCCCACAAGAGTATATAAAGTGATGAATACTTTAACTTTTTTTATACTAATAAACCATACTACTAAATTATATATTTATCCTTCACTTTATATACCTTTGTTTGGGGGACTGAGCATTGTATGGTTTGAAACCCAAACCGCACACGAAACTGTTTAGGTGCAGTTTGACAAATTTAAAACCTCACATGAAACCACTTGTGATTGGTGCAGTACAGTTTTGAACCTTACGGTACGGTTTCATTTGGTGCGATTTTGATTTCGGTTTCCAAATCAATTGAAACAATAAAATTTTATGCAATTTAAATTAACGATTTAACATCACACAATATTAAATACCACTTTGATGACACACACAACCTTAGTCTACTTATATAAAGAAAAATAAATAATACATAAGTTTAACCTTTTAAATTTAGGATAATAATATTAGGAAAATAGAAAATATATATGCATATGAGTTGGTATGTATCTATATAAACACAATGGTGGATAAGAGTGAATAAGGTTTGTTGGTAGACTTGTTCATGTAAATTATTATTGTTATTATTGATGGGTCTAGTCCAAGGATCCAGTCCACCTCATAGGCCTCGTCCTCCAGCCCATCTCATAGGTCTGTATGATGCGCCCAAGCTCAAGAAGTCTGGCGAGCCCAACAAATGTGATCCATCACAGCTGAGTTAATTAAGCACGCCCACATCATGAAGTGGTCAAGCCTCATCTCCGGACCTCACGGAGAGCACATACATCACCTTGCACGCTAGGAGGAGGTTGGGAGCTCCACTAAAGTAGTGGTTACGTGCTCACCCCAAAACTGTCACAGGTCGCTATAAATAGAATGTCTTACCATCATTGGGAGGCAATTAACTCTTGTATCTAAAACTTATGCTCTCTGTACTCTCTTCAACTCACATAATAAAAGGTGTCAGGCGACTATAGCCATTCAACAGTGGACTAGGTCAACTCGACCGAACCACTTTAATACATGTCTTATTTCTTACTTTAATTATTACTTTCATAATTACTTGATTGGTGTTTGTACGAAGTCCATATTTTTCATCATCAGTTTGGCGCCGTCTGTGGGAAATCGAAAAGATTTTCATCTTCAAACATCTAAACCAATGGCGATTACGACCAGGTCAATGAACCAACTTGAAGACAATCCACGACTGGAAGAAGGTGCTCCTCCGCACACCAACCCTGCCCCAACTACTTCAGCTCCAAATCCACAACAGATACTGGAGACCATGCAGCAGTTGGCTATGCAAAACAAGCAGATATTGCAACTCCTGCTCGCCGGACAAGGAGGAGGAATGCAACAAGGAGGTCCACCCCCTGGATATCAAGGAGCCCATTATGATCCACCTCCTCCTCCTACTTCCCAAGGATGAGATCCTCATCTCTAAGAAGATGCAGGCGAGAACCAAAGCGTGGAGCATGGGAACCACCCCCATGATTATTCCAGGGGAACCCTTAATCACTGGGACGAGAAAATCAAGGAAGTGTAAAACCAATTAGGTGATGTCTTCAACGCCATGAAGGCCCGAGGACCAGAAACCTTGGATTATCTTGTGGGGCGAACAGACACGCCTTTCAAGCCTGATGTGGAGAACTATCCACTCCCTCAAAAGTTCAAAATGCCATCCGTGGAGACCTTTGACAGAACGAAAGATACGCTAGATCACCTCGAAACATATAAAACCCTGATGCAGCTCCATAACATCCCTAATGAAATCATGTGCAGGGCATTCCCAACTACCTTGAGGGGCTCCACTCGACAGTGGTTTCCCAAGCTCTCTCCAGCCTCCATCTCAACCTTTGCTGAGTTGAGCAGGTCTTTTGTATCCCACTTTATTGGGGGGGCGACGTCATCAAAAGCCCGTCACACATCTTCTCAGCATAAAATAAGACAAAGACGAGAGCCTGAGGGACTACCTCACTCATTTTAATAAGGAGGTTCTTCAACTAGAAGAACCTGATGATAAGGTAACCATGACCGCCTTTTTGGGAGGTCTCCGCTCGTCAAGTTTTCTTTTCTTAGTGATGAAACGCCTACCAAAGAACATGACAGAGCTACTAGCAAAGGCCCAGAAATACATGAATGCTAAAGATGTCACAAGGGCCAGACGTGGTGAATCCTCCAGAGCAGGAGAGAAGAGAAAAGGAAGAGATAGGGACGATAAAAGGGAGACTGACAGCAAATCAAGCAGGACAAAGAGGGTATCCGCCAAAGACAGACTCGGCCTTGCTCCTCAAAAAGATCAATGGCCATTCATTCCCCTCAATGCCATCGTCGGGAACATTCTCTTACAGATCCAGGATGACCCCACCATAAAGTGGCCAGGGAGGATGAAGTCTCCTCCAAACCGTAGGAATCCGAATAAGTACTGCCATTTTCATCGCGACCACGATCATGACACCAACGACTACTACAAACTTGTTGATTGATTTCACAATCAATGAATACGTGCAAGTATACACGGTCAACAAATAATAAAGTGAAAGTAGAGTATCGTTCTCACGAGGAATTATTTAATAAAAATCACCAAGTACTGATTCTTAACCAAATCAATTTTATTTAAACAACCAATAATTGTGATTTCTAGATTTAAGAAAACTAAATTAAACAAAACAAAAAGATTATTCTAAAAGAAAGCAAATAAACAACTAAGAATTGATGGAATTCAGATAAATAAGAATTAAGACTCCAATATCCCCAATTATGAATTATAAATCAATTATTCAACTATCCCAATTATTATATCTACTGAATTGTTAACAGAAATTCTCAAATGCCAAAAGCCCTCTCTCGAGTGATCAATTGCCTTCTATTTAACCCAGATTAATTTTGCTATATCTCTATGCAAAACAATTGAATTAAACTCGTTACAAACCCAATTTCTTTTATGTTACATGCGGCAAATAGATATTCGCATTCTATTCACAAACCTAATTATTCACTGTGCAAATAACTAAGTCACATGTCACCAAGCCCAGTTCTAACCCTAGAACTCCTTTCCCAATTCCTTCTAGAGTAACAAGGTAATTATTGATCAGATAATTAATCAATAAGCTCAAAGTAAGATGAACAATTCACTTCAACACAAATAATTAGAATAAATTAAATAATCAATTCAAAACCATAAAAACTTCAATTGAAATCTTAATAAAAGTGTTAGTTCATAATTAATGAATTAAAACCAAGAATCCACAATTGAATAGACATTAAAAGATAAAAGTATGATAAGAGAAGATAATAGAATCTGTTGTCAGCAAATCTAATGCTCCCCTCTTGCTCCTGCTCTTGATCTTCAATGTTCTTCAATTTGCTTCAATCTCTAATGGCTAATTAAGAACTAGGGTTTAGATTCTAATCTAATGGAGTGTTTAATCTAGTCTACTCTATGTAATATCCCTTTATTTTATGCCTCCCATCATGTAGTTATAGGTTACAAGTCAAATTTTTAGGTTAGGAACAAACCCAATCCAATTTGGAGTCAAAAAGATGTCAAAATTCGCCCAAAACGCGTCCAGGCCGCACCCAGACCTTCTCCCAGTGCCCAGCGCTGGGCTCGACGCTCAAAGTCTTCCTTATAGCGCCCCGGCGCTGGAAAATGAACTAAGAATAGCGCCCCGGCGCTGTTACAAGTTCTGACATTTTCTGCTCCGACGTCCTTTGGGAAAATGGCCATAACTTCTTCGTCCGAACTCCGATTTCGATGATTCAAGATGTTCCGGAAAGAGGAGAAGTAGATATACAACTTTTATTCTATAAGTGTTTCGAATTAAGGTCCGTAGAAATACTCAAATTGGCTCTGAAGTGACTGCTGTGTAAATGGCAAGCTGAAAACGCGAATCTAGCCACCCCAAACGTCGATCCAAGTAACTTTTGTCCCAATTCCTACAAAACAATGTAAAACATGCATGAATGGACACAAACACTTAAAAACTATTCTAAAAGACTTGAGAACAATAATAAATTAAGCCCGAATGTATCCAATTCATTTGTATAAAACTCACTCATCAAATACTTCCAAACTTAAACATTTGCTTGTCCTCAAGCAAAAATACAAAAGAACTAAAAATAAACAAACTCACTCAACTACATGAATGCATATGCATGATATACTTCCTAATATACAAACGAACCCAGTAAAAAATCAGTATGATATATAGCAACAGGCCTCAAAGTTACCATTGGTACTCAAACAATATATCCAATCAAGTCAAAATCCATAACTCTAACCAATTAGTCAATCTAAACCTGTCATCACCCATGTTGTGCGTGTGTGCTTGCTAACCATTCTAACCAACCACAATTCAAGTTAATCACATAACAAACTTCTTAGAAGGAAAATTTCAGTTCCAATTCAATTACTTTTGTGAACATGACAACTCCGGTAAAAACTAAGCAATTACCAAGTATAAGGGTAAATACAAGATTTATTTATACTTTTATTCAATCACGAGGGCATTTTTGCTCTTTCTCGTGTTTTTTTTTCATTTTTTCTCATGGCTGTGCAATGTCTTATTCCCTTAGGCTTTTCAGTGCTACCTTAACGAGCTTTCGACCAACGACTCCCAAGTCATTAAGACCTTAGGGCGCTAGGTGTAAAGACAATCCCCTCGGGCTTACTTACTCAAGTAACAAAGGCTACAAAACTAGACAAGCATGCCACGGTGTTTATTCATTTTTTTTTCTTTTTCTGGATTTTCTATTTTTTTTTCTTTTCATCATTTCTTTTTTTTCTCTTTTTTTTTCATTTTCATTTTGTATATATATACCCCATAGATTCCCCCAAACTCAAGCTTTTACGTCATTCTAACCTTTACCGCCAATTCACTAATTTCCTTAAATTTTAACCAAGATTTTCCCTCAGAAACAAATTATGAAACCCTTGAACCAAGTAGATTAAAACAGTTAAACTTTAAGTGCTAACCGGTTACATAAGTTTTAGACAGGCTCAGATTATCATCATGATTAAAATTAGAACTCATCATCAATTATCAATATTGTTCAATTTAACAATTAATACCAATCTTATCATAGGCCGAGCTAAGACCACACCAACCAATCGCACAGATTCATGCAAAAAAAAATACAATTAAACTATATGAACACATACTAATGCAACACATATATAAATATGCAAATAACTACCATGTACTATATGCAACCTAAAAAAAACACAATGCTAACACACACAAAAATGAACTACTATGCAGATAACTAACTATATGCAATACGACACTAAAATTTCCCCAAACTTAAACTAGACATTGTCCTCAATGGATGAAATATAAAAAAGTATAGCAGAGGACTTCCCTGAAAATATAGCAATCTTCCTCATTGTCTACTAAGTTTGGAGAATAGGCTAAACATATGGAACAAATTGGGCACCACACTTGAATTTGACTTGAATAACCTGTAAAACAATGATAGAAGAAATTTTATTAAATCCTAAATAAATGCAAATTCAAAACTACTAATATAAAACCTAATAAAAACTAAAAATAAAAATTAAACTTGGGTTGCCTCCCAATAAGCGCTTGTTTTATAGTCTCAGCCTGACTTCTTCAATTCTCTATCCAATTCCTCTTCAAAAGTTGAGGAACCCTCCATCCATGGGAAATAATATAGCTTTTGGTATGTTCCCATTTACGATAGCCATTGTATTAAAGTCACCTAGCATGCTTTGTTTAGATAAGATCACATTAAAGAACGTCCAATATCTAGGTATTTTTTCATTGTGTCTGCGAATAGATTCTGGCATTGAGGCTTGTCAGACACAACAATCTCTTCTTCTATCTTCTCCAACTCATTGAACCATGGCTTCGAAGTTGTACTCGCTTTTACGTCACAAGGAGTATTGCCGACGATATGACTACCTATTGGGCATGGTTTTGCAAAACTGCCCGGATTCTTGAACTTTGGTGGAGAAGGTACATGGGACACTATCAAGATTGACTCATCTTCGTTGGTACTCAAAGTTAGATCTTTGTCGATCTCCTTTTGTTGGTCTCCAAGTCTTTCCTCTCTTTCAACATCTATATCATTTGGCACATCCGATTGCAGATTTGGTTCGGGCTCATCATCAGTCTCGTCATCCATGTCATAGAGCCAAGTGCATTGAGGACGGTTGTTCAACGCATGTGCTATCTTCCCCAATTGATTTTCCAGATTCTTTAACGATGCTCCTTGGCTTTGCAAATGCAGCTCTATTTGATTAAATCTTTTGTCTTGTTCCTCGTTCCTTTTGTCAGAAGCTCTAATGAATTTTTCCAAGGCTTCCTCCCAATTTGAATGTTCTTCCTGTTGTAGTGGAGGTGGACACGAGAAATCCGGTGGGTATGTTGGACTTGGAGCATAAAATTGATCTTGATTGTTACTCCATGAAAAATTCGGGTGATACCCCCAATCCTGATGATAGTTGTTGGTATAGACATAACTATTGGGGTAATCACCACTATACTGTACTGGCTCGAAACTGATGGCGCATTGATGACTCATATGATTTCCAGCACAATAATCACAAGTAACTGCCACACTTTGACGACGTTGAGCTTCAAAAGCTTCAAGCATCCTCGAAAGTGTCTCCATCTGTGCTGACAATGCAGAAAGTTTCTTGAGTCTGTCAATCTCCGCTCCCCGTGGTTGAGTCGTGTTCGTGTATGGCCATTAATACGCAAAGTCATCCATGGTAGCTAAAAAGAGAGAAATATAGGAAGAGAATGAGAAATAAAAATAAAAATAAAAATAAAAATGTTTAAATTAAGACTAATTTGATTGAAATTAATATTGGTAAATAATTATTAAATTAATTCCCCGGCAACGGCGCCAAAAATTTGTTGATTGATTTCACAATCAATGAATACGTGCAAGTATACACGGTCAACAAGTAATAAAGTGAAAGTAGAGTATCGTTCCCACGAGGAATTATTTAATAAAAATCACCAAGTACTGATTCTTAACCAAATTAATTTTATTTAAACAACCAATAATTGTGATTTCTAGATTTAAGAAAACTAAATTAAACAAAACAAAAAGATTATTCTAAAAGAAAGCAAATAAACAACTAAGAATTGATGGAATTCAGATAAATAAGAATTAAGACTCCAATATCCCCAATTATGAATTATAAATCAATTATTCAACTATCCCAATTATTATATCTACTGAATTGTTAACAGAAATTCTCAAATGCCAAAAGCCCTCTCTCGAGTGATCAATTGCCTTCTATTTAACCCAGATTAATTTTGCTATATCTCTATGCAAAACAATTGAATTAAACTCGTTACAAACCCAATTCCTTTTATGTTACATGCGGCAAATAGATATTCGCATTCTATTCACAAACCTAATTATTCACTGTGCAAATAACTAAGTCACATGTCACCAAGCCCAGTTCTAACCCTAGAACTCCTTTCCCAATTCCTTCTAGAGTAACAAGGTAATTATTGATCAGATAATTAATCAATAAGCTCAAAGTAAGATGAACAATTCACTTCAACACAAATAATTAGAATAAATCAAATAATCAATTCAAAACCATAAAAACTTCAATTGAAATCTTAATAAAAGTGTTAGTTCATAATTAATGAATTAAAACCAAGAATCCACAATTGAATAGACATTAAAAGATAAAAGTATGATAAGAGAAGATAATAGAATCTGTTGTCAGCAAATCTAATGCTCCCCTCTTGCTCCTGCTCTTGATCTTCAATGTTCTTCAATTTGCTTCAATCTCCAATGGCTAATTAAGAACTAGGGTTTAGATTCTAATCTAATGGAGTGTTTAATCTAGTCTACTCTATGTAATATCCCTTTATTTTATGCCTCCCATCATGTAGTTATAGGTTACAAGTCAAATTTTTAGGTTAGGAACAAACCCAATCCAATTTGGAGTCAAAAAGATGTCAAAATTCGCCCAAAATGCGTCCAGGCCGCACCCAGCCCTTCTCCCAGTGCCCCAGCGCTGGGCTCGACGCTCAAAGTCTGCCTTATAGAGCCCCGACGCTGGAAAATGAACTAAGAATAGCGCCCCGACGCTGTTACAAGTTCTGACATTTTCTGCTCTGACGTTCTTTGGAAAAATGGCCATAACTTCTTCGTCCGAACTCCGATTTCGATGATTCAAGATGTTCCGGAAAGAGGAGAAGTAGATCTACAACTTTAATTCTTTAAGTTTTTCGAAATAAGGTCCGTAGAAATACTCAAATTGGCTCTGAAGTGACTACTGTGTAAATGGCAAGCCGAAAATGCGAATCTAGCCACCCCAAACGTCGATCCAAGTAACTTTTGTCCCAATTCCTACAAAACAATGTAAAACATGCATGAATGGACACAAACACTTAAAAACTATTCTAAAAGACTTTAGAACAATAATAAATTAAGCCCGAATGTATCCAATTCATGTGTATAAAACTCACTCATCAGAACTCAAAAAATAAATTGAAGATCTCATTCAACGTGGTCAACTACGCCAATATGTTGCTGGTAGAAGACAGGCACCATCACCAACTCACAACCAAGAAGATCAAAATCTAGTTGCGGAGATCCACACCATCTCGGGAGGATTCGCAGGAGGGGGAGAGTCGTTGTATGCCATGAAAGCACATGCTAGAAAAGCAAGGCACCCCGAAGAGGGGCGCCCATCCAAGATTCCCAGGTAAGATGCTAGCGAAGTCATATCCTTCTCAGATGAGGATTTGAAGGGGATTCAACACCCACATGACGACCCTCTGGTGCTCACCATAACCGTGGCCAATTTTCAAGTACGCAGAATACTGGTAGACAGTTGCAGCTCTGCCGATATCTTGTTCGTAGAAGCTTATGACAAACTCAATTTGGGCAGGGAGAGATTGCAACCTATCAGGTCTCCCCTCATGGGGTTCTTTGGGGAGAAGGTATATCCCCTAAGGTCTAGGGGTGTTCAAACCGGTCGATTTTTTCGGTTTTTAGGGAAACCGAACCGGTTCGAACCGATCGGTTCGGTACAAAGTTGAACCGGTTCGGTACCGGTACAAAAAATCGGTACATACCGAATTTTCGGTTCCGGTTTCGGTTGGATGTTTGGCTTGGTCGGTAAATACCGAACCGAACCGATCGTACCGATTATTTAAATAATAAATTAAAAAATAACTTGAAGGACCAATTTTTTAAGACTCATTTGTCTAACTATGTAAAAGTTTTAAGACTCTTTTGTCTAACTATGTAAAATTAATTGAAAGTCTCTCTATTTATAGAATAGAGGTATGACAAGAGATGGCATACTAGACAATGTGGGATGTTTAGTTGTCTAGCCATGTAAAATTAACTTGAAAGTCTCTTCTATTTATAGAATAGAGGTAAGACAAGAGATGACATACTAGACAATGTGGGATGTATTCAATGTGGGACTTATTAAACAAGAGATGGCATACTACATTACTACCAAGTGAATCTCCAAGTCCCATATTGGCTAAATTGGTAAAACTTTAAGAAAATTTTCCTTATAAATTGATTATTATGTCTTAATGAATTTAAGATAACAAATAATCAAACCATTATTAGTATTAAGGATGTAAACAACTTAACCCTTATAATGACACTAATGAAGAATTTATGACACCATTGCTTGTTTCTAAGTCCCACATTGATTAGATTATAAAAAATTTAGAAAGTTTTCTTTATAAAAATACCATTTGCTAAAACTTGAAGTAAATTTACCAACTTAGACTTTCATCAAATCAAACTAACTATAATGACACTAATGAATGCCAAGGAAATCACATAAGGGAACTTATGGCACCATCTTACATAACTTGTTTCTAAGTCCCACATAGATTAGATTATAAAAATTTAAGAAAATTTTCTTTATAAAAACACTACCAAGTGAAGTCTTTACTATTTAGTTGTCTCCAAATCCCATATTGGCTAAATTGGTAAAACTTTAAGAAAATTTTTCTTATAAATTGATTATCATGTAATAATGAATTTAAGATAACAAATAATCAATGCATTATTAATAATAAGAATGTAAATAACTTAACCCTTATAATGAATGACACTAATGAAGAACTTATGGCACCATTGTTTGTTTCTAAGTCTCACAATGATTAGATTATAAAAAATTAAGAAAGTTTTCTTTATAAAAATACCATTGCTAAAACTTTAAATAAATTTACAAACTTAGACTTTCATCAAATCAAACCAACTATAATGACACTAATGATTAATGAATGCCAACAAAATCACATAAGGGAACTTATGGCACCATCTTACATAACTTCTTTCTAAGTCCCACATTGATTAGATTATAAAAATTTAAGAAAGTTTTCTTTATAAAAACACTACCAAGTGAAGCCTTTACTATTTAGTTGTCTTCAAGTCCCATATTGGTTAAATTGGTAGAACTTTAAGGAGATTCTCCTTATAAAATGATTACCGATTATCATGTAACAATAAATTCTAATTGGGCCAATTTTTGGCTTATAATTTTGTGTTTGGGCTGTAATAGGTCTATCTTACTAAGCTTTTGGGCTGGCATAATTTTGGGCTTAAAAATTTAAGTCAGTATTTAAAGTTTTGGGTTGAAAGTTTTTGGGCTAAAAATCTTGTTTTTGGGCTGAAATTGGTTGGGTTGAAATTTCGGTACAAGTCGGTAAAAATCGGAACCGGTCCGGTACCGAACCGGCTATTCGGTTCGGTTTACCGGTTCATTCGGTTCCGGTATCGGTACCCAATTATTAGTAATTTTGGTAATCGGTTCGGTTCGGTTCGGTTCGGTTCGTGCCGGTATTTTACCGATGAGCACCCCTACTAAGGTCCATTACCCTACCAATCACAGCCGGAAGGGCACCAAGAAGATCTACAGTTATGGTTAACTTCTTAGTTATAGACTGCCCCATCAACCTATAACATCATACTGGGACGACCTGCTCTTAACACATTGAGGGTCGTCCCCTCTACCTACCATCTTATCCTTCGCTTTCCAACCCCGAATGGAGTCGAAGAAGTCAGAGGAGACTAACTAGCAACAAGGGAGTGCTATATCTCCACCATGAAGACCAGAAAATAAGAAGAGGCATTACAGGTCGAGGTCCTTAATCCAAGGGATGACTCCACCATAGAAAGAGGAGAGCCCGTCGAGGAGCTCACCCCTGTAGTCTTGGACAAGGAACTCCCAGACATAAGGGTGTACATTGGTTCTTCCCTCAGTAATGATCTAGTTCATCAACTGATAGACTTTCTCAAAAATAACATGGATGTTTTTACATGGTCACATGCAGACTTGGAGGGCATCGACCTAGAAATAGCCACACACCGTCTCAATATTGACCCTCGTTACAAGCCAGTTCGCCAAAAGCTAAGGGGTGCCTCCACTACAAGAGCCCAAGCCATGGACGAGGAAGTTAAAAAGTTAATAGATAATGGAGCGGTTAGAGAAGTAGCATATCCAGAATGGCTCTCCAACGTGGTAATGGTTACTAAAGCTAACGGGAAGTGGCGCCTCTGTGTTAACTTCACAGAGCCCAATAAGGCATGCCCAAAAGATAGCTACCCACTACCACGGATCAACTTCCTCATCGATGCCATTGCAGGGCATGAGTTGTTCGCCTTTCTGGATGCGTACTTCGGGTATAACCAGATTAGCATGTACCCCCCGGACTAGGGAAAGACATCGTTCATCACTCCCAAAGGAACTTACTGTTACAGGGCCATGCCCTTCGGGTTGAGGAACTCTGGAGCAACGTACTAACGACTGGTGAACAAAATTTTCCAGTCTCAAATTGGGCAAACAATGGAAGTTTACGTTGACGACATGTTGGTAAAGAGCCTCGTTGCAGCGGATCACATTAATCACCTCCAAGAGACCTTCAATGTTCTTAGATCGTACCGAATGAAGCTAAATCCTGAAAAGTGCGCCTTCGACGTAGGATCGGGAAAGTTCCTAGGCTTCATGGTCAACCAGAGGGGAATTGAAGCAAACCCCGACAAGATCAAAGCCATCCTCGATATGAAATCACCCACTTCAACCAAAGAGCTCCAACGCCTCAGTGGAAGAATAGCAGCACTCAACAGGTTCGTCTCTAAGTCTGCAGATAAGTGTCTCCCCTTTTTTAAAATTCTTCGAAAAGCTTTTGAGTGGGGACATGAGGCAGATGAGGCATTCCAAAAACTCAAGGCCTACTTGGTCGCACCTCCTCTCCTTTCCCATGCCACACCAGGCGAGGTGTTATATTTGTACCTTTCTGCCTCCCCATCGGCAGTGAGCTCAGTCCTCGTCAGGGACAACAAAGGAGCGCAGAAGCCTATTTACTATGTAAGCAGAGCATACCGAGGAGCAGAGGTCAGGTATTTGAGACTAGAAAAATTGGTGCTCGCTTTAATCATAACAGCGAGGCGATTATGACATTACTTCCAAAGTCACAGCATTGTTGTCATCACAGATCAACCTCTGAAAAGAGTCCTAGGAAAGGTCGATGTATCCGGGAGACTGCTTAAGTGGGCAGTGGAGCTTGGTGAGTTTGACATATAGTACCAACCAAGGTCAGCCATCAAAGCACAAGCACTGGCGTATTTCGTTGCTGAGCTGACACCAACAGAGACGGAGAACAATGAAATTCCCACTTCACCCAGTTTGGAGATGTTTGATGGAAGCGCTCAACAGCATAACGAAGGACAAATGCCCGAATTGGGCACCCAGGCCATCCCAAGTAACCAGACAATCATGTTGAGCACCCAGACTCCCTCCTCAGATGCTCAGACAGCTCTTGTGGATGACCAGACACTCCAAAAGGACCTAGACTGGAGCCCCAATTCCCAATCCTGACGTCCAGTCTCCCTCTTTAATCTCCGAGCCCTGCTCTCCTCCATCCTGGAAACTCTATGTAGACGGCTCCTCGACCAGCGATGGAGGCGGAGCAGGTCTGATCTTGATCGGCCCATATGGTACCGCCCTCAAGTATGCAGTGAAGCTTCACTTTATTGCCTCGAACAATGAGGCAGAATATGAGGCCCTCCTCTCTAGATTAAGGTTGGCGATTGAGATGGAGATTCAACACCTCATTACCTACAGCGACTCTCAGTTGATAGTTAATCAAGTGAAGGGCGAGTTCGAAGCAAAAGGAGCTAGAATACAAGAATATCTCGGCATGGTAAGAAGCATGTTGACAAAATTCAAACACTTCCAGATTTGCCACATTCCCAGGGAAGACAACATGGCCGCCGATGCACTTATAAGGCTTTCCTCGTCCTTGGAAACCCCACCAGGAGGACCAGCATTTATTGGTCACCAGTTCGAACCAAGCACGATAGACTCGGGAACCTTAAATGTCAACTGTACATCGGCTGAACCAAATTGGATGACCTCAATAATAGTATATCTTCGAGAAGGTGTGTTGCCGGATGACCATTCAGAAGCTAGGAAGCTAAGAATGAGAGCCTCGAAGTTCACCATCCTGCAGGACTCTTTATACAAGAAAGGCTACTCCTTGCCATTATTCCGGTGCCTTTCACCCGAAGAAGCTAACTATGCCCTGCGAGAGATTCATGAAGGAATATGTGGGAACCACTCTGGAGGACGATCCCTTGCCCACAAGACGCTCAGGCAAGGATACTTCTAGCCTTCTATGGTAAAGGACAAGCAAGAGTTTGCCGGGAAGTGTGACAAGTGTCAACGCTTCGCAACTGTACCCAGGCAACCAACAGAAGAGCTAACGACCATTTCAAGTCCATGGCCTTTCTCTAAATGGGGCATCGACATCCTAGGCCTGTTGCCTCTAAGCAAAGGACAGTGCAAGTTTGTGGTGGTAGCAGTTGATTATTTTACTAAGTGGGCTGAAGCCGAACCCTTAGCAAAAATCACAGATGCAAAGGTTAAAGATTTCATTTGGAAGAATCTAATATGTCGCTTCGGCATACCCCACGCCATTGTCAGTGACAACGCCAAGCAATTTGACAACACGCTGCTAAACTCTTTTTGCTCCGACCTTCAAATAAAGTAACTGCACTCTAGCCCAGCTCACCCGCAGGCAAATGGACAAGCAGAAGTCATGGTGAGAACAGTGCTACGCAATTTAAAGACAAGGCTCGAAAGGGCGAAAGGGGCTTTGGGTCCATGAACTCCCAAGCGTATTGTGGGCCTACCGAACCACACCAAGAGCTCCAATTGGAGAAACCCCTTTTTCCCTATCCTTTGGAACTGAGGCGGTCATCCCTGCAGAGATCGGGGTGAACTCTCTAAGGGTCCAACACCACGACCCTACCACCAATGAGGAAGGACTCCGCATCAACCTCGACTTGGTAGAGGAGGCAAGGGTGATGGTTGTAGTCCGCAACGCAGAGTATAAGAGGCGCATGGAAAAGTATTACAACTCAAAGGTGAAGCCTCGTTCCTTCTAACCAGGAGACTGGGTCCTTAAGAAGGTGATCCTCGCCACGAAGGAATCACGCGAAGGAAAACTGGGACCAAATTGGGAAGGACCATACCTTGTAACAGAAGTGGTGAGACCAGGCACTTACAAGATCCAGAATTCCGAAGGAAAGGTCTTACCTCATCCATGGAACGCTGAGCACTTGAAGATGTATTACCAGTGACACCTTGAAGAAGTAATAGTAGTATAGTTAGGGACTTAGTTTTATTTATCTTTTTTAGGATTATTATCTAGTGTTTAAACTACCTTTTCTGGGTCAACAATGAAATTTCCTATATTTTACTCCAAAAGATTGCATTTTTCATTCAATTTCAAAGGAGTACCAGTACAAAAGTAAGGATGCATACTGCATTTCTTAAAATAAAAAAAAAAATCAAAAGTCCTTAGCACTCTAACTACTATCATGGTCGTCTTCATCATCCTTAGCATCTTCAGAACCTCCATCGTCAGGTGCCTCAGTTGGCACAAAGCCTGAGAAATCAATATCAGGGAAAGAAGCAGAGATCTTGCCCCTAAGCTCCTCATAACCATCAATGAAAACACCTGCAACAGCATACTCCAGATCTGCTTCAGCCTTAGAAGCTCTCTCCTGAGCTACCCTCAATTCTGCCTCCGCCCTCGAGCAGGCAGCCTCCTTGAGTGCGTCCCTTTCATGGAACGCCTAAAGCTCAGTCTCAAGCTTAGTCGCCTTCTCATGGGCCTCAATAAGCTCCACCTCCCTAAGCACATCCCTCTCACGGGTTGCCAAAATCTCAGCCTCAAGCTTAACTGTCCTCCCACGGATGGCCGAAAGATCTGGTTCAGCCTTCGAGCAAGCTGCCTCAATAAGCGCGGCCTTCCCACGGGTTGCCAAAATCTTAGCCCGAGAAGCCCTATCAGCAGCTTCGACCTCGACAATCCTCCCCTGAGCAGCAAGAAGCTCCTTCTGCACAACCTCATAGTTAAGCTTCAATTGGCCGTAAAAATGAGCCCTCGAGAACAAGCATACAGATGTTGTGGAAATTTGGAGAAGACAAAAGACAGAAGGATGACCAAGCGTATAAAAAAAAGGATTCTTACTTGAGCCAAGCCCTCCAAAAATGTGTTGATAACCCCCTCAGTGCCCAAAGCACTGATCTGCTGAATCTCAGATGGAAATATAAATCTCCCAAGCCATTCTCTAATGACCTGCGGATCCCCCAACATAGAATCGGACTGAGTCGGTGCCCCTACATGAGCTCCTGCAGGAGGCGTGGATGGGCGGGGGTCAGAAGGTATAGGCGGGGAAGTCTCTGGAGTAGCGCTCGAAGTCACCAACTGGGAAGGCACAGTTGAAGGTGTCACTTGGTGAGAGCTCGACTCGATGTGCGCATCATCTGTCCTCGCCACCTTGGGAGGATGAGCGCCCCTACTGGCGCCCTCAGAGAGGATTGATCCAATCACCATCCTATCCACTGCAGCAAATGAGACAGAGCGTTATCTGAGGGACCATCATCTCATAAAAGATAAGTTATAAGATAAGTCAAGATTCCTTTTCTCTTTTACAAGGAACCACCTGATCTCGGTAAAGAACCTCCAGCTCTACTACCGTACTTAGGCAGAAGAATGCTCAGGTCTTTGTCGGGGTGAGCCTTCACAGCCTGCAGCTTTGACTCTTGTTCCTTAGAGAGCACCGGCGTACCTGCAAAGAGATGGTGAGTATATATATATATATATATATATATATATATATATATATATATATATATATATATAAGTAAATTTAAAACGCACTGAGTTTCTTGGCAGCACCCCAACTCATTGAAACCAAGGCCCTATCAGCCTCTGCAGCCCATTCTCCGCCGACAAAGAAAAAGCGAAATTTCCAGCCGTGGCAATTGGAGCGTAACCCAGTGAGCATCATACCACTCTTTGAAGTAAAATAATACCAGCCCCTATTCGGTGCAGGAGTCTCACTCAAGTTATAAGCCCCATGGAACTCTTTGGGAGAAACATCTTCGTGATGCACCTTCTTCCATAATATGAGAAAACCCAACAAAACTCTCCAACCGTTGGGCGCTAATTGCCCTGGAGTAAGAGAAAAATAATGCAGAATTTGACAAATGGGATGGGACATGGGGAACCTGAGCCCGACCTATAGCATCTCTTCGTAAATGACAATGTCACCAGAGGAATCGTCGCAAGCACATTCACCTTTCTCGGCCCGGCGACACGACACCGTGGGTGGAATATGATAAGTAGAAATAAGCCTCGAAAGCTCATCATCAGAACTGAGTGAACTGAAAAGGGCACTTACTTTGGACCTATCATCATCGGGGATCAATTTGCTTTTATGTTTCATCTTCCGAGGTCTTAAAGAATGGAGTGCTTTTGCAATGCTCTGCCCAGTGACTAAAGAGACATCTGAAACTCCATGCTCGCCCAAAACTTGCTCAGCTCGCCTCTGCTCGCCCAAAAGGGACGATCCAGCACCTAGAGTAGCACCAAAAGCCATCTGCTCGCCCAAAGGTACTGGCCCATGCTCGCCCATGCCCAAAACCAGCTCCTGCTCCCCCAGGACCAGCTCCTGCTCGCCCAAGGCCTGTCCAGCTCGTCCCTGCTCGCCCAAGACCTGCCCGGCTCACCCCTGCTCGCCCAAAGCCTACCCAGCTCGCCCCTGCTTGCCCAAGACCTGCCCAAATCGCCCTTGTCCAGGTCCGCAACGAAGCCCAAACGAATTTGCACTCCCAGTAGCACCGTGCACGGCGTCATCCAACATGGCAGCTTCTTGGGAGCTCACTTCATCGGTCAGTCAACTCCCATGGCTATCTCTTCCTTTGTTTGGCATTGATCTCTAAAAAGTCCTCACTAAGAGATTTCTGGATTGAATCTTCCTAATCGCTATGGAACAAGTAAGATGAAGAACAGGACGCAAAAGGCCCAAATTTTACAACCTAGGTTCTTCAAGAATAAGAGAGAAGGAGTCCTACAAACCAGAGGAGTTTATCTGAAAATGGGAGGGTCAAAAGTTAAAAGGAATTTCAAAGGAATTTGAATTTAAAGGTACTTTTACTATTTAAGTCATAACTTTTGATCCGTAACTCCGATCGGGGCCCGTAATATATCAAAACGACCGTATCGACGAGCTCTACAAAAGCCATCGCCTTTGGCCATGATGCATGCTGTTAAAAGCCCGAAAAAGCCTCCGAAGTACATGTTTTGGCCTCTTGAAGTTTTTCCTGTTTTGTCGGAAATTCGAATTTAAGCCGAATGCCCTCCTCTCCAAGTTCTGTTAGACGCAAGGCATTGGGGGGCAAACGATGGGTCTAGTCCAAGGATCCAGTCCACCTCATAGGCCTCGTCCAGCCCATCTCATAGGTCTGTATGCTAGGCCCAAGCTCAAGAAGTCAGGCGAGCCCAACAAATGTGATCCATCACAGCCGAGTTAATTAAGCACGCCCACATCATGAAGTGGTCAAGCCTCGTCTCTGGACCTCACGGAGAGCACGTACATCACCTTGCACGCTAGAAGGAGGTTGGGAGCTCCACTAAAGTAGTGGTTACGTGCTCAGCCCAAAACTGTCACAGGTCGCTATAAATAGAATGTCTTACCATCATTGGGAGGCAACTAACTCTTGTATCTAAAACTTATGATCTCTGTACTCTCTTCAACTCACATAATAAAAGGTGCTAGGCGACTATAGCCATTCAACAGTGGACTAGGTCAACTCGACCGAACCACTTTAATACTTGTCTTATTTCTTACTTTAATTACTACTTTCATAATTACTTGATTGGTGTTTGTACGAAGTCCATTTTGTGCATCATCAATTATAATGATGATAATAATAAGCTCAATCATATTCCCATTAAAATTTATAAATACTTGATTTCTTTATTTTGTTGGCGTATGATGCGGTTTCAATTTTATGCATGCGATTTTAGTCAGTAGCCAAACACAAACTGTAAATTCCGTGTTTCAACCTACCTAAAATTACTACATACGTCGAAACCGTTAGTGCGATTTTAATTTATGCGATTATTGGATTATTGGGACGATTTTAGGGACGATTTGATTTCTTGTTGAGCCATCCTTTGTTCGTACTAACAAAAGAAAATTTTACTTTTAAAAAAGGAATGAGAGATTATACAATATCCATTTATATCCATTTTAACTTGGAGTCCTTTTGAGGACGTAGGGAGTATGCAGTTTCTATTTACTTTGGGCCAGAAAAAATTTATGATGTTCATCTTATTTTGTCCGATCTCCCCCCAAAAGCTTCTAGACGGTAAGACATGCTAAGGTGAAAGGTCGCCTCTCACAATCTCACCAGTTTCACTCCACCTAAACAAAACAGGACATAAAAATCGACAGTACAGGTGTCACCTCCAAAAACAATTCAATGGAACCGCACATAGGAGAGTATAAATTTACTTGAAAAAGGAATATAAAGACAAAAATAACTGAGTCTTCTTCAATTGATAGGTCCCTCTCTCTCCAGACTCCATTTCTGTCCAGTGAGGCTCATCAACCAGCCCCTCCCTACAAATTTCTCTCTCCTTAAAAGCGGCTACCACCGCGTATGTATCTTTTCTCGCAGATTCCGGACGCGTCTGAATTCCACCCGGCACCGCGGCACGACGACTCCACTCCTTTAAAAACTCCATAGCTAATAATTTAATATAATCTCTCTCCTTCTAATTATAATGATTATCAATCCACATTAATTGATTAGCAACGCAATTAAACGAGCATTGATTTCTACTGAAAACGTATAATGAGGGGATTTACTAGGCACGAGCGGCGCTGGGCATCAGATTCCGTCCCCGGGAGAACGGTGAGCGAGTCATCGTCGCCGGGAAGGGACTCCACTTCCCCCACCGTGGCGGAAGACTTCGTTGAAGTTACGCTCGATCTCCAAGACGATGACACAATCATTCTCCGCAGTGTCGAGCCCGCGACGATCATTAACGTCGAAAACGACGCCACCAGAGGAATTGATACTCCGGTGACCGCATCCTTGTCGGCGTCAACTTCCCGGTCAGCGACTATACGGCGGAGCTCGTCGAATCGTCTCCTACAATTCTCACAAGAGTTAAAAGCGGAGGCGGTTGCGAAAGCCAAGCATTTCTCTCAAGAGCTCAAAGCCGAGTTGCTGCGGAGATTTTCGTGGAGCCACGCGCAGGCGTCACGTGCGCTCTCCTCGTCTTCTTCATTAAACGTCGTTGTTGGAACAGGCGGTGGTAGCGGTTTGGATTCGGCGTTGGCTGCTCGCGCAATGCGGCGACAACAAGCTCAGGTGGAGCGAACTCGTTCCGGCGCTCAAAAAGCACTCCAAGGACTGAAATTCATCAGTAACCGGAAAAGTAACGGAATCGACGGCTGGAACGAAGTTCAAAGCAATTTTAGCAAACTCTCCAAAGACGGATTTCTCTACCGTTCAGATTTTGCTCAATGCATTGGTAATTAATTTATTTCCTTTTTCTTATGTTGAGAAACTATTTGTTTGGTCTTAGTTTGAAGATTAAAATTCAAAATTTTATTGTATTGTATTTGGCTTTGACTAATTAGTAATTTTTTAAAAAATATAATTATTAGTCTACGTACTTTTTAAGTTATAATCAATAATGTAGAATTGATTCCGAAAGTATAGTTTTGCATAGATTTAAATTTTATAAAGATTGATTCGGAAGGTATAGTTTTGTATAGATTTAAATTTTATGAAGTTGTAGCAGCCTTAAATCTTAATCTAGTCTCTTATTTGTGGACCAATAAAATTATAACATTTGTTATAATTAATATAACAAAATCTATAAATCTGTCAAGAAGTGTGACAATTTCATGAAACTTAGATCAGTTTGCGCTACTAGTTATACTACAAAATACTCTCCCCTCTCATAATATACAATTATGTATAAAAATTAAAAAAATAATTATATAATATTAAATATATATTAATTATCTATAATATCCTTTATCATATATTTATCTCATATCCTTTCATCTGTAATATTTTCTCATGACAGATAATTTTAGAAAGATTGTGACTAATTCTCCTAAATTATATAAAACGTCAAATAATTTGAAAAAATATAAAATTATCTAAAACATCATATATTATGGGACAGAGGAGTATTACTCCGTATACTATACAGTCAGGTATCATACTTTTACAAAGTGATAAATTCAATAATTTTACACTTTAATCAAATTTGATTTTAAATTTGGGGATTAATTTTATATATATATATATATATATATATATATATATATATATATATATATATATATGATTGTGAAGGAATGAGAGATTCGAAGGAATTTGCATTGGAACTGTTTGATGCATTGAGTAGGAGGAGGAGGTTGAAGGCGGATAAGATCAGCAGGGAGGAGCTGTATGAGTATTGGTCTCAAATCACCGATCAGAGTTTTGACTCTCGGCTTCAGATATTCTTCGACATGTGCGTAAGCATTAATATAACAAATTTTATATTTATAGCTATTAACAAAGAGCATGAAAATTGAACATAAAAATTAAATTTATATTATGAGTTAAAATATAAATAAATAAAATTATAAAATATTTGTGTCTAATTTTCATGTAAACATTTCGTTAATAAATAAGTAATCAGTTTAATACAGAAATAGTCTCATCATCTTGTTATTTATTATGTTATAGGGTGGACAAAAATGAAGATGGACGTATTACTGAAGAGGAAGTTAAAGAGGTAGTACTAATTTAGGCACTATCTCTGTACGTGTTTTTTGAGCATAATTTTCTTTGGAGAAAGAGCGGGTCCCGCATTTAAAATATAATATAAAAATATCAAATTGTGCAAATAGCATGTCTATTTGATACCAAATACTTGTAAACTATCTACTTGTTTTTATATAATTTTTTTCTAAATTTAAATTAAATAAAATATAAATTAATACTCTATTTTTCACGTTTAAAATAATTGGAGTTAGGTGTGATTCGGTGACCCAAAGTCAGAAAATTCTAAAATCAACCGACTCCAATTTATATGTATTACGTTACCTAATCTTTTTTTGAGTTTTCATCATATCTGACGTTTTTCCCATGTTCTAAAGCACCTTATCTGTTAGAATTTCATAATTATTAATTATCATCTCAAATTATTATGTCACTTTTAGTGGAGGAGCTGGTGAATTTTTATTTCTTTCTAATTTTTATTTTATTTTTAATGTTATTTTGTTGTTGATGAGTTTTACTTATGAATGGTAGATTATTATGCTGAGTGCCTCTGCAAATAAGTTATCGAGATTAAAGGAACAGGCAGAGGAATATGCAGCTCTGATCATGGAAGAGCTGGATCCTGAAAGACTTGGCTACATTGAGGTAAAAGCCCCTCTTCTGCAATGACATTTCATATTGGACAAACTTTTACCTACTATTTTCTTGGTCATGTCAATTTTTCTTCAGTTACTTTTTAGTGTTTGAAACTCGAAAAGTGGAGGGTAATAAAGTAAAACAAAACTATTATAATTTTGAAGTTTTATTTTATTTATTTATTTTTAATGGTTTACTTTCTTTATGTCATTATATTTTTACTATTATATTTAGCATCACGTGACAACTATTACAATTTTTTTCATTAATATCAAGAATATCAAATTACTACTAGAAATTCAGTTTTAAAAATGCATCTTTAATTTTAAAATATAAAAAAAATTAAACATATTTTTAAAATTTTCTTAATATTAGATTTTTCGGAACTATAAATAATTTGCATTGTATACTTTAAAAGGACAAATTTTTGTTATACTTTTAAATATCTTTAATAGCACTAAGGGATTATTTTGGTATAGATTGTAAGCAGTTGATATATCTATCTTTCAAATTTGAGGTTTCTGTTATCATAAAATTAATTTTATGATAAGTTACTTTTATTATAAAATTAATTTTATGATAAATTTAGTCAATTAATTAATACAATACTGACACTTAATTTATATATTAATAATTGACCAAAATTAACTTTATCTTACTACTTCCCAAACTTGACGCATTCGTTGGTCCGGAACGAATATCTCCCTCCCACATCTGGACTTCCATATACAATCCATGATCCATTGTTAATGAGTTCCGATGTGAGCTGCTTTTTTGCACCTCAAATGCGCGTATTCTCCACTATAACACGTGCACGTACATGGAACAGGTCCAGTCCACCAGTGGCCAGGACTGTCCTAATCATAGATAAAATCATTCTATCTGCACACTAACAAAGATTTGCATAATTATTATTACATGTAGTTGGTGCACATAGTTTTTTTTTTTTTTTTTTTTTATATCTCTTCTGCCTTTTTTTTCGTATGTTACATGAACTCGGTAACTTCAGAATGATCTTTAATCACCTATTTGTGAATTTTATTTTAGGGAACGACCAGGGCCAGAAAGGAAAAATTCCTTTTTTCAAATTTTTTTTTAAAAAAGTGGTGTTTAAAAAATTCAAAACCAAGTCTAATTAAGAATTAGACCTCTACTTTAAAATTATATACAAGAAGACATGCAGAGTTGTGGGCAATAATAGTCTTGAAATGAATTTATAAGTCATGAAAGATATTTTTTTACTACTTTTTCATGTAATAAATATGTATATTATAAATGAGATCACTTAGGCGCCTGAGCACTAGGCTCTCCCGCCTAAACAATTTTAAAATACCAAAAATAACTTTGGCTTCTCATTTCTTGTTTTTTTTTTCTAAAATAAAACTTTCAAATAAACATAACAGGAATGCACTTATTTTTAGAATATTTTAATTAAAATTTATATTTCCACAACACGTTTTTGATTATTTCTACATGAAAAATGTCACTATAAATGTATAGTGACGAAAAAAATAGTCACTATAAGATTTATAGCAAAACTTTTTATGTGAAAATATTATTTTCTGTCGTGAAAATATTATTTTCTGTCGTAAAAATATCAATTTTTTATTTTAATTTATTTTCTACTAACCTATTGTGTTGGACCAATTGGGAGGGCGTCCGGTAGCCTTAATGACCGGTGCCTTTTTTTTTTGGTTTTTTAACCACAATTATGAGAAAAATAAATAAAAAATAATAGAGCAAGTTTGAACAAAAAACTGTAAAAAAAAATATATTTTTACAGTGTTTTTTTAATAAAAAATATACTTTTTTTTACAATTTTTTATTCAAACTTGTTCTATTATTTTTTATTTATTTTTTTTATTATTGTGATTAAAAAACTAAAAAAAAAATTAAAATTAAAATGCACCTATCATTACCGGTCATTAAGGCACCGGTCCGCCCCTTGATCCGTGTTGGACACCTAAACTTGTGTCATGTCGTATCGTGTTGGCGCTTCTAAAATTTAGGAGAGTGCATTTAACTGACATAGTTTCTATCGCATGCTTCAACTTTCTCATCATTCTTTCCTTTTTGCATGCTTGAATTTTCATGATAATGCAGCTGTGGCAGCTGGAAACACTGCTCTTACAAAAAGACACGTACCTAAACTACAGCCAAGCCCTTAGCTACACAAGCCAAGCCCTGAGCCAAAACTTAGCCGGCATAAGAAAGAAAAGCTCAATACAAAAAATCAGCAAAAAGTTGGCTTACTATCTAGAAGAGAACTGGAGAAGACTTTGGGTTTTGTGCGTTTGGGTTCTAATAATGGCTGGGCTGTTCACTTGGAAGTTCTTTCAGTATAAAGAAAAGAGTGCATACAAGGTCATGGGCTATTGTCTCCTCACGGCTAAAGGCGCGGCTGAGACTCTCAAGTTCAATATGGCTCTTATTTTATTGCCTGTGTGCAGGAACACCATTACCTGGCTGAGGTCCACTAGGTTGGGGTATTTTGTGCCCTTTGACGACAATATCAACTTTCATAAGGTAAACCCACTCTCTTTTTAGCTACTACTGCCCATTGTTTACTCTTTCCTTATTTCCTGTGGGACCCTTGTATATGTGAATAAAGGGTGTAAGAAAAAAAATTAAAGTATTATTATTTTTTTCACTTGCAATTTCATGTTAGTCTCGTATGATATAAAATTAATCGTCCTATAAATTATTTTATTAACATTAAAGATGGGAGCATGGAAGAAATCACGGAAAATAGTAGAAATACAAGTTTTCTATATACATATGTAAAAACAGTTGAATATCCTTTTCAATTTAAATTTAGATGTGTTATTTTATTTTATCATGTTTTGGAAAAACAAAAAACTGGCCCTCACCCATTAGAATATTACTAAAGTAACAAAAATATGGGACTAGGTAATACCTGAGGCATTTGTTGGGAATCTTAATTAAATTATGGTAGACAATGAAACATTAGGTGTTCATAAAAGTGGCCATCCAATTATTGCTATTTCTATATACATCCAGTTGTGCAATTGCATTGCAGCTTTCAATTATTTGAAAGCATTTCTTTGAGCGGGTAAGAACATTAGTGGACTTGCAAGTTCTTTAATAGTAAAGAAAGAAAATATAATTTTGATTAAAGTAAAAAAAAAAAGGATTATGGAAAAAAGACATTCAGTGGTTGATCTTTTTGCTAAGCTTTTGCTTGTTTGCAAGAAAAATTATGTTCAAGAGTGACTGTGCTTCCCTTTGAAGCTTTAACAATTTGTAGAAATATCAAGGTCATACGACTCGTACCTACTTAGAAATTTATTTATTTTTTTCAAATGTTTGGGTTACTTCTTGCTACCCAATCCTGATCCAATAAAGCCACATCCTCTTGATATGCATACTTAGTTTGTGATACTTCATTTCTATATGGGAGCATGTAGGATACATTGTGTATATATTTGGTATATCAAATTCTCTTTTCCTTTTGTTTTAAACCTCCATTGTTGTCTCTTCCTTTTCCTTAACAAAATGAGTTTTCCAGAAGTACCACATTTGTCCCCTTTCTTACTTGAAATGTGTATATATGTTATTTCACTCCATCAAGTTGTATCATGGGTTGGGGGAAGGAGTGGGCTTGATCACCCATAAGATGGGACAAGGAGTTGGGTTAGCCCAAGCCTGATTGTCGGATATCTGACCAAAATACCTTAATCCTGATTTGCACTCAAATTGGATTTCTGACCAAAAAACTTTGATTCTGATTTGGACTAAAATCTGACCCGGATTGTTGCATAGTTTGTTGGTCTTATTAATTGAAACTATTTAGCAAAAGATAGTGAAAGTTAAGTTTCTCAGAACTAGAAATATTTGGTAGGTTCCCTATCATTAATTTGTTGGACTCACTGAAATTTGTGTACATTGTGATTCCTCTGCTCTGTGTCCTCTAAACTTCTTGCTCTGCCTTTTATTAGGTGATGAGATATTAATTATACTAGTTAACAAATGTTTCCTTAGTCTCCCTAACATTTCAAAATGTTCTACTAATTGTACCATTTGCATTATATACTCTCAAGCCCTTTCTGTTTGAATTGAGCTATCCTAATCATATTATCGTTTTACTAATTCAACTCCCTGAACAAAGAAATTGCATTTGTTAGTCTCAAGAGTCTGGAAATGGTTCTCATAAACTTATTTTCTCCCTTTGTTTATGAATTAGACTATTGCTGCAGCCATTGTTATCGGTGTTATACTCCATGCTGGTAACCACCTTGCATGCGATTTCCCAAGGCTTATAAATGAGACCGACGAACAGTATGATCACTATTTAGTTGATGACTTTGGCAACCATAAACCCAAGTACGTAGACCTTGTTCGAGGGATTGAGGGTGTGACCGGGGTCCTAATGGTGATTCTCATGGCCGTTGCTTTCATACTCGCAACAAAATGGTTCAGACGGAGCCTTGTTAAGCTGCCAAGGCCATGGGACAGACTCACTGGTTTCAATGCCTTCTGGTATTCACACCACCTATTCGTGATTGTTTATGCATTGCTCGTAATCCATGGGTTATTCCTCTACCTTGTGCACCGATGGTACTATAAGACGGTATAACTGCTGGATCTTAGTTTCTTTGTTATGTAGAAAGTCAGAAAACTAGTATCTCTTTTACTTTGCTTAAACTTGAAAATAAGATTTCAATGTTTGCAGACATGGATGTATCTTGCGGTTCCCGTACTCCTATATGCAGGGGAAAGGACCCTAAGATTCTTTCGATCTGGCTTCTCCACTGTCCGGCTTCGTAAGGTGAGCATAAGCATACCTTACTGAATATATAAGTTACTCTGAACGTTCGAGTCGATGCTCCAATATTCTGAGCACTTGAATCAATGCCGTCTTCTGCACATTTAGGCCATTAAAATCTACCAAATTGGAGTCATCAAGCTTTTCAACAGATGAACCAATGCCTTTTAAATTTATGGATTATACATTTAAATCCTATAATGTGCATTTTCTTATTATTATTCACAATAGATTAATGAAAATAACTGCAAGGTTTTCAATTATTGGCAAAAACAATCTAGTGAAATTTAAGACACTCCTTTAATTTCTTTATTTCTTATTTCTTTTTGATAATTAACCTTTAATTTCTTTTGATTTAAATATATATAGTTCCAATACTGAGTTTCTAACTTAAATAAATGTTGAGAGTAACTTATCTGATCTTTTTGACTTCATTACAAAATTCTCAGGTTGCTATTTATCCTGGAAATGTTCTGACATTGCAAATGTCCAAGCCTCCACAATTCCGGTACAAAAGTGGACAATACATGTTCGTCCAGTGCCCAGTTGTTTCTCCTTTTGAGTGGTAAATTAGGATGTAGATCCCTCAAGACTTGACATATGTATTTTAGCTTAACATATCTAGTTATTTTTACTTGCACCAGATCTCTAAGTTTTCAGTTATGTTTTGGTCATCCCTTAGTTTGTTTTTTTTTTTTTTTTTCCAGTACAAATAGTTTACCCATCTTTTAGAACTATTTCTACAAGCCACGCAACCACTTACCACTTAATTCTGTCTCAATAACAAACCTTCTAGTTCAACAATAGTGTTCATTACATTCTACTTTGTGACTTAATTCTTCCAATAATTGCGAAAATTGCATATAGTGATCAGATTAATCTTCAATTCATCCATCTTGATTGGATATATCTAATTATTAAATTTGTTTATGGGCTTTCTGCTGACATGTTATTTTACATGCATGTTAGGCATCCATTTTCCATTACCTCAGCTCCGGGAGATGACTATCTTAGCATTCACATCCGACAGCTAGGCGACTGGACACAAGAACTTAAAAGAGTATTCTCAGAGGCCTGTGAACCTCCTATGGGTGGAAAAAGTGGACAATTAAGAGCGGATGAAACAACCAAGAAAAGGTATATTTTTTAAGTTTAAATATTGTTTTTTATGCCATTCCATATTCTTAATTTGATAGTATATTTGGTTGTGCTCATGATAATTGTCATCTAAAACTTTTCCTTGATGGCAGTTTGCCAAAGCTCTTAATAGATGGACCCTATGGAGCTCCAGCACAAGACTACATGAAATATGATGTCCTACTGCTTGTGGGGCTTGGAATTGGAGCAACGCCTTTTATCAGTATCCTGAAAGATTTACTCAACAACATTGTCAAAATGGAGGAGCAGGCAGTAAGTGATTTATATACTGATCCCCATGATTGCCTATTTGTATTATTACGAAAACACTCTCTGAATGGTGATTGCATCTCCTACATCTCAAAATCTTACATGACAAACAAGATTACATTTCTGTTTCATACATTACAGGATTCAATTTCAGATTTCAGTAGGCTTTCGGATCAGAGTTTTGGGACCACTGATTCTCCATCTCTTAATAAGGTTTCACCAAAACGGAAGAAACCTTTGAAGACCACCAATGCTTACTTCTACTGGGTGACTAGGGAGCAAGGTTCATTTGATTGGTTTAAAGGAGTCATGAATGAAGTTGCCGACCTTGATCAAAGGGTAATCTAAAACTTAAAAACAGGACATTCTCTGTATTCTATTTATATTTGGCTGTTAAAGTTTATTGTTAAACTAGTCACTTTAAATTACAGGGTGTCATAGAGATGCACAACTATTTGACTAGTGTCTATGAAGAAGGCGATGCCCGATCAGCTCTCATCACCATGGTACAAGCACTCAACCATGCCAAGAACGGTGTTGACATTGTATCTGGCACGAGGGTATGATGTCTATCTATCATTTCGTTTCCTTTTCACTGTAAAATTATGTAATATGTAATTAGTTCACCTTTGCCATTCTTATTAACAATTTTATCCATATATGTTTGTCATCAGGTGCGAACCCATTTTGCAAGACCTAATTGGAAGAAAGTTTTCTCAAAAACTTGTACCAAACACGCCAATAAAAGAATAGGTGAGCATGCTTCCACCAACCTTGTACCTTTAGGCTATGCTTTGTTTGCAATTATGTTGTATGAGATTGTACTATGTTAACTTATTTTACTAGTTTAACACTTTTAAGTACTTGTTTATCCTTGGATTAGTCCGTAGATGACAACCTAATAGAATATTCGTTTGTTGTTTCTAAAGTCATCTATGAGAGACTATAATTCCAAAGGGAAAGTTCGGATTAAATAGACCCTGTTTTGAGGTATTGAATGGCCTTGGGAGTAAAATAAAATAAAAAAAAATAATCCACAAGATTGTCATAGGACTAATTCAAGAACAAAAAAAAGTAGTTAAAAGTATTGAACATGTATAAATCGTGGAATCTCATGTAACATAATTGCAAACAAATATAGCCCAAGAAAATTTGTGCTTGTTTCTGAAGACATTTATTATGATTTTGGTATAACTTGGAGCAGGTGTTTTCTACTGTGGAGCACCCGTCTTAGCTAAAGAACTTGGTAAGCTCTGCTATGAGTTTAATCAAAAAGGCTCAACCAAGTTCGAATTCCATAAGGAACATTTCTGAAGAACTCTTATAGACATGTCAATCACTGTCTCAAAGAGAAAAGGTAAGCAGATGCAGGGGGGTTTTGTACAGTTTTATAGGTAGGTTAGAAAGGGAAGGATGAAGATGATATATATATATATATATATATATATATATATATATATATATATATGTTTACAAATAATATTCATTTTGGCACCCAGTAAATTATATACCAAACACAACCAAAATGGTTTTGATTGGTGAGCTGGATTAAAATTTGAATTTCGGTTCCCTTTTGCGTCGGACACGTGGCTCTATACAAAGTGCTACAAGTGGCAATGGAAGAGGTTTGACCTATTTGACGAATAAATTGGAATGCAATGATTTTGATTTTTTATTTTGACCTTTCTTTATAATGCTTACCTGTTTGAGAAGCAACAAAATGAAGGGTAGTTTTGAAAGGAAGAACCCTTCAGTCTTGTGAACTAAACTACTAAAGAGCAAGAGATGCAGAACTGTAGGAGGTTTCTTGAAGTGGGCCCAGGAGATTCTTTTTGGAATGATCATGCTGCTGCAATTGTCTTGCTGTGTATTTCTTTTTTCTTCTTTATATTCTTATATATGATAAAATAAGAATAATAATAAAAAAAAGTAATTGTATATATAAGAATTTCTGATTAAAAATCTTCAGCAATCTAGCTGGCAATTTGTTATTGGGAGTTTGGGGGATAATGGGTTGTTTGGAGAGCCCTTAAAAATTCAATAGCATCATGTTCTCTTACTCAATTATCGAATGGTTCAATTATTTATTCATTGCTGCTAGCCTGTTATATGATTTATTATATTTGGTTCCAGGCATAGCTTTGGACTGTCAAGACAAGCTAAACCTATTTCTTTCCGTGATATTATGAATATATAATTATTCACTCCTTTTATTATGAAATATAAGATTAAATTAGATTTTCAATGTCAATGTGAAATATTTTTAAATTTAAAATTCACGAGATTAGTTTTATTTTTGAAAATATTAAATGTCCTGTTTAATAGTACTTTTTACATAATTTGTAATTTGTATAATTGTATTGTCTAAAATTGAAAGAACTCATATCAATTTTAAAGTTCCAATATATATCATACACTCCAAAAATTTTAAATTATAAGATTATTATTAATTTTTAAAATTAATTTAAAATATTTCAAACTCAAAATTAATATGTTCATATATGAACATTCTAAAGTAATAGCTGCAAACTCAAAAATGTTTGTAAAATTGTAGTATACATGTAACATTAAAGCTTTATTTGTTGGTTTGGTGATGAAATTATACCCCAACAGTTGAGCACTCAAAAGAAACTCTAAACCTCCAAAGGAAAAAATCCAAGATCAACAGGGACTGCTCTTATTTTGATCATAATTTTTATCAGTTAAAATTTAAGAATTTATAATATATCTAATGAGGCATGATTATTGGGGCTTAATGGGTTCGGTGAGACATTGTCCACATGTAGGAAGTCTCCCATCGTCGTAATAGCTTGTTTGGGAGATTAGAGAATTTTAAGAAATCTAATATTTCTAATTATATTTGATCTCTGACTCCTAACGAAAATATCAGGATAGAATCTGATTTCCTTCCTTTAAGGAGATTCAGTTTAATCCCATTAAGTAATCTAACTTAATGAGGAATCCTATTTCTATACGGGGAAGGGCATGTAGAGGAGCTGTGATTACTATGAATACAAGGGTATACCATAGTTTTCAGGTGAATACAAATCATTATTATTTTCTAGTACTAAATACCTCCTTTCTTAAACCTTGTTCAGACTGTATTTATTCTCACACCTGAGCTATCCCCCAACTGCCCAAGTTGTCAAACTTCTTCATGTGATTTCGTTTTTGTGCAAGATTGGACGCGCTTTTGGTGGTTGAAGCGCGTGGACGAATCTTGGCGTTAACATTGGCGCTAAAAGGAGGGTATTAAATGCTAGAAGTTTTCAATCACTCAAAAACTTCATCAGTAGTAATGCCGACAAGTAAGACGATTTCCAGACGTGGAAAGTCGACTGCAAACCCATCGACACAACCCAGAGTTTCGGCTAAGGATCGTTTGGGGCCAATTGGTCGTGTGGAAAACAATAATCATTTGGTGGGTCCGAAGAACACTCAAACAGACCATGCTAGACATCATATGTTCTCAACAACAAGGAAAAAATGGGTCCCAACCCTTGTGTCAAGGATATACCATCTCGAACACGAACCTAGGAGGATCGAGATTTTAGGAGGAGCAGCCAAGACACCATGCAGTTGATCTTATCCAAAAAGGTTAAGAAAAACGAGGATGCCGCCGAAGCCCTCCGTCTTCAGTGAAAGGAGTTGGATGCACAGTTGGCATTATCAAATGGAGAGGAGGTTTCTTCCACCCATAATAGTCGTCGGGAAGCATCGCCTAGGAACTGATCTAGTACACATCGTTCAAACGGTTCTCGACAGGAAATGAGCAGGCGCCGAAGCCACTCTCGGGAGAGGAGAAGGCATAAAAGCCGCTCTCAGGACAAGAGCAAACACTGAAGCCGCTCTCGTGAAGGAAGCATCGAAGGCAGAGGAATGACCAAATGGAGAAGGCGAGGAGCCTCTCTAGAGCACATAGTTCGGGATAGGCGAGAGTCATCCCCTAAGAGAAACGAGATCGAGGCACTTTCCTAGAGGCTTGCAGAGCTTGAGAAGAGACTTGTGGCACCCAATCAGGAGGAGACTCTGATTGATCGACCATCATCGTTCTCTCCAATGATAGATCGGGTTCGAGCCAACCCAAATAATAAGGTCCCACATATGGAGAGTTATGATAGTATATGAGATTCGTATGAGCATAGCCAGGCATATTACCAGCTGATGAAGTACTATAACTATTCTAATGCCTCCAAGTGTGTTTAATACGACTTTGAGGAAGAGGCTCGATAGTGGATGACGTCGTTAAAGCCGAACTCAATCTCATCATGGAGGGAACTCTGTGACCAATTCCATAGCCGCTTCGGGAGTAACAAAAGTAAGGGAAAACCGAAAGGTTCTCTAGTTCAGATTCGACAGTATTTCGATGAGACCCTTAGCCAATACGTAAAGAGAGTTCGAGAGGGGGTCAGACAGGTAAGGTAATTGGATGGTCATCTGGCCCTCGGATTCAGTCAGGACTAGACGTGGTGAGGTTCCAAAAATTGGTGAAGAATTTAATGTTCAACATCTTGAAGGATTTGGCAGAGACCTATGACAAAGCTAAGGAATTCATCGTGATCGAGGAGGCCGTGGGTAGTCTAAAACCGAACACAGTGGAGAAGCTGAAGGATTGGGATAGGAACAACCATCCCAAGTCATACAATAATAATAACAAAATAGACAACCAGAAGAATTATAATAATGGGGGTTCGAGAGGAGGCCGACCACCCTTCCCATCCCGAAGAGTCAATAAATTGTTCACCCCACTCAATATTGATTGGGCTACTATATTGGAACATATAAAGGATAAACCGTACTTAGAACCATGTTCAGACACCACTCGTCTAGAGAGGGGGAACCAGAATAAGTATTGTGAGTATCATCAGGCTGCGGGACACACCACCGAAGCTTGCAGGAACTTGAAAAGGTTGATCGAGAAGAATTTTCAAAGCGGAGAGCTAGTTCAGTATGTTACAAGACGAGAAGGTACGGGAACAAAGTAGAACAACATATAGAATCCATCTCCCAACCATAAGCGCAACCCAATCAAACCCATGCAGCTCGCGGGGTGGTGGACGTGATAACATGTGGATCGGTGGGAAAAATAATAGGGAAGAAATGACGTGGGGTATGGACTCGGTCTTGCCAGTATCTGAACAACCTGTCAAGAGGGATCAGCTATACCCTGACACGATAATTTTTTTCACCGATGAGGATTTCCCATCAGAACCCATTTAGCCACATGAAGGGGCTTTGGCAATTACTGCACAAGTGGGTTCAATGGACATGAAGTGGATTATGATCGACAACAACTTTTTTGTCGATATATTGTACGCCCATTGTTGGTCGATTTTGCAATCAATAAAACACGCGCAAGTATACGCGATCAACAAATAATATAATGATAAGTTGAGTGTCGAACCCATGAGGAATTATTACTAATATTTACCAAGTACCGACTTTATATCGCTCAAGTCTTATTTAAACAGTCAAATAGAAGATAGTTAATTAATCTAATTAGTTTTAATTAACAAAGAATTAAGTGGATAGTGACTGGTATCTAAGGTGCTACAAGCTAAAATCATAACTTCTCCCTCCCTCACACAAGCATTTTGTCAAACACTTGGTGTGCAAAGTTTAATTAAACATCTTAACTATCTCTTTTATTATAGGGGTCACGACGAATTGTCAACCGAGAATTCACAAGTGTTCATATACCTCTTCCAAGGCATATATAAACTTATCCTTTCCAAATCTACCCTAAGGGGAATAGAACAGAAAGGAACATCCTAGCTAAATAATCTGACATATTCCTATGCGAATTAACCGTAGACAAGGAATTCAAGCTTAGATTTTCAATTAGGTCACACATGGCGCACATGTATATTCCTATCCTATACATAAATTACGCAGTCTAATGATGTAGACAAATCATAATCACATGCCAAATATTCAAGGTATAAATCTACAATCCATTTCCCAATTTCTTATAGATTACCAAATTTATCACTAATTCCTTAGCAATTAAACATTAAGCACAAATATATTAAACCAATCCATACGGTGCCAACCAAAGAGATAAGAAAATCAATTCAAATTAACAATGAGTTCCATTATAATCTTAGAACAAATATCTAGTTTATAGCTTGTGAATTAAACATAAGTGTCAAAAGTTTTCTTCAATCTCCAAGAACTTGAATCAATTCATGCTCTCCATTCTTTGTTGCTAAGTTACTCTTGAGCTACATGGAATTTCAATCATCTCCCTAATCTATCTCGTTTCCAAAAGTTATGTACAAAACTAAAGAGAAAATGCTAAGTCCAAGCTATAACAGTGATCTCTATCTCAGATCTCTACAAAAGGAAGCTGACTTTCTATTTATATATATATATATATATATATATATATATATCCTTTCTTTTGTTTAAGTCATTTCCTCTTATGTCTGCCCGAGAACCAGAGGAGGCGCTGCAGTGCCAAGATTAAGCATTGGACAGGCGCTGCAGCGCTGGGTCAATAACTCTGGTCAATAAGTGGCGCCGTTGCAGCACCAGTTTGTAAGGAGATAGGAGCATTGTAGCGCGACAGGTGGCTGAGCTGGCATCAAAGGGGCACTGCGGCGCCAGAATAATACTAGGAACCGGCGTTGCAGCGCCAATGCTAGAAAAATGCCCTTTTTGCCCTTAAAAGCTGGAAATAACCTGAAAATCCCTACAAAACATATATTAAGCAAAATAATAACAAAATGCTATAAAAGCAACATTAAACATAATGGATATACAAATTTTTAAGGACAAAAGTATTCAATTCGCGGGTATAAATCCCACATCACCTATGCATATCAAAGGCTAGACTTGGAAGGTAGAAAGATGGAGGTCGGGCGGGAACCTCCACTGTACGGGTTCAATAATGATTCGGTTCGGGTAGCAGGGACTTTCGAGTTGCCAGTTATCTTTGGGACGACTTCTCAGTAGGTGGAAATTAATATTAGGTTTTTCGTGGTATAAGTGGACTCGTCATATAATGTCATTCTAGGTCGGCCGACATTGACAACATTATAGGCAGTAACTTCAATTTCCCATTTTAAGTTGAAATTCCCCACGTCGAACAGGGTTTGTGAAGTTAAAAGAGATTTGGATATGGGTCAAAGGTGCTACCAAAATTTTTTTATATCATCTGGGGTCGGGGTCAACAAGCAGAGACAAGCAATGACGATCAAGGTGGAACCATTTACCGAAGGGAGTACATAACCCCTTACCTTGCCTGCCGAAGAGACAGAGGATATCGAGCTGGTCCTAGGGAAGAAGGGCAAGACAATCAAAATTGTCTCAGGGTTGTAGGAGCCTTTCAAAAAGGATTGATCAATTTGCTTCGCGTATATGTGGTTATATTTACTTGGGTGCCCAGTGATATGCCTAGAATCGACGAGTCTGTCGCAGTGCACATATTAAAGGTGGATCCTGCCAAGAAACCAGTACAGCAGAAGAGAAGGATCTTTGCTATGGAGAGACAAAAAATCATCGATGATGAAGTGGCTTAAGTTGTTGGTAGCCGACTTCATATTCGAGATTGACTACTCAGAGTGGTTGGCAAACATGGTTTTGGTTAGGAAGTAGAATGGAAATTAGAGGATTTGCATATAATAGACATATTTTTATAAGGCTTGTCTGAAGGACTTCTATCCACTTCCACACATTGACCAACTAATAGACGCTACTTCTGTGACGCCCCCAAAATAAGTCGACACAACCCATTCTGAGTCACCAAATACATGGTACAGAAACCAAATACAAACTTCATTAATACAACTATCGTACAAAATACGACAACACATACGCTGAGAGTTTTAATACAAATATTATCTTGTAGACAATATCTAAACTCAAATAAAGTTATCATTACAATTATTGTTACACTATTTTACAAAATAGTGAGGATTCCTATAATAACCAACTTGGACCATTACTCCACTCCCCGAGTAGTCCCAGCTATATTCTTGCCTCCTGAGAAGAACAATGGAACCAAAAGAAAAAGGGTGAGCTCAACTAGCCTAGTAAAGAATATTATGACTAAGATAATATAGAACAAATTATTCTTAGTCCTCAACGGGAAAAAATCTGATAGAATACAATAGACAACAAGTTTTAGAATACAACTGCAGCGGAAACAACAATCCATTAGAAGAGTCAAGTAGAGCATGATATCTACTATCTTCTATGATTTAAAATTTCATCATCAATATTTTATCCCTGTAACATCATTCAATAAATATTTCAAATCAATGAATTATCCATGCACTACGGGTCAAGGATATTCGTTAGTATCACCAGTGATCATGATCATGCCAAACACCTGTCCATCTATGCACTACGAGCTAAACAAGACTTTCACCACAAACCTTATCTGTAACATTAAAGATTATGATTATACCAATACACAATTTTTAGTCATAATCATACCAATCAATAGTCCATCTTTGCACTACAGGCCAAATATGACTTTCAACACAATATAAGCACGAGGATGATGATAATGATATAAAAATTCAATCAAGTGAGATAAATGATAAATATTGGATATTTATAATTCAATTTATCTAGAGTTCAAAAATGTCCAAATTGTCAACATGATAACTATTTGTGAAGTAAAATTCAAGAATGATATTCATATATCAAAAATAATTTGGACAGAAAAATAAATTAAATTATGTTATGAATAGTACCGTATGAATAGTACCGTATGTATGAATAGTACCGTATGAATAATGCCCATGAATAGTACCGTATGAATAGTACCCAGACATAAAAATTTTAAAATTTAATAAGAAAGTTCAGACCAATATTTTAGTGAAATGATATTAGATGAAGCATAAAACTTAAGGAATTTCTAATTATTTCAGGAATTATAGAAGCAATACGTACTATAGTAAGTTTAAATTTAGGAATATGAAATGAAATAATATCCCTTACATAATATGGAGTATGAAAGAAAATAATATTTCTTACGAGTATTGCAATAAAATAATATCTTTTACCTTAGTAGAAACTAGATTTGACTAGAATATCGGATATTATTCTGAGAAAATCTTGCATAAAAAGCTACACTCAAAGTATCCTTATACTTAAGAGAAATACTCACAATACTATAGAATAAGAATTTTCTATACTGAAGGTGTGTTTAGGAAGGAGGGGTAACCCTCCTTTTATAGTGCAATGGAAGGAGAAAGATTAAATGCATGTGCCTAACTTTGCCCAATTTTCCTCTCCGCCTAACTTTCATTCTTTGCTTAACCTCATATTTTCTTATTGTAAGGGCCCACAATTGGAAACAACATGTTTTGCAGGCAAATTTCTCACCACCCCACTTAGGGAAAAAAAGGACAATGTTATACTGCTTTTGAAAATAAAGCATTCAAATATAATTTGCTCACTTCCGTCCCTTTAATCACATGCTTATATATATATATATATAATAATATATAATAATAATAATAATAATAATAATAATATTTAATATATTATAATAATATAAATGAATGAATATTTTATCGGATGAGATAATTATAATTCCACAAAAAAATATGTCAAATTCTCAACAAATGTTTCACGCTAAAATTCTTTCATTTATATCAAAATTGAACCAAAATCCACCACATAATAATTTTTCACAATTAATATTATAAGATCACAATATTAATAACCAGATCATTCCCAAGAAAGAGGGGGCTTTTCGATAATGATTTATCCTTACTGACGCGCAATTATATAACCTAACCCCTTTTCTCGACAGAATTTTCTAGACATTGCCAATAATGCTAACTAATAATATGAATAATTATGTCGTGTCAATTATTGATTTAATAATATAAAATATTGTGCAGATGATACTGTGACATTAATTGAATCAATAATATGAGATACTATGCAACAATTACTATGTCAATTATTGAATAAAACTGAGTGACTTCTTACGTAAGAATCAATAATCAGAAATACTGTGCAATACCGTGTGCTACTGTGCAACCATGCGTATTACTGTATTTTTATCCTTCGGTATTTCAACAGTTAACAATAAAAAATTTTGCCGTTATTTTTATAAAAAGGTTATTTCTGACACTTTCTATATCTGACAGTTATTCTATTATGTGGTCCACCAATGATTGCGCCGTCGTACAGATATTTCCCGACAAAAAGAATATTTCCCGACCAAACGAATATTTTATGACCACTTGCTTATTTTACAAAATTTATACATTCATAACTAAAGCATTATATAAATTCAACACCTTATTATTCAAAATAAAAATTAGAGAAATTAAATTTTTATTCATAAAAATTTGGGGTCTTACAACTTCGGGGTATGCATTTTTGAGTTTTATGGATGCATTTTTGGGATACAACCAGATTTCAATGCATAAGGAAAATACCCCGAAGATGACTTTTATTACGCATCGTGTTATATATGGTTACAGGAAGATGACCTTTGGATTGTTGAACGCTGGTGCAACGTATCAAAGAATCATGAATTACATGTTTAGATAGTAGTTGGTGTAAGACCCCAACTTTTTATAAATAAAATCAAATTTCTTCTAATTATTATTGTGAATAATAAGGTGTTAATTTGATATAATATTTTGATTATGGGTGAAATGTGCAAATTTTATAAAATAAGCAAGTGGTTATAAAATATTCATTTTATCGGAGAATATTCGTTTGGTCGTGGAATATTCTTGCTGTCGGGAAATATTCATACGACGGCGCAGCCATTTATGAGCCCCATAACGGAAAATGGTCGGATGAAGAAAACGGTAAGTTTGAGTTTTTATAAATAACGGCGTAATTGTTGTCGTTAACACTGTTTGGATTACCTGGTGGTTAAAATACAGTAATACGCGTGGGTGCACAGTAGCACATGGTATTGTATAGTATTGTTGAATTATTGATCCTTACGTAAGAATGCACTACTCAATAATTATTACAGTAATTACTATTTAATAATTTATTTTATTGATTCAATAATTGCTGCGTTGATATTTTATATTATTATTGTTTCAATAATTGTCACTGCACAGTATTTTTTTTTATCAGATCAATAATTCATATTATTTGAATAATATTGTTAGATAGCATTATTGACAATGTCTAAGGAAGTTCTGTCTAAGGAGAGGTTTGGTCACCTAATTGCGCGCCAGTAAAGAGAAATTCTTATCGGAAAGCCCCCACTTTCCTGGGAACGACCTGGTTGTCATTATTGTGATTTTGTAATATTATTTGTGAATAATTAATTATTAATTTATATGATAAGGAAATATTTATTTTATGTGGGTATAAATGATGGATATATTTATTTTTGTGGATGTAAATAAAAAAATTAATGCTGATGTGTTTTATCAGTATTTTGTCAAAATGGAGGTATTAAAAATCATCCGTATATGGATTTCGGGCATTTTCCGTTTAGAATTTGGAAAAACTTAAAGCTACAAAATTGTAGAGAATTTAATTTTCTATGGAATGGATATAAAATTTGTATTTTTATGATAAAAGGGCTATTTATTATGAATTATTGAAGTTTCTGATTATTGTTTAAATGATAAAATATTTTAAAATTTTCTAGAATTGGTGGGCCCCACTTTTGGTTGGTGAGAAATGTGCTAAAATTTTATTTTAAATGTGGTGGGCATGAATAGTAACAGGTAAAGCCATCAGGTAGCAGGTTAGTCTGCTATGGCGTTCTAAGCATTTTTCTATAAATAGGGTGCTTAGTTTGAATTGAAAATCACACCAGAAATAAGTTTTTTTTTCTCTCTCTGTATATATATATATATATATATATATATATATATATATATATATATATATATATATTATCGAGCGTATTTTGTGAGTATTTTGATACTTTGAGAGTTACTATTCAGTGCAAATTTCTTTCAGCACTATATCCGATATTTCAGTCAAAAGTACTGCTCTTTTGAGATAAGAGATGTTATTTTCTTCTTATACGATATTATTTTCTTCAATATTATTATGTCGAATTATTGATATAAGTTTTATTGTGGAATTTTTACCTTTTTATGTCGGGGTTACTATTCACGTATACGACACTATTCACGTATACGGCACTATTCACAAATACGACACTATTCACCGAAAAATAAAATTTTCTCTTTTTCGTCCCAGATGTTTAATATGGTTACTATCTTTGATTGTATCCATATTTTGATCGTCATTCTTGAATTTTACTCCATTATGGTTTATTTTGGAGTATTTTTAAACTTAAATTATCTAAAGTACGAATATCTAAACTTTGTCCTTTTATCTTACTGAATTCGTTTTCTAAAACATTTTTCATCATCCTCAGTCTTTAATGGTGATACTTGATAAATATCTTTGGCCTGTAGTGCAAATATGAATGATTACCTGATGAATATCTTTGGCCCGTAGTGCAAAGATGAACAGGTATTGAGATGAACATGACGAATTGGTGATACAAATGAATATCTTTGGCACGTAGTGCAAACATTAATATTTGATTCAAGATGTATATTGATTGATGTTACAGGGATAAAATATTGATGATGGACTTTTAAATTCATAGATGATAGTAGATTTCATTCTCTACTTAACTCTTCTAATGAATTGTTGTTTCCGCTACAGTTGTTGATCTAAAACTTGTTGTCTATTATATTATATCAGATTTTTTCCTGTTGAAGACTAAGGATAATTTGTTGTATATTATCTTAGTCATAATATTCTTTACTGGGCTAGTTAAGCTCACCCTTTTCCTTTTTGTTCTATTTTTCTTCTCAGGAAGTGAGAATATAGCAGGAACCAGTCGGGATATAGAGTGATGGTCCTAGACAGTTATTTTAGCAGTCCTCACTATTTTTGTAAAATAGTGCATCAATAATTGTAATGAGGACTTTATTTGGGTGTGGATATTGTCTAGAAGATAATATTTGTATTTTAACTCACAGTATGTGTTGTCATATTTTGCACGACAATTGTAATAATAAAGTTGTAGTTATTTTTTGTACCATGTATTTGGCGACTCAGAATGGGTGATGTACACCTATTTTGGGGGCGTCAAAGTTGGTATCAGAGCTTGGGGATATGGTCTCTGGCGGAGATCGAGAAATAGAACTAGGAGGGGAGAGACGAGTAAATTCTTTGCTAGTGTGTCCTACCTAAGCTTATTTGTTGGTCGGTCATAATATAGGGATATTATGTGATATGTTAATTAACCCTTATTTTATGGTAGTATTTAAGAATGACAGCTGAGAACGTTAACAATGGAGTGTATGAGACCGTGGAAACACCTTTAATCACAAACCAGGAGAACGTGCAACAGGAAGATAATATTCCTCCTGTAAACAATACTACCAAACAAACGATGAATGATGGGATGTTTAGAAGCTTTTTGCAGTTTATGCAAAATCAGACGAGGGAGACTAGTGTACAAAATACGGGTGGAAATGATAGCAACACACGGCTTGTCATAACCAAGCAGTTCAAAGAGTTGGGACCACCAGAATTTACGGGGAAGCTGAATCCAAACAAGGCGGAGACTTGATGTCTTGGGATGCACGGAGGAACAGAAGGTTCCATTCGCCACATTTATGTTCCGTGGTGAGGCAGATTACTGGTGAGAATCTATGAAGCGTACCCAGCTAGCCGCACTCAACATGTTATGGGAAACGTTTCAGAAACTGTTTAATGACAAGTACTTTCCTGAAAGTATTCGTCATATGAAGGAGGTAGAGTTTATTAGACTAAAACAAAACAACATGACGGTGTCCCAGTACGAGGCGAAATTCGCAGCGTTATCCAAATTTGCACCTCATTTGGTAGAGAATGAGGAACGAATGACGCGGATGTTCCTGAGAGGTCTAAAACCCGAGATTCACCATCTTATTTCTCACAAATTTTCTTTATATTTAGATGTTGTCAACAAGGCTCAATTATTAGAGCGAGATAATGAGTATATTCAACCGAGGGACCACAACCAGGGTCATACCGGTGACAGCAGTCATCGGAGCGATGATAACCAGCAGGGAGGAAAGAATACGGACAAAAACGGTAACCACTCGGGTGGTAATCGTGTCCATGATAATAGGAGAGGTGAGTGAAGTGAAAATTTCAAAAAGAGAAGATTTAACGATGACGGGAAGACGTCGGCAGTAGCACCAACACCAGCAACAAATTCTAGGGGAGGAGAACAACCGCTAGTTAGATACTACAGATGCGGAGAGGAGGGACATATAAGTCCAAACTGTTCACAGCCTTCCAAGGTATATTTTAGTTGTGGAAAAGACGATCACATAGCTCGATTTTGTCCTGTAGCGAAATCAAGTCCAGCTGGGACTGTGGCACCAAAGGCGGATACGGACAAAACAAAGTCGACGGCTTCAGGAAGAGCGTTTTTCGTGACTTCTCAAAAAGCGAGTAACCCGAACGAAGTTAGCACGGATTAGTCAATTATAAACTCTTGCGAAGTTTATACCTTATTAGATACCAATTCTACCCATTCTTTTATCTCTCCTACTTGTGTTCAACGTTTAAACTTGACTGTAGAGAAATTAGACTTTGACTTATCTGTGGAGACTCCGTTAGGAGAAACTTTCATTACATCCACTGTTTATAAATCTTGTTTGATCCAAGTTGGTACCATCACATTACCTGTCGATCTTATTTCTTTGAAAATACTTACATTTGATGTGATTTTAGGGATTGATTGATTAACTAATCTTCATGCCAAAATTAATTATTTTCGTAAGGATGTTAGTTTTCATATTCCTAACCAACCTGTAATGCGTATTCAAGCAACCAAACCACTAAAGTCAATCACTGTCATATCAAGCCATAAAGTCATTCGTTTATTAAAAAAATGGATGTCAAGCTTTCTTAGCCCATGTTATGGACTTGAACAAAAATACGTCAGATTTGAATAATATTTATGTTGTTAATGAATCTCCTAACGTATTTCCTGAAGAACTTCCTGGCCTACCCCCAGAGTGTGATATTAAATTTTGTATCGACTTTGAACCCGATACAAAATCTATTTCCAAAAATCCATATCAAAAGGCTCCTAGTGAACTTCAGGGGTTAAAAACCCAACTACAAGAGTTGGTACCCGAGCCTCTATCTGGTGACTTCCTTTGTGGAATGCACCAAAGTCAGACTCTCCGTAGGGGACGTCATATTCGTGCGGTGGTAAACTGATAGGTGCCATTGTGACGTGATATCCAAGACTGGGATATGAGTCACAGTTGAGAGCAACCTAAGTCAGTAATCAAAATACGTAGCTTTCTAGGCTTAGCGGGTTATTATCGGAGATTCGTGGAATGATTTTTTTCCGAATTGCTACTCCATTAACTCAGCTAACTCGAAAAGATACAAAATTCGTATGGAGCGAGGAATGTAAGAAGGGCTTCCAAGAACTCAAGAGGATACTTATTTTGGCACCTGTTCTGACCACACCATCCTGGAAAAGTGAACGTGGTAGCTGACACATTGAGTAGAAGATCGTATGCGAGTATAAGTGCGATATTATCGAACACAAAGACCTATTTTGTATAATTTACGAACGATAAAGATAGAGTTAAAGACTATAGGGACCCACGTAATAATGTCAAATATACGAGTAGAACTGACTTTAATCGATAAATTTAAAGCTGCTCAAGCTACAGACCTGGAACTGATGAATATAAAGAAGAAGATGCAAGAAGTCGTTATTCGAAAAACGAGAATCGGCGATGTGAGGAAAGCTCAAACCTTCAATTTATTAGTCCATTTGAAATCCTCGATCGAGTAGGAACTGTGGCCTATAGACTCGCTTGACCGCCAAGTATGTCTCGTGTTCATAACGTGTTTCACATATCCATGCTACGTAAATATGTGAAAGACCCGAACCACATTATTGCGTTAGAACCAGACGAAATAGCCGAATCTTTAACGTACGAGGAGGTACCTGTCAAGATCTTGGATAGGAAAGAGCATGTTTTACTCACAAAGGTTATACCACAAGTTAAGGTTTTGTGCAGGAACCATGCTATTGAAGAAATGACCTGGGAGTTGGGATCAAAAATGAAAGCGAGGTATCCTTACCTTTTTGAAACACCAGGTACGTATGTCAATTTCGAGGTCTAAATTTCATAAGAAAGGGAGGTTATAAGACCCCAACTTTTTATAAATAAAATCGAATTTTCTCTAATTATTATTGTGAATAATAAGGTGTTAATTAGATATAATGTTTTGATTATGGGTGAAATGTGCAAATTTTGCAAAATAAGCAAGTAGTTATAAAATATTCATTTTTGTCGGGGAATATTCGTTTGGTCGTGAAATATTCTTGCTGTCGGGAAATATTCGTACGACGGCGCAGCCATTTGTGGGCCCCATAACAGAAAACGGTCGAATGAAGAAAACGACAAGTTTGAGTTTTTATAAATAACGACGTAATTGTTACCGTTAACACTGTTGGATTACCTGGTGGTTAAAATATAGTAATACGCGTGGGTGCACAGTAGCACACGATATTGCATAGTATTGTTGAATTATTGATCTTTACGTAAGATGGCACTACTCAATAATTGTTACATTAATTACTATACAATATTTTATTTTATTGATTCAATAATTGTTGCGTTGATATTTTATATTATTGTTATTTCAATAATTGTCATTGCACAGTATTTTTTTTATCAGATCAATAATTCATATTATTTGAATAATATTGTTAGATAGCATTATTGATAATGTCTAAGAAAGTTCTGTCTAAGGAGAGGTTTGGTCACCTAATTGCGCGCCAGTAAGGAAAAATTCTTATCAAAAAGTCCCCTCTTTCCTGGGAACGACCTGGTTGTCATTATTGTGATTCTGTAATATTATTTGTGAATAATTAATTATTGATTTATATGATAAGGAAATATTTATTTTATGTGGATATAAATGATGGATATATTTATTTTTGTGGATATAAATGAAGGAATTAATGCTGAGGTGTTTTATCAGTATTTTGTCGGAATGGAGGTATTAAAAATCATCCGTATGTAAATTTCGGGCATTTTTCGTTTGGAATTTGGAAAAACTTAAAGCTACAAAGTTGTAGAGAATTTAATTTCCTATGGAATGGACATAAAATTCGTATTTTCTGATAAAATGACTATTTATTATGAATTATTGAAGTTTCTGATTATTGTTTAAATGATAAAATATTTTAAAAATTTCTAGAATTGGTGAGCCCACTTTTGGTTGGTGAGAAATGTGCTAAAATTTTATTTTAAATGTGGTGGGCATGAAAAGTAACAGATAAAGTCATCAGGTAGCAGGTTAGTCTGCTATGGCGTTCTAAGTATTTTCCTATAAATAGGGTGCTTAGTTAGAATTAAAAATCACACCAGAAAGAAGTTTTTTTTTTCTCTCTCTATATTATCGAGCGTATTTTGATACTTTGAGAGTTTCTATTCAGTGCAAGTGTTTTTCAACACTATATCCGATATTTCAGTCAGACGTACTACTCTTTTGAGGTAAGGGATGTTATTTTCTTCTTATATGATATTATTTTCTTCAATATCATTATGCCAAATTATTAATATAAGTTTTATTGTGAAATTTCTACCTTTTTGTGTCGGGATTACTATTCACGTATACGGCACTATTCACGTATACGATACTATTCATAAATACGATACTATTCACCGAAAAATGAAATTTTTTCTTTTTCGTCCCAGATGTTTAGTATGGTTACTATCTTTGATTGTATCCATGTTTTGATCGTCATTCTTGAATTTTACTCCATTATGGTTTATTATGGAGTATTTTTAAATTTGAATTATCTAAAGTACGAATCTCTAAACTTTGTCCTTTTATCTTACTGAATTCGTTCTCTAAAACATTTTTCATCATCCTCAGTCTTTAATGGTGATACTTGATAAATATCTTTGGCCTGTAGTGCAAAGATGAATGATTACCTAATGAATATCTTTGGCCCGTAGTGCAAAGATGAACAGGTATTGAGATGAACATGACGAATTGGTGATACAAATGAATATCTTTGGCACGTAGTGCAAACATTAATATTTGATTCAAGATGTATATTGATTGATATTACAGGGATAAAATATTGATGATGGACTTTTAAATTCATAGATGATAGTAGATTTCATTCTCTACTTAACTCTTCTAATGAATTGTTGTTTCCGCTACAGTTGTTGATCTAAAACTTGTTGTCTATTATATTCTATCAGATTTTTTCCTGTTGAAGACTAAGGATAATTTGTTGTATATTATGTTAGTCATAATATTCTTTACTGGGCTAGTTGAGCTCACCCATTTTTTTTTTGTTCCATTTTTCTTCTCAGGAAGCGAGAATATAACAGGAACCAATCGGGGTATAGAGTGATGGTCCTAGACAGTTGTTTTAGCAGTCATCACTATATTTGTAAAATAGTGCATAAATAATTCTAATGAGGACTTTATTTGGGTGTGGATATTGTCTAGAAGACAATATTTATATTTTAACTCACAGTATGTGTTGTCGTATTTTGCACGACAATTGTAATAATAAAGTTGTAGTTGTTTTCTGTACAATATATTTGGCGACTCAAAATGGGTGATGTATACCTATTTTGGGGGCGTCACAGTTGGGGCGAAGCATGGAGGTGTATGTGGACGACATAATCGCCAAAAGGATGTCAGTTCAGAAACATTTGGATGACTTGGAGGACTACTTCCAGACTATTTGACACTATAACATCAGGCTAAACCCGACGAAATGCACTTCAGGCCTTAGTGTGGGGAAATTTTTGGGTTATCAGCTGGTAAGTAAGAGAGGCATAGAAGTTAATCCTGAGAAGATCAAGGTTATTTTGGATATGAAGTCTCCTCAATCGTTTAAGGATGTTCAACGTTTGACGGGTTGGATTGCGGCATTGAGGAGATTCATGTCCAAATCAGCAGAAAGGTATCTACTATTTTTTGACACACTGAAAGGGCCGAAGAACGAAAAAACTTTTCAATGGACTTCGAAGTGTGCTTGCCAAAAATCGTATTAGCAAAATACACGCAAGTTTACGTGATCGACTAATAATAAAGTGGCAAGAAGAGTATCGTTCCCACGAGAAATCATTCCTAACATTTTCTAAGTACCAATTTTATATCAACTCAATCTTATTTAAACATATAAATTAATTAAAAATTAAAATAAATAACTAAAAATAAATAACTAAATAATAAAATATAATTACATACATAAATAAATATAAGAATTTAACTTCACCCAAAGCTTCATCCAAAGCTCATAACTTTCCATTTGATTATATGGTCACGATGAATTGTTAACCAGAATACTTAATTTCATTTATAAGCATCTTCCGATGGCAAATAAAAATACTCATTCTAACTAACTTGCTATATTCCTATGCAAATTAAATTAGAATAAACTCATTAAGAACAAATTCCCAAAACGGGTTACATATGGCATACAAATATATTCCTATTCTATACGCAAATTAGCATTCAATCCGAAGAAAAATAACTAATCACATGTCATTATATTCAGATATAAATCTAAAAATCCATCTACCAATTTCTTATAGATTATCTCACGTAATTATGGATTCGACAATTACACATGAACGTATAAACTATAATAAACTAATTCATATGGTGCCAATCAAATAAGAAAACAGTTCAATTTAGATTACACATGGGATTCCTTTAAAATTTTAAATTACAACTAACATGTTCATAGCAGATAAAATCATAATCTACAAAATATTCAACATCAATGAAAGATAAAAGATAAATAAGAGTTTAGAGAAGAAAAACGACTCCGTCATGTCTTCTAACTCTTGGCTTCATCATTCTCTAATCTCCATCGTTGATGAGATCTTGATTGCTCTTGAACTTGGAATTTAATGGTAGATGATTAGCTTCACAGGGCGTTCATTGTCTTTTTTTCCCAAACACCTTTTACAATCCCAACACAAGACTATATATAGGAGTTATTCCACCTAACCCTAATAGAATTACAATTACTTTTATAACCTTAGGTGGGAACATTTTTATATTTGAAGTCTTCAACTTTTTAGTCTTCGTAACTCTTTAGGCTTCAATTAGCAAGTGTCATTAGTAATTAGGAACGTAAATAATCCATTTAGCCTTTCAATTCTGCCGAGCGAGTGGAACTCACACGCCTGCCAATCAGCGCCCAAGCGCCGCGACTTAAGACTTGAGCGTCGCGACTCTAATGAAAGAGCGTCGCGACTTTTGACTTTCTGTCCGTTTTCTCTTCTTGCTTCCTTGCTCGCCTAATTGCTTCAAATATTCACAAATTTTCCACTTAACTCCTTTTATCCTACAAAATAAATAAAAACAATAAAATAAATAAACACTTTATACAATTACATAAATGCTTAAAAACTCACAAATTATTAAGTCTAAAAGTACCCAAATAATAGTTATAAAACCTACTCATCAGATTGTAAGGATGATTTTCAGGGAATTAAAAAGAATTTATCTTCGGCACCTTTACTGATGAAATCATTTCCTTTGGAACCTTTATATTTATACGTGGCGGCTAGCTCATTGGCGGTGAGAGCAGTGTTGATTAGGAAGATCGGAGGAAAATAATTCCCCGTTTACTTATCATGTTCTTCGAGATGTAGAAACCAAGTATCCGAATTTGGAGAAGTTTGCTTGTGCTCTAATAATAGTCAACAGGAAGTTTCAACATTATTTTCAGGCTCGGTTGTTCGTGGTGTACACAGGTCAACCTTTGAATAAGCCGGACATATCGGGGTGGCTTGCAGCTTGGGCTATGGAATTAACTCAGTTTATTTTGGAGTACCATCCTCAGACAATGATTAAGGGTCAGGCCTTGGTCGATTTTGTGCTGGAGTTTTCTTTTTATGAACTAGACATGGCTAATGAACCAAAGGTGGTGGGTTCGGTCTCGGATATTCAACAAGTTCAAACTTCATTGACGTTATAGGTGGATGGATCATCGACATCGGATATTAGTGGTGCAGGGGTAATTATGACAAGCATAGAAAGTTTTAAGGCACAACAAGTTATTCGCTTCAGGTTTAAATCGATAAATAATGAAGCAGAATATGATGTGATTTTAGCTGGTTTACGTTTGGAAAAAAGTCTTGAGGTGCAGAGGTTGGTAATCTTCAGTGACTCGTAACTGGTGGTCAAGCAAATTTTAGGGGAATATGAGGCCCGGGGGAAAGGATGACAAAGTACTTAGTCGAAGTTAGAAATCGGTTGCACTACTTCGGTTTTTATACTTTTCATGGAGTCAATAGGTCGAACAACACAGTTGCCGATGCTTTGGCTAGACTAACTACGATGGATGCGAGTTATTTTAGTGGGTCAGTTTATTTGGAGATTCTTGATTCGCCGAGCGTTCAGAGGTCAGAAGTCTTGGTGATAGAACGATCGAATTACTGGATCATACCTCACTTAGATTATCTGGAAGATGGCGTGTTACATTCGGATCAGATGCTAGCAAAGAAAATAAATTACAGAAGTTCGAACTTCGTACTTACCGATGGGGATTTGTATCAACGAGCATTCGCTTCCCCTCTGTTGAAGTGTTTAGTCCCGTCTGAAGCTGACTACGCATATTTGGAGGTTCACGAAAGCATTTGTGGAGATCATATAGGAGCTAAGGCATTGGTGACAAGGTGTTTCGACAGGGCTATTACTGGTCAACAATCTTCTAGGAGCACTACAAGGAAACCGACTAATCCCGACGGAGATAAGTTCGACGGACTTCATTAAGTCGAAATTAATATAAGTTCGACGCAATATTAGGTCGAAAATAATTCCGTCCAAAATAGTTTATTTCCGAGGAAATTCCGTCGGGAATATAAGAACTCATATGGCGCCAAATTTCCCGCCAGTGCGAAACTTAAATTCGACGAAATTATGGTTATTTTCGAGGGACTGTACGTCGAAGATACTGTAATTCCGACGGACTTTCGTCCGTCGGATAGTCCGTCAGAAATCGCTTATAAAACCTATTCGACTGACTCAGGCCAGCGTCTCCCCATATTCTTTAAGTTTTATATCTCTCCCCTCTCACTCTCTCATCTCAGTCTCTCCTCTCTCACTCTCATCTCCGACGCACACCTGCCACCAACACCTCCACCGTCGACCAACCGCGTGCCCTCTTCTCGCGATCGATCAGTTCTCCCCCACCGCCAGGCGCCCCTCTAGCCGCCGACCACCACCACCACCACCACCATCTTAGTTCTCTGCCTTCTTCCTCCAGCCGCCGACCACCACCACCACCACCACACGCCGGACAGTTTATTAGCTCCAAAAGGTATGAGTTCAAATATTATTTCATTTTGATGATGATGTACAAAATCAGTAGATTGAATAATTTTTATATTGTATGTATATATTGATTTGAGTCTAAAAATTGGTAAATTTCTTAATTGGTTACTGTATGTGCATCAATTTGGCTTTGGCAATTGGATTTGAGGCTGAAATTGGTATATGGTTAAAAATTTGTTATATATTTAACTGAAATTTGGATTTGAGGCTGAAATTTGGGGCTAAAATTTGGTATATATTTTGATTGAGAATGAATAATTATGCAGTATATATTGTTTGCATTGTTTATGTAATTTAATTAATTTTCAATCTTGAACTTAACTGATTTTTGGACTTTTTTAATTTTGATATATTTGCAATTTCCGACTGAATTTGTGATAGAAATTCTGTCAAATGTATGCATTTGCAAGATTTTGTCAGAATTATTTTGATAATATTAGTAATTAGTCCCAATATTAAAATATAAACTAATTTGAAGTAAATTAAATAAAATCAAACAAATTTAATTTAATTTAATAAAAAATATTTACAAATATATAATATAATACAAATAGAATTCAATTCAATAAAAAATAAAATAAAATAAAATATAATATAATAAATTAAATTAAATTAAATTTAAATAAATTAAATTAAGGCTAAATTAAATTAAATTAAATTAAAGTAAAGTAAATTAAATTAAATTAAAATTAAATTAAATTAAATTAAATTAAATTAAATTAACTTAAATTAAATTAAATTAAATTAAATTAAATTAAATTAAATTTAAATAAATAAAACAAGTAGGAGTGAATGTCGAACAGTAGTCTATAGATTCCAAATAACAATTCTCATAAACTAAGTACCACTTACTTAGTTCACATTGGCAAAATAAACTAAGTAGGAGTGAATGTCGAACAATATATATTCTCTATAGATTCAAAATAACAATTTTCATAAACTAAGTACCACTTACTTAGTTTATTATTATTGGCAAAATAAACTAAGTAGCATTTGCTTAGTTTGCCATAATTTTCAATATATAAACGCAATAACACTCTCCCTACATATATGTACTCTTTCTTGTATGCAGGTTTCGACATAGCAGTTGCAGCTAATAGTACTCTAACCGGTTCCTCGGCAACAATTAAAAAAAAAGGGTCGTAGTTCCTGTTTGTGTCCTATACTCGAATAATAAAGGTAATTGAATTACTGTAGACATTCCTCACTGTTCCATCATAACAGATGGCAACATCTGGAAGGAGTGTTAGTAAGTTGTTGAACAAAGTTCTAGGTTAAGCAACCCTCTAGATGAGCGAGCGATCACTTCTCTGCTAGGAATGAATTATCTCCCCATATGAGTCCAATCCATGATATAAACAGCTTCTCACCACTCTGAATTCCTCAGATGGGTAGTTCTCACAGAACGTCTCACCTCTTGTATGAGAACTATCCATTTGAGGAATTCGGAGTTGTGATAAGCTGTCTATATCATGGATTGGACCTATATGGGGAGATGATTCATTCCTAGCAGAGAAGTGATCGTTCGTTCATCTAGAGAGTTGCTTAACCTAGAACTTTGCTCAATAACTTACTGGCACTTCTTCCGGATGTTGCCATTTGTTATGATGGAACAGTGAGGAATGTCTGCAGTAATTCAATTACCTTTATTATTCGAGTATAGGACACAACAGGAACTACGACCCATTTTTTTTACCGGTTGCCGACTCAAGTAGAGATTCCACATAACAATTCTCATAAACTAAGTAGCATTTTCAATTATATATGTACTATACTTTAAAACTTAGAAACCCGTTTGACATACACTCAGTAGGGGTGAATGTCGAACAGTTCCCAGTTTGGGACTGTTATTGGATGCTATGTCTCTCACTTAGGCCGGTGCAAATACGAAATGGTACATTTTTTGTTATTTTGAGGATTAATCGACTGTTATCTCTATATGTTCTTCGAGTGCATACTTAGATTAAGTTATCTTAGTCTATTTCGTGTGCTTGGAGACCATGGGGAGGTGTTGCCGAAATTTTCTTGAAACTCATGAAACGTACTCAACGTGTTTGCACTAATAACGAGACACATCCAATAACGGGATAGAAGCCTTACCCCTGTCCTGTAGAGATACTAGGTAAATATAATTCACGCATGAATATCCAAATTATCTTAATGCGTACTTCTGTGTAGTTAAAAATGTCAGCTGAACGGAGTTAGATGTACCGTAGGATACCCGGTGATGGGAGGGGATTAGTCTCAGCTTATCGTGTTGGGGTTTTAGATTTTTTGAACAAAGCACTAGAACATACGGATGATCCGAATGGGAAGATGCGATGCCCGTGTGTCAAGTGTAAAAATCTGATATGGAAGAAAGTCGACGAGATTAAATTCGACTTATTTTCTCGTGGATTTGTGGGTGGGTACTTCGTATGGACTCATCACGAGGAATCAGAAGTGATTGAAAATATTGTGGAACAACCAATTCCACAGGCTTCATACGTCGAACACTATGATCCAGTTGAGATGTTGGTCGATGCTTATGGCCCTACTACTATTGATTGGGATGAATATGAACCTTCTTCAAGCAGTGCGAAGCAAGTGCCAAATGATACAGCTGCTGCCTTTTACAAGTTGCTATCTGAATCTGGGGTCGCGTTTTATCCGGGAAATGATACGGACACCAAGCTTTCTACAGTGACGAAGCTCTTACACTTCAAGAATGAGCACGATTGTAGTGAGAGAGGTTTCAACGATTTTCTCACTATAATTGGACAGTTCTTACCCAAGGATCATACTCTTCCTGCGAATTATTACGAAGTGAAGAAGATGGTCAAGGGGTTAAATACGGGGTATCAGAAAATCGATGCTTGTGAGCAAGATTGCATGTTATACTATGGGGAGGACAGAGATAAGGGACAGTGTGATATATGCAGCTTATCGCGCTACAAGGTTGCAAAACGTGGGGGGAAGGAGAAACATGTTCCTAGGAAAATCTTACGGTACTTTCCACTTGCGCTGAGACTTCAGCGGCTATTCATGTCGTCTTATACGGCTCAACATATGAGTTGGCATCGAACAAGGGATGTCATGCCTGGTCAGCTGACTCACCCAGCAGATGGAGATGAATGGAAGAGATTTGATGTAAATTATCCCGAGTTTGCGGAAGAAGTTAGGAATGTTAGGCTTGGCATGGCTACTGATGGCTTTTGCCCTTTTAATAATTTTAGCCAGCCGTACTCAGTTTGGCCAGTCATTATGGTCGCTTATAATCTTCCACCGGCAATGTGCATGAGGGATCCGTATTTATTTTTGACTTTACTCATTCCGGGGGATAAAAGTCCTACAAAAGATCTTAATGTGTACCTTCGATCGTTAGTGGATGAACTAAAGATGTTGTGGGAGACAGGGGTTCAGACATATGATAAATCGATATGCGAGAATTTTGTGATGAAAGCAGCCATGTTATGGACTATCACTGACTTTTCGGCTCTTGGGATGGTTAGTGGTTGGTCAACTCACGGGAAGCTGTCATGTCCAGTGTGTATGGGGGATGTGCAAGGCAACCAGTTGTAGCATGGGCGAAAATGTAGTTTCTTTGGTACTGCTCGTAGATTCTTGCCTCTTGATCACAATTACAGAAAGATGTCTACACAGTTCAACAGAAAGATAGAGAAGAAGGGGGTTGTTGGTCAGCTGTCGGGCAATGAGGTCTTGGAGTGGTTGAATTAACTTGATTTTCCTTTGCCGGGGAAGGAACATAGTAAATTGAGAGCAGCCGGGTACGGGAAGACTCATAATTGGATACATTTTCCTATATGGTTTGAGTTGTCGTATTGGGGCACACTTTCAGTTCGTCACTGTATAGATGTCATGCATACCGAAAAGAATGTTTTTGGGAACTTGTTTTACACCGTGTTAGATGCGAGTGGTAAAACTAAAGACAATAACAATGCTCGAAAAGATTTGGAGGCATTGAGCATTAGGCCAGAATTGTGGCTTCGCCCTAACACTACGAAACCTAAAGCTCCATTTAGTCTTACTAAGCAACAAGTTGAAGACGTCTGTAAGTGGGTTAGTGGGTTGAAGCTCCCAAATGGATATGCGTCGAACATAACACGTTGTTGTAAGGTTGAGCAATTGAAAATTTCTGGATTCAAGAGCCACGATTGTCATGTATTCATGCAGAAGTTGATTCCAATTACATTTCGTGAGATGTTACCCAGAAAAGTTATGGATGCATTGATCAAACTGTCAAATTTCTTTCGAGATATTTGCTCAACTATAATTAAGCACAGTGATGTCGAGCAGATGGAGAAGAATATTGTGCTCACCATGTGCAAGCTTGAAATGATCTTCCCTCCAGGATTTTTTGACTCGATGGAACATCTGCCTATTCATCTGCCGTATGAACTCAAACTTGGAGGGCCGGTGCAATATCGGTGGATGTATCCTTTTGAGAGGTAATATATAAACTGTTATATATTGCTCTATCCTGCTTATATTAATAATACTTCACTAAGTCTGTATATTATTTATCGTAGGTATATGCGCCGATTAAAACAAAAGGTCAAGAACAAAGCTCGTGTAGAGGGTTCTATTGCTGAACGATATACAGAGGAAGAGCTTGTCAACTTCTGCTCATTGTATTTTGACGATGTTGTCTCAACGAAGCACAACCGTTTAGGAAGGAATGAGGTTGTTGGTCCAATGACTCATGCTGATGATGAGTTAGCTGTATTCACATATCCGGCTAAACCATTTGGTCCTGAGACTCCGACTTACTTAAGCGACAAAGAGTTGAAGATTGTATCTACATACGTGCTTCTAAATATGCCCGAAGTATCATCATACATCACGTAAGTCTAAGCTTATTTTCTCTAGTTAGTACAATTTATAAGTGTAGTCATCTCTATATATGTTAAAGACATTTTACTAATATCACAGTTCATTTGAAGAGGAAGCGTATGCTTCTAACCCAACTTTGACTGCAGCAGACTTGGAAACATTCACTAATGCTAATTTCCAACAATGGTTTAAGAAAAGGGTTAAAGCGGAGAGTATTTCTGAGCGTTTTATAGATGTCATCCAAGGACCTTACAAAGTTGTTAGTTCTTTTCCTGGTTGCATCGTGAATGGGTATAGATTTAGAGTCGATGACTTGCATGAACTCACATCAGTCAATTTTGGGGTTGTGGTGTTAGGAAGCTGCTATCAATATTCTGAGTCCAATTACTATGGTCGTTTACAGGATGTAGTCGTGCTCAATTATCACGATGGCAAAAAGGTAGTTACATTTAAGTGTAGCTGGTTTGATACTGAAAAGGGGGTTAAAGTTGATCGTAATAGAATCACAACCGTGGATATCAAGTCGGTGTTAAATTCTGATGACGTGTACGTGTTAGCAAGTCAAGTGACTCAAGTGCATTACGCTCCTAATGTTGTAAATACTTGAAGCCCCTGGTACACAGTAGTCACTACTAAAACACGCTCATTTAATGCTAATAACATGTTTGGTATGGATGAGGCGTTGCAAGAAGATGTGAGCAATCCATTGTCCATAGTGTTCTATGCTGAAGATGTGGTGAGTACTGATGTCATTGACATACCTAGCGATGAGGATGTCGAGGCCACCGTACACATGAATGATTATGTAGTCATTGAGGATGATAACGATGACAAAACTGATCTCGAAACTAAGGATGAGGAAGATACCGAATCCGAGAAAGATATATACGTTGATTCTGATGGGTTTGATGACGTGCGTAATTGAAAATGAGCTTTCATATTAGTCCTTACCACATATTGTTAAACCTTATATATTCGTAATCTACCAATTTTGTTATTGCAGTAGGATATTCATGGCTAGACATAGCGGTGGAGGTCGCCGAGGTGGTGGGCGATCCGGTACTGGAGACGGTAGCCACGATGGAGGCTCTTCTTCAGGCGCGAGTAAGTTATCTTAACTAGGATTTAAATATATCTCAAGCTGCATTAATTACAATGATTATTGAAGTACTATGTTAAATATAATTATTACAGATGCACCTCATCGACGACACCGAGGGACGAACCTCGGTATCTTTGGTCGTCCGCTGGTAGTGCCAATTACAGTACCGGTGGATGTCATTTCCCAGCAGTAGGTGTTAATATTTTCGGCACTATTTCTATCAGTTATTGCAAAACATAATTCACATAACACATATTGTTATACTTTTTCTGTAGTATACTAGACCCGGTGGCTAAGCACACCCTACATGCGATTTGTTTGACGCATCTCCCGAGAGGGTGCATGCGGTTTAGTCAGTATGCGCAGTACGATGCCACTTTTATGCATACCGTCTTGCGGGAGATTCATGTAAGTTAAGCATATTATCACCACATAGTTGTATTGGTCAGTTCGTCAAATGTTCTTAATTTTAAATAATCTTTTGTTATAGGTTTATTATCGATTTGACCCGAGCATCTCTCAGTCAGCTAGCGATGCTGTGATTGAGCATCACGTCGCTGCGAATTACTCTGGATGGCTGTATGAGATGCGACAGAAGGCAGCCCGGGCAGTTGTGGACCAGCCCGGGACCACCATCAGAGATCATCAGCCCCGCATAGTCTCTGATTTAGCCTGGGAGGCTATGTGTGTGCACTGGGAGGCTGATGACGTCAAGAAAAAGTCTGAGCAGGTGAAGAAGAACCGTGGTCAGCTCCGGATAGTACACACCACTGGTTCTCAGTCGTTCGAGGAGGCGAAGACGGTAAGTGCGTTGTATTTAGTTATTTATGTGTCAAGTTCTCACACAAATACTTAAGACCTATTTTATGATTGTTTGTATTAGGCATTGGGGAGGACCTTGGGCCGTGATCCTACCATTCTAGAGTTTTGGGATCGAGCCTACACGCCCAAGGACGAGCGTGCTTTGGCTCAGGCAGCTTTATCTATACGGGTAAAACTCATCTTACTATTTAGCTTTTAATAATATTCAATCGTAACTAAAATGATATAATTAACATACGTATACGGAATACATTACAGGACCAATTTCAAAGGCTTCGGAACGAGCGTATAGCTGAGCTGGAGACTATTAAGAGGGGTTCTGAGCCGTTAGATTCCGCCACCCCTCTTCCTGATATTGTATTAGATCGGGATGAGGAGCTGAGACTATGGGTCGCGTCTTAGGATCCCCCTACTAGCAGTACCAGCAGATATCGAGTGTTGGGTCTGCCGAGGATACTCGCATATACACTTCCTGGAGGTAATATTTTTTAATGTTTCACGAAATTATCCGAATTTATCACATTATATAAATTATTATTAGTAATCGAATTTGTATCTCTTTATAGGCTCCAGCCAGCGCTAGCGTCCGAGAGCACATGTCGGACCATCTCATACGGGCGCTGGCTTGGATGACGATATCTTCCGGCGGCTGATAGGGGCCGTGTCGGATAGGTTCCATACCGATCTGGTCTTTCGGCGTCAGCAGTTGCCTTCAAATTCTCGTCTTCACCAGATTGCTCAGGATATTATAGCAGGGGCCTCTGCAGAGAGTACGGGATTACCACGGGAGCAGTTCGACGCTTGGAGCGCCGAGATGTTTCGGATGGTGATTACCCTCTTGGAGGAGGCTTTTCGTTCGCCCCCACCTACTCAGGTATTCTTATTGTTTATGTTTTTCAATTAAGGCTAGTTTGTTAATTCACACACACACACACACACACACACACACACACACACACACACACACACATATATATATATATATATATATATATATATATGGACTAATGATTTATATTTTTGATTCTATCAACAGGGTGGCGATGGCGACCAGGCTGGCGATGATGAGCAGGAGCACGAGGCTGATAATGATACTTTTACTAGTTTATAGTTCATTTGTATATATTCATGTTATTGTAGAACTTTTGTATATATTGTATTGTCTAATTGCGTCTGTACAACTATTGTAAATAATATTATTTAACATTTATGGAACATTAGCTTATATTTGTAATTGGTTAGCTTATAATACGTTTTGGTGGATATTTGAATGCGAATGTGAATGATAATGAGTTGAAGATTAAGTTTTAGTGCTACGTTGCATATTTGAATGTGAGATACATGTTTATATTACTGTGTATTTGGTTGTGACAGGTACATTAATGGGTTTAAACACCTGGAAACTGAATTTTTAAAATCTGCAATTAAAAAAAAAGGATAGTTAATTCCGACGGAATAGGGTATTTACGACGGAACTTCCCTCGGAGTTAACAAATAATCAATTTTTAATAAATGTTGAAATATCCTAATTTCAGTCAAACATACGTTATGTTCGATGTAAACACTCTATCTCCGACGCAAATTCCGTCAAAGTTAATAATTAGCCAATTTTAATGAATAGTGGGTTATTTTAGTTTTCAGTCGAAAATAAGAGAATTCCGAGGGAATATATCCGTCGAAAATATGTGATGTTATATTTGACGAAAAGTTTCGTCCTATATATTATGTCGAAAATAGTTAATGTTCGACGAATAGCCGTCGGAGATACGTTCGTCGAGGATAATGAATTTTCGACGGAATTTTTGACGGATCTTATTTTCGACGCGAATATTTACAACCGAATATCTGACGGATATTTTCGTCGGGAATAATATAGTTTCGACTGAATAGGCTTATGTCCGACGGATTATTCCATCGGACGTAAGCTTTTTTCTTGTAGTGGAGGCAAATGAGTATGTACAGAAGTGTTATAAATGCGAGTTGAATATTCATATTCCTCATCAGTCGCCCGAAGAGTTGTTCACGGTTCTTTCCTCGATTCCATTTTCAGTTTAGGGGATCGACATCTTGGGTCCATTACTAAAGGCAAAAGGGCAAGTCAGTGTTGTGGTGGTGACTATTGATTATATGACTAAGTGGGTGAAGGCTAAGCCCCTTTTGTCGATCACGGAACAAGAGTGCTTGAAATTTCTAAAGGAGTTTGTCGTCTTTCAGTTCGGAATTCCCATGGTGCTGGTGTCAATGGTAGACAGTTTGTGGGGTCTAAGTTTCAAGAGTTTCTAAGGGAGTCGGGAATCCAACATCGGAAGACATCGGTTGCCCATCCTCAATCTAACGAGCAAGTGGAAGTCACCAATTGGACTTTGTTGAACGGAATTAAAAGAAGGCTAGACGAAGCCAAGAGAAGGTGGCCCGAGGAGTTGATTAGTGTTTTGTGGGTCTATCGAACTACCCCTCGGACATCGACAAGCAATTCGTCGTTCAGGTTGGCTTATGTGATTGACGTCCTTATTCCAGTTGAGATCGGGTCTCCTTCGATTCGGCAGCTAGTTTAAGGAGCTATATAATTATGAAGGCCTTCGCCTTAATCTTGATTTGTTAGATGAGGTTCGGGTACAATAAAGGGGTAAAGTTGAGGAGATTTGAAGTTGGAGATCTGGTTATTCGAGAAAACTAATGTCTACTTGGAAGGGACCCTATGAAGTCATTGAAGTACCAAAGCTAAGAACTTACCGGCTTCGAGCAATGGATGATACAAAAGTCAGAAACACTTGGCATGCATGGAGGCTTAGGAAGTATTATTAGTGCATGTTAAGTAGTTTCCTTTTATGACTGTAAAATTTTTATAAGTTATTAATGCAATAAATATTCAGTTTTTGCTCAAAATTATATATATTCATTGATTGTTAAAATATTTTTACATTGAGAAGATGATTACATAGGCACATCATTATTATTTTGCAGCACTAAATACCTTCATTGTTAAACTTTATTCAAGAGTTATCCCCCGGCGGCTCAAACCGTCAAGCTTCTTCGTGTAATTTTGTTTATGTGTAGGATTGGACGCGTTTTTGGTGATTGAAGCGCGTGAACGAATCTTGGTGTTAATAATATCAAATCGAAATTCTCGATAAAAATTACAAAACTCGGTGCCTTTAGCGCTCATGGCGGATGCTATTTCAAGCCTAAAAAAAGTCGGAAAAGATTTCTTTGGGCATTCAGAAGTTTTTATTTGTCTTTGAATAATTTTTTTTTGTATTTTTACTTTTCTTTTTGTAATTAGAGTTTTCAATTTATTGTTTAATATTTAAAGAATAATTTCGGCTGTTTTAAGGTTACATACTATTATTCAAATTTTTATCAGTATATCGTGATTGTTTAATCAATTTTTACCTTATTTGGTTAATTATGCGTTATTATAAAATTTATAAATTCAATCTTTTGTTTAATAGTCCTTCCTTCGACGTGTCAGTTAATTTGCCTCATAAGCATGCATGTCATCCACAAGCTCTTTTGTCTGCGTCTTATTTTACAATTTGCATGCTATCTACCGGAAGTAGCTAGTAAGAAGTTTATTTTTAATTAAATTGGTCAATTGATTAATAGAGTGTTGATACGCCGGTGAAATTCTATATGTGTCAGTATTCTATTAATCAATTAATAAACTTATCAAAAAATAAATTTCATGTTAACCGGATCTCTCTCTACCTAAACAATACCTAACCATCTTGCAATTGTTAGCGACTAAATTTAGCATCAAATTCAATTACATTTTCACCTACACCAGGCACCACCTCAAAAGGCCTCGATCTGTTTTATGTTTAATGGAAGCCTTGTCACAATTTACGTATCAATACAAGAATCTTCATGCACACGTAATACTTTTAGGCATACTTTTTGACAATGGCTTAAAAGTATATCATTCATTATACATAAATTAGAACTACTGAATGGTTTTCCAACTCAATTCTTAGTTGTTCAGTCCCTTTTTGATGCTATTGTAAAAATTAATAAATATTTATATATTTTTAATATTTTCACATGTTTTCTTCTCACATAAAAGTGAGACTTACTGATAAAATCATATAAAAATATCAAAAATATATATAAAAATATCAATTCCCTAAATATACTCTCAATGTAACAAAGAGGGCATTGCTATCCTCTTTTTCCTCGTTTCTTTCTTTCCCTCTTGTCAAAAACCCCAACCTTCATCTTAGATATCGGGAGAACTCTTTTTTTAAAAATACCCTCCCCTAGATCTCTCTTATTTTAATCTAATAAATTATTTGCCCTTCTTGTGAAGTTTTTCTCCCTTTTATGTACAGGAGCGGATCTAGATCGATAGTTCAATGGGGTCAAACTCGAAAAAAAAAATTCTTACTAATAAAATTTTCATAAAATAACTTACAAAACTAAACAATCCTCAAATATTATTTATAATAACATTTTTCGAGGTTTCATTGCTTGAAATTGTTGCATGATAGCCTTATTTTTAATAGTTATAAAAATATCACACTCAGTGTATGTTACTAAATAGTCATTCATCCATTCATCCTCAAATTTGGTTACGAAGTTCATTCTTCACGATATTCATGGCTGAAAATGTTCTTTCAACAGTTGCAGTAGCAACGAGCAAAAGTAAAGCCACTTTCAGTAACAAATAAACTTAGGGATACACATTATCCTTTCTTTTCTGAACCAACATTTGAGCCAATTCACCAATTCCTTTTATACTCGAAAAATTGGGATCGTTTCTCATATCCACAATATAATTTTGGAATTGACCATCAAGTGTCAAAAGTTCCATATCATCAAATTCTGAAGGGTAAAGTTTCGCAAATTCACTTTAGACCCTCTTATTTGTTGGAGTTGACCATCAAGTGCCAATAGTTTCACTTTAGACACTCTTATTTTTTTTTCTAATATGCCCCCTGACCCCCTGAAAATTTAGTGGGGTCAGGTGCCCCCCTGCCCTGCCTTAGGTCCGCCCCTATTTATGTGACTTGTTTTTTTCATGAGATAATTGATTCCTTTTTATTTTGTGACGAGATTTCATTTTCATCTCTTGGGAGAATTTACTTTCTCTATTTGGGAGATTTTGCTTTCTCTGTTTGGGATTTTTTTTGTCCATGAGACTTTTTTTGTTACATGAATTATTGAAGATAGATTATTTAGATTTGGATGTGACGCTTTCATGACGACTTGTTTCTGTTGTCCGTGCTGAAAAACGGTCCATATCTGCGTAATTTATTATTATTTTTGGAATATAACTATATTTAAATTTACTTGATGTCTACTAGCGGTTTTGCTATAATTGACCTTTTTTTTATTATCTATTAATTTATTTGAAAAAATTACTATTTGAGTTTATTGTTTGTAATTCTTTCATCTTTTGTAACAAATTATAATTTTAATATATTTCATTCTTTTAGATTGTTTGATCAAAAATATACATATACTCCTTCAATATAGAGCAAGTTTTACCTCTAATTTGAAGTGAAATTGAGATAATTTTTAATTCAAAAAATTATAAAAATGTAAACAATCAAAAAAGTAATATTAATTAAAGTATTTATCATTTTTAAAAGTTAATTGAATGACAATAATTTTAAATTTAAAAATATTTTAAAATGTTTTTGAAAATTCAATATTAATCATATATTTAATAACTAAAGGAGTACTTTATTCTATATTTACCGCTAAATTTATTAAATATTTAGTTTATTAATGATGGTATACAATAATAAATTAGAAATACAACTGTCAGAAGAAAAGAATCTCTACAGATTTCTTTCTCATGCTCCAAATTTTCATAATATCTAGCTAAGTGTCCCGTATAAAAAGCAAGAATTAATATTTTAAATAGTATAATTTTTAATTTTTTACTTGGTTTATATATAATTATTATAATGTTTTTTAAAAAAATCAGAAATTAACTTATTATTATTATTAAAATCTCTACAAGCTTTGCACAAAAAGACAAAATTGAACGACTAATCAGCTAAACGAATCTCATAAAGAATAAAATTGTTGTAAAATACTAAGTTACTATTATGACAAAATTGAAAACTAAAATTTAACCATGCATTAATTTGTTTATATATATATATATATATATATGTTAAATTTTTTAATACTAATTACAAACTTCGTTCTTGAAAAATTGGCTTAGTTTGACTTTCTTGGTCAAATCGATCAATTTTAGAATTAAAAGTTAAGCGTTTTTATTTAAATTTTTAAACTTATAAAATTTGGGGACACTAAATTCGATATAGTTTCACATGATTATAGTTTTCCACTTATAATTATAAGAAAATAGTATAAATTTTGATTACAAAATGGTCAATTTGATTAAAAATTAAAGTCTAACAAAGTCAGTTTTTGAGCAAAAGGGGAGTACTATCTAGTCATAACCATTATGATTTTTAATTTTAAAATTAGTGAACTAAATTTTAATCACTCATATAATCAACTTAACATTGATTTTATAATATTAATTAACAAAAGATTTCCTGTATGAAAGAATTGGTAATGGAAGTATTATCGTTAGTATATTTTGTAATATACACTATATATTTATTAATATTAATGATTATTTACTCATAATATTTTTTCTAATAATTTCAATGTAAATTTATTTAGAGTTCAAAGTTGGTAGAAATCTAAAAGTTAAATTTTTTTGTAAGATGAAGTAACTAAATGACTTTTATAAAGAATTAAATTTTGATAAAATAATAAGTTAATATTTACTCATGATATTGTTTTTTCTATATTCTTAACATATACAGTTATTTAGAATTCAAAGTTGAGTGAAAACCTAAAGGGCCAAATTGTAAGACCCCAACTTTTATAAATAAAGATGAATTTTCTATAAATATCATTTTTGAATATTATGGAGTTAATTTGATATAATGTTATAGTTGTGGGTAATATTTATAAATTTTGCAAAGTAAGCAAGTTGTTATAAAATATTCGTTTGGTCGGAGAATATTCTTTTTGTCGGGGAATATTCGTACGACGGCACAATCATTGGTGGACCCCACAACGGAATTATTGTCGGATTGAAAAAAAAACGACAGAATTATCTTTCTATAAAAATAACGGCTGAGGTGTTACCGTTAAAACCGTTAAAACTGTTGAACTACTCGGTAGTAAAAGTACAGTAATACGCGCGGTTGCATAGTAGCACACGGTATTGATTATTGATGCTTACGTGAGAAGTCACTCAGCTATACTCAATTATTGCTACAGTAATTGCTGCATCATATCTCTTAAATTATTGTCATAATATCATCTGTATAATATGTTATATTATTGAGACGTTGTGGTAAGTTTGGTTATTTTATGGGGGGCCATATGTCATCATCTAAGAGTCTCTTCGTCAATAGTAATTACCTTCGCCAATAGTATTTACCTTGGTCAATAGTAATTACTTCGTCAATAGTAGTTGTCCCTTCAATATTACCAAGAGTCATTTGACCCTTCGTTAAGACCAAGAGCCACCCTCAGTTTTTCTATAAATAGAGGCCTAGGGCTTCATTATTTTTCACGAATTCATTCAAGCTATAGAGAGAGAAAGTATAGAGAGAATAAGAGAGAGAGACTAAAAGTATTCTGCTACATCACTTTTCCAATATCCAGTTCTTTTAAGGTAGGGAATATTATTTCTTTTATATTCATGAAGAGAGCTTCTGTTATTCCATTTGTTATTATTCTGTTGGAATAACCAGTATACGCGGTCTACCCTATACTTGGTGACATTCTTCTATTATTCTGTTGGAACATCCTGTCTGTGTGTTTTACACCGGACCTGGTTCCGTTTATTATTCTGTTGGAACATCCTGTCTGTGTGTTTTACACCGGACCTGGTTCCGTTTTATTATTATTCTGTTGGAATATCCTGTCTGTGTGTTTTACACCGGACCTGGTTCCATTATTTATTATTCTGTCGGAATATCCTGTCTGTGCGTTTACGCCGGACCTGGTTCCATTATTTATTATTCTATTGGAATAACCTGTCTGTGCGGTCTATCGCATGCATGGTGATTTCTTTTGTTATTCCATTCTTTATTGTACTCAGTTGGTTAAGTTTTGACTTCTATACTCCATGAAATTTGTGGAATATCCTTGATAGTTGCGTTTCATCCAGTATCTTTTCAAGAAAATATTCTTCTAAGCATTCTTGAATTTTACTCCACAATGCAGTATCATGTTGACAATTTGGACGTTGTTAATTCCTGGATAAATTAATTCTTGAACTTGTTTTATTGAATTCTTATATCATTGTCATCATCCTCATGTTTATAAAATGTTGAAAGTCATCTGTGGCCTGTATTGCATAGATGGACTTGGTATGATTATGACCAGGGATTATTCGGTATAATCATGACCGTAATGTTACAAATGATGTGGTAAAAGTCCTCATTGGCCCGTAGTGCATTGATGGACAGTTGTTGGCATGATCATGACCATTAATGAATACACGAATATCCTTGGCCGTAGTGCAGGGGTGATTCGATGATGTGGATTATTTTATTAAGCTGAGTCTCAGCGATCACAGTGTTGAAAAACCTTTTAAATCATAAAAGATAGTAGAGTTTATTTTCTACTTGACTCTTTTAATGGATTGCTTGTTCCGCTGCAGTTAAACTTGATGTCTATTATATTTTATCAGTTTAACATTGTTGAAGGCTAATGATAATTTATTCTGCATTATCTTAGTCATAATATTTCTTACTGGGCTAGTTGAGCTCACCCTTTCTTTCACTGTTCTCTTCAGGAAATGAGAACGTAGCTGGGACAAGTCGGGGTACGGAGTGATGGTCCGAATGATAGTATTAGTTAGTAGTCCTCACTATTCTATGTAATGGTGTGTTAATAAATGTAATGAGGACTCCTTTTGAGTATGAATACTCTCTAGAAGATAATATTTGTATTCAAACTCACAGTTTATGTTTTGTCGTATTGTACACGACAGTTGTATTATTAAGTTGTATTTGTATTCTGTACTATGTATCTGACGACCCAAGATGGGTGATGTATACCTAATTTTGGGGGCGTCACAGTTGGTATCAGAGCTTAGGGATATGATCCCTGGCTAAGATGTGAGAATAGAACTAGGAGGGGAGAGACGGGGAATTCCTTCGCTAGTATGACATACCTAAGTTTATTTGCATGGTATTTAATTGGTCGGTCATAATATAAGGATAATATATGACATATCAATTAATTTTTATTTTGTGGCAGTATCTGAAAATGGCATCTGAGAATGTTGAGAATAGCAATGGAGCACAGACGACTGTTGATTCACCACATATCAATAATCAGGATAATGTGCATCAGGAAGGTGTCAATCCTCATGCAAACAACAACACTGACCAAATGATGAATGATCAAATGTTCAGAGGCTTTATGCAATTCATGCAACAACAGGTGAAAGCGGCTCCTGTCCACAACGTAGGTGGAAATACTGGAAACTCTCAGGCGGTCACCGCTAAACAGTTTAAGGAGCTGGGACCACCGGAGTTTAAGGGAGAACCCAAACCACTTGTAGCTGAAACATGGATAAAGCAGATCACCAAGATATTTGATGTCTTGGGTTGCTCCGAGGAGCAAAAGGTTCCCTTTGCCGCCTTTATGTTGCGAGGAGAGGCAGATTACTGGTGGGAATCGATAAAGCGTACTCAACCTGCCGCACTGAAGATGTCTTGGGAGAAGTTCCAAGATCTGTTTAACGACAAATACTTTTCCGAGAGTATTCGTCACATGAAGGAGGTGGAGTTCATCAAATTGGAGCAGAATAATATGACCGTGTCGCAGTACGAGGCAAAATTTGCGGAGTTATCCCGGTTTGCGTCCCACCTGGTGGATAATGAAGAAAGAATGACGCGGATGTTTTTAAGAGGTTTGAAGCCGGAGATACGTCAACATCTTGTTTCTCATAAACTGTGTTTGTATTCAGATGTTGTAAATAGGGCTCAGTTGGTGGAGCGCGATAACGAGACAACGCAACCAAAAGAGAGCAGCCGGCAAAATGATAATACCAGTGAGAGCAGTCATCGAAGCGGTGACAACAAGCGTGGAGGGAATCAACAGGCCAGAAATGGTAACCACTTCGGTGGTAATCAGGGCCAAAACAATAAGAATGGACATTTCAAGAAGAGGAGATTCAACAATGATGGAAAGACGTCAGCACCAGCACCTGTCGTTAAGGAAGGAGAACGACCACCTATCATATGTTTCAAATGCGGAGGGGAGGGGCACATCAGTCCAAACTGCGCGATGCCGTCCAAAGCATGTTATAATTGTGGAAGAGAAGGTCATTTAGCCCGATTTTGTCGTTTACCGAAGACAAATTCAGCTAGGATGGAGGCACCAAAGGCCGTCCCAGAAAAGTCAAAACCGGTTGTGCAAGGGAGAGCGTTTGTTGTGACCTCCCAGAACGCAAGGAACCCGAATGAGGTCATCACGGGTAAGCTTATCATAAACTCTAACGAAGTCTATACTTTATTTGATACCGGTTCAACCCATTCTTTTATTTCTCCTACTTGCGCTCATCGATTAAATTTGATTCCGGAGAAATTAGACTTTGACTTAGCTGTTGAAACTCCATTGGGAGAAACCTTCATTACATCCACGGTTTATAAGTCTTGTTTGGTTCAAGTTGGTACCCACACATTACCTGTCGATCTTATTTCATTAAAAATACTTGCATTTGACGTGATTCTAGGGATTGATTGGTTAACTACTCATCATGCAAAAATTGATTGTTTTCGTAAGGTTGTTAGCTTTCATATTCCTAATCGACCTATTATGCGAATTCAAGCAACCAAACCATTAAAATCAATCGCTGTCATCTCAAGCCATAAAGCTATTCGTTTATTGAAAAACGGATGTCAAGCTTTCTTAGCTCATGTCACAGATCTAAACAAAAATACGTCAGCTTTGAATGATATTTCTGTTGTTAATAAATTTCCTGACGTATTTCCCGAAGAACTTCCTGGCCTACCCCCAGAGCGTGAAATTGAATTTTGTATCGACCTTGAACCCGGTACAAAACCCATTTCCAAAGCCCCATATCGAATGGCTCCTATTGAACTTCAGGAGTTAAAGACCCAACTGCAGGAATTGTTAGACATTGGTTTTATTCGTCCTAGTACTTCTCCTTGGGGTGCTCCTGTTCTGTTCGTGAAGAAGAAAGATGGGAGTATGCGACTTTGTATTGATTATCGGGAGTTGAATCATGTCACCATCAAAAATAGGTACCCATTGCCACGTATTGATGACCTGTTTGACCAGTTGCAAGGAGCACAATTCTTTTCAAAGATCGATCTTCGTTCTGGATATCATCAGCTGAAGGTTAGAACTGAGGATATTCCAAAGACGGCTTTTAGAACTCGGTACGGGCATTATGAATTCTTAGTTATGTCTTTTGGATTGACTAATGCTCCTGCTGCCTTCATGGATATGATGAACCGGGTATTCAAGGAATATTTGGATCACTTTGTGGTCGTCTTTATTGATGACATCCTTATTTATTCCAAAAGCCGTGAAGATCATGAGCAACACTTGAGGCTGGTACTCCAAAAGCTTCGTGAATACAAACTTTATGCCAAGTTGAAGAAATGCGAGTTCTGGCTGGAAGAGGTAGCATTCCTTGGGCACGTAGTATCAAGTCGTGGAATATCGGTTGACCCGGCAAAGATTGAAGCTATTCAAAGCTGGGAGCAACCTAAATCAGTGACCGAGGTACGTAGCTTTCTTGGTTTAGCTGGTTATTATCGGAGATTCGTGGAAGGATTTTCTCGAATCGCTACTCCATTAACTCAGCTGACTCGGAAAGATACAAAGTTTGGTTGGAGCGAAGAATGTGAGCAGAGTTTTCAAGAACTCAAGAGGAGACTCATTTCAGCACCTGTTCTAACAATACCATCTGGCTCGGAGGGATTTGTCATCTACAGTGATGCTTCGAGCAAAGGGTTGGGATGCGTTCTCATGCAACATGGAAAAGTCATAGCCTATGCATCAAGACAACTCAAGGAATATGAGAGGAATTATCCTACTCATGATCTAGAGTTGGCAGCTGTTGTCTTTGCACTTAAAATTTGGAGGCATTACTTGTATGGGGAGAAAGTGGAGATCTTTACGGATCATAAAAGCCTCAAATATTTCTTCACTCAAAAGGAACTCAACATGCGACAACGACGTTGGCTTGAACTGTTGAAAGATTATGATCATACCATTCAATACCATCCTGGAAAAGCGAACGTGGTAGCTGACGCATTGAGTAGAAGATCATATGCGGGTACAAGTGCAATATTAACAACGCAAAGGCCCATTTTGTGTGACTTGCAAAGGATGGAGATAGAGTTGAAGACTCCAGGGACCCATGTGATGATGGCGAATATACGAGTAGAACCGACTTTAATCGATAAAGTTAAAGCTGCTCAAGCTACAGACCTGGAGCTGATGCGTATGAGGAAGAAAGTGCAAGAAGGTGCTATGCCGGAAGCAAGAATCGATGAAGAAGGAATACTTCGAGTCAACTCCAGACTTTGTGTTCCTAACAACCCTGATTTAAAGTATGAAATCATGATGGAGGCGCACAACACACCGTTTGCAATCCATCCTGGAAGTACCAAAATGTATCATGATCTTCGTCATACATTTTGGTGGAGCAATATGAAGAGAGAGATAGCGTTGTTTATCTCAAGGTGTCTAACTTGTCAACGAGTCAAAGCGGAGCATCAAGTACCAAAAGGTCCATTGCAACCACTTGAAATTCCAGAATGGAAGTGGGAGCACATTACCATGGATTTCGTTACCGGTCTTCCTAGGGTTTCTCAAGGTATTGATGCGATTTGGGTCATTGTTGATAGATTGACCAAGTCTGCTCATTTCTTACCGATACGAGAAACTTATACACTTGAACGTCTTGCTCGTATGTACATAAACGAGATTGTAAGACTGCATGGTATGCCAGTATCCATAGTTTCTGATCGAGACCCAAGATTCACTTCACGATTTTGGGTTAGTTTACAAAAAGCTATGGGCACGGAGTTACGATTTAGTTCAGCATATCATCCTCAGACGGACGGACAATCAGAGAGGACTATTCAAACTCTTGAAGATCTATTAAGACTCTGTGTCTTTGACTTCAAGGGAAGTTGGGACAAGTTCTTACCATTGGTGGAGTTTTCCTACAACAACAGTTATCAAGCAAGTATTGGCATGGCTCCATTCGAAGCATTGTATGGAAGAAAATGTCGTTCTCCAGTATGCTGGGATGAGGTGGGCGAAGCAACGTTGTTGGGACCGGAGTTGGTACGTATGACTACAGAAAAGATTCAAACGATCCGACAACGTATAAAAACCTCACAAGATCGACAAAAGAGTTATGCTGATCTTCATCGAAAGGACGTGGAATTTGATGTAGGAGATCATGTGTTCTTACGTGTTGCTCCATGGAAAGGAGTTACGAGATTTGGAAAGAGAGGAAAGCTAAATCCTCGATTCATCGGTCCATTTTTAATCCTCGATCGAGTAGGAACTGTGGCTTATAGACTCGCTTTACCGCCAAGTATGTCTCGTGTTCATAACGTTTTCCACATATCCATGTTACGCAAATATGTGGAAGACCCGAACCACATTATTGAGTTAGAACCGGACGAAATAGCGGAGGATTTGACGTATGAAGAAGTTCCTGTTCAAATCTTGGATAAGAAGGAACATATTCTACGCTCCAAGGTTATACCTCAAGTCAAAGTTTTGTGGAGAAACCACGATGTTGAGGAAATGACTTGGGAGTTAGAATCAGAAATGAAATCAAGGTATCCTTACCTCTTCGACATACCAGGTACGTACCCTAATTTCGAGGGCGAAATTTCATAAGAAGGGGAGGTTGTAAGACCCCAACTTTTATAAATAAAGATGAATTTTCTATAAATATCATTTTTGAATATTATGGAGTTAATTTGATATAATGTTATAGTTGTGGGTAATATTTATAAATTTTGCAAAGTAAGCAAGTTGTTATAAAATATTCGTTTGGTCGGAGAATATTCTTTTTGTCGGGGAATATTCGTACGACGGCACAATCATTGGTGGACCCCACAACGGAATTATTGTCGGATTGAGAAAACGACAGAATTATCTTTCTATAAAAATAACGGCTGAGGTGTTACCGTTAAAACCGTTAAAACTGTTGAACTACTCGGTAGTAAAAGTACAGTAATACGCGTGGTTGCATAGTAGCACACGGTATTGATTATTGATGCTTACGTGAGAAGTCACTCAGCTATACTCAATTATTGCTACAGTAATTGCTGCATCATATCTCTTAAATTATTGTCATAATATCATCTGTATAATATGTTATATTATTGAGACGTTGTGGTAAGTTTGGTTATTTTATGGGGGGCCATATGTCATCATCTAAGAGTCTCTTCGTCAATAGTAATTACCTTCGCCAATAGTATTTACCTTGGTCAATAGTAATTACTTCGTCAATAGTAGTTGTCCCTTCAATATTACCAAGAGTCATTTGACCCTTCGTTAAGACCAAGAGCCACCCTCAGTTTTTCTATAAATAGAGGCCTAGGGCTTCATTATTTTTCACGAATTCATTCAAGCTATAGAGAGAGAAAGTATAGAGAGAATAAGAGAGAGAGAATAAAAGTATTCTGCTACATCACTTTTCCAATATCCAGTTCTTTTAAGGTAGGGAATATTATTTCTTTTATATTCATGAAGAGAACTTCTGTTATTCCATTTGTTATTATTCTGTTGGAATAACCAGTATACGCGGTCTACCCTATACTTGGTGACATTCTTCTATTATTCTGTTGGAACATCCTGTCTGTGTGTTTTACACCGGACCTGGTTCCGTTTATTATTCTGTTGGAACATCCTGTCTGTGTGTTTTACACCGGACCTGGTTCCGTTTTATTATTATTCTGTTGGAATATCCTGTCTGTGTGTTTTACACCGGACCTGGTTCCATTATTTATTATTCTGTCGGAATATCCTGTCTGTGCGTTTACGCCGGACCTGGTTCCATTATTTATTATTCTATTGGAATAACCTGTCTGTGCGGTCTATCGCATGCATGGTGATTTCTTTTGTTATTCCATTCTTTATTGTACTCAGTTGGTTAAGTTTTGACTTCTATACTCCATGAAATTTGTGGAATATCCTTGATAGTTGCGTTTCATCCAGTATCTTTTCAAGAAAATATTCTTCTAAGCATTCTTGAATTTTACTCCACAATGCAGTATCATGTTGACAATTTGGACGTTGTTAATTCCTGGATAAATTAATTCTTGAACTTGTTTTATTGAATTCTTATATCATTGTCATCATCCTCATGTTTATAAAATGTTGAAAGTCATCTGTGGCCTGTAGTGCATAGATGGACTTGGTATGATTATGACCAGGGATTATTCGGTATAATCATGACCGTAATGTTACAAATGATGTGGTAAAAGTCCTCATTGGCCCGTAGTGCATTGATGGACAGTTGTTGGCATGATCATGACCATTAATGAATACACGAATATCCTTGGCCGTAGTGCAGGGGTGATTCGATGATGTGGATTATTTTATTAAGCTGAGTCTCAGCGATCACAGTGTTGAAAAACCTTTTAAATCATAAAAGATAGTAGAGTTTATTTTCTACTTGACTCTTTTAATGGATTGCTTGTTCCGCTGCAGTTAAACTTGATGTCTATTATATTTTATCAGTTTAACATTGTTGAAGGCTAATGATAATTTATTCTGCATTATCTTAGTCATAATATTTCTTACTGGGCTAGTTGAGCTCACCCTTTCTTTCACTGTTCTCTTCAGGAAATGAGAACGTAGCTGGGACAAGTCGGGGTACGGAGTGATGGTCCGAATGATAGTATTAGTTAGTAGTCCTCACTATTCTATGTAATGGTGTGTTAATAAATGTAATGAGGACTCCTTTTGAGTATGAATACTCTCTAGAAGATAATATTTGTATTCAAACTCACAGTTTATGTTTTGTCGTATTGTACACGACAGTTGTATTATTAAGTTGTATTTGTATTCTGTACTATGTATCTGACGACCCAAGATGGGTGATGTATACCTAATTTTGGGGGCGTCACACAAATCCTAAAAATGATTTGTATGACTAATTAAAAAAAGGACTCCTATAAGAAATATACATTTTTGTAAAATAAAGTTACTTTAAAGTTTTGATCACCATCATAAATAAGGTTTTGTTTTTAGTTAAATTTTAGGTTTAAAAAGTGTTATAGTAATTGTTAATAAAATAGAATCGGAGAGATTTTAAAAAGTATTTTAGTAGTAGTTTTATGGTCAGGATCTAGAGCATTCTTCTTAAATAGCATTCCTCCTTAAATAGCATTCTTTTATTAAAATTACGTCGTTTTGGAGGAACGCGGTGACATTTTTGTAAATATGCAGTGGCATTATATTTACAAAAATGCTACCGCGTCCCTCCAAAACGACGTAATTTTAATAAAAGAATGCTATTTAAGGAGAATACTCTTGATCCTTACCGTGTGTATATATATATATATATATATATATATATATATATATATATATGAATTAAAGTAGCAATACCTTCCTCGACTCCTAAATCCTAGTACTCAGAAGATTTGGCAATAGTAACACCCAACAATTCCCACCAGCAAAAAACCAGTAAGTTGATTGTATACATCCTCATGGCTATTGTCCTGCAAAGTACATTCATGTTAATTTTTGCTTCCATTTTCTTAAAAACAAATTCTCCTACGGCTAAATTAAAATCACTCACAATTTCGGGTTTCCAAAAGGGTTCCCCTTCACTGAGCCTCACAGTGCTGGCTGAAATTGCAGTTGACAACGAAAATTTTGGTCGATTCGTGATCAAGAACTCTAAGGCTAGTGTTACATATGAAGATCTAATTACTATTGGTTATAGTGATATTTTTGGTGGAGTTGTTAGGGCTAGAAAGACTGGAGTGATGAAATTGAGTTTCAATGAATCTTCTTTGTGGAATAACACGAATTTTCGGAATGATTTTGGATTAGGGTTTGTGAGGCTGAGGAGCTATGCCAAGTTAAAGGGTAGAGTGCATGTTATGAACATAGTGAAAAGGCACAAAATAGCAGTACTGAATTGTACAATGAACCTTAATTTGAAAACGCAATCACTCCAAGCTTTGCAATGCAGATGATACGACATTTTAAATTGATTTAGGGTTTTTTTTTTGTTTTCTCCATCTTTTCTTTGGGTTTCCAAGTTAGATTTTTTCCTTTGAATTCTTATGCATTATTTGGTATAGAACACAAATGCAACAACTACAATATATATAGTAGAGAAAAACTTTAATATATAATAAAAAATTATATATATATATTTAGGACATAAAACTTACGTGATTCGCACAACAATTAAATTATATCATGACTCTCTCATAAAAACATATGCGTAATACAAGAAATTTAATTCACCAAAAAGTATAAAGTATAGGTCCAATTGTCTTCATGTAATTTTATAATTATCTCTAGATTAGGATTATATCAAGTTTCACACATACCAGTAATATATATCTTATGCAAGAAATATCTATATTGCAATAAAAATATATGGCAAAATTAACTATTTATCCATTGAAGTTGGCATCTTTTACTTAATAACCCATTAAACTTTTAAAAATTGTAATTACACAATTGAACTAATTAAAATTGTAAAATTACACTATCATGTTAAATTAATTGGACGGAAGTTATTTATTTTCCTACACGGCATTGTGAAAAAAAATAAATTAAAACCAATAAAAATGACATGGTAAAAAACATAGACAAATAAAAAAAAACAAACAAGTTATCGCCACATAAGATTAAAAATAATGAAAGTCCCAATAATATTATCATCTTCAACCTCTAGCCGGTATAACCCAACCCGTGCACCTGTAAATTGGGTCAAACTCTTATTTGGGAGACCCATCTCATCCTCTCTCTCCTTGCAAAATCTACCTCAGGTACCCTATTGGCCTGTTCTCCTTCAACCTTCTCTTTACCATGCCATCCATAACCAAGTCTTCAACCAACAATATCCCTCTATCTCTCTCTCACTATATATATGAATATGTATCTATTTATTGTTCGTCTAACATAAGTACAAAATAAAAATTATTTGTAAGATCCCAATTTTTATAAATAAAGATTAATTTTTCTCGAAATATTATTTATAATATTATGGTGTGATTTTGATATAATGTTATAGTTGTGGGTAATATTTATAAATTTTGCAAAGTATGCAAGTTGTTATAAAATATTCGATTGGTCGGGGAATATTCGTTTTAACAGGAAATATTCGTACGACGGCACAATCATTGGTCGGCCCCACAACGGAATTATTGTCGGAGTTAAAAAACGACAAAAATATCTTTTTATGAAAATAACGGCGAAAGTTTTACCGTTAACTGTTGAAATGCCCGGTGTTAAAAGTATAGTAATACGTGTGGTTGCATAGTAGAACACGGTATTGATTATTGATGCTTACATGAGAAGTCACTCAGTTATATTCAATTATTGCTACAGTAATTGCTGCATAGTATCTCACGTTATTTGATTTAATTATTGTTAATATTTTATATTATTAAATCAATAATTGAGACGACAAAGTTATTCATATTATTATTTGCAATATTGACGATGTTTAAAAAGTACTATCGAGGAGAGGTTTGGTCAACTAATTGCGCGCCAATAGGGAGAAATCCTTATCGAAAAACTCCCTCTTTCCTAGGAATGATCTGGTTGTTAAATATTGCGAATTATAATAATGATGATAAATGTTGTTAAAAATATTGAGAGAATTTTTATGAAGTATTTGATGTAATTTTTGTTTATTTTATAGACCTCCATTTACCCATTTTTTAAAATAATCGGTAGAAAGTTATTCAGTATATATATTTATATATTATTAAGAGGTGGGGCCCACATGTGATGATGACATATGGTGGGGCCCATGTGTGGAGGACTTTTGGGGGAAGGAATCTAAAAAATGTTCATCGGTGAGAGTTTGTTTTCAATAAACAATTGTTTATATATATATATATATATATATATATATATATATATATATATATATTATAAAATTTTGTTTTATTTAATTATTATATTATTATTTGAAAATCCAGCGTCTGTGAAGTTACAAATTCAGTTCGTGAAATTTTTTTCACTTTTGGTCCGTGAAATATTTCTAAATAATATCATTTTTATTCTCCTATAAATAGGATGCTTAGTTAGAATTGAAAATCACACCAGAATCAGAAAATTATTCTTTTATAATATTGAGCGTATTTCTTTCGAGTTTTAAAAAGCTTTGATTGTAGAAAATAGTGAAAGTTTTCTTTAAGAATATCCCTGCTATACCAGTCGGAATACTCTTCTTTTTAAGGTAAATGATATTATTTTTGTTCAATATTCGTAAGAAATAATATTTTCTTCCATACTCTGTAGTATGCAAGTAATATTATTTCATTTTAGATTTTGAATTCTATACTCATTTTGTTAAAGTTTTAGCTTCTATACTCCATGAAATTAGTAGAATATCCTTGATATTTGTACTTCATCCAATATCTTTTCATGAAAATATTGTTATGAGCATTCTTGATAATTTTTAATCTTTTCATGCTGGGGTATTATTCACGGGGTACTATTCTCGAAATACTATTCACGGGGTACTATTCACTCGAGTACTATTCACCCGGGATACTATTCATGACAAAAATTGATTTCTTTTCGATCCAAATCATTTTTGATACAATATTATTCTTGAATTTTACTCCACAAAGCAATATCATATTGACAATTTGGACTTTTTGAATTCTGGATAAATTAAATTATAAATCTTTAAAAATTTATCATTTGCTTTCATTTAATTGAATTCTTATATCATTGTCATCATCCTCATGCTTATATTGTGATGAAAGTCATCTTTGGCTTACGTGCATAGATGAACTGTTGATTGATATGATTATGACCAGGGATTATTAGGTATAATCATGACCCGTAATGTTACAAATGATGTGGTAAAAGTCCTCATTGGCCCATAGTGCATTGATGGACAGTTGTTGGCATGATCATGACCATTGGTGAAAATACGAATATCATTGGCCCGTAGTGCATGGATAATTTGTGGTCGTGATACTAATAAATATCCTTGGCCCGTAGGGCAGGGATGATGTGAATTATTTATTAAGCTGAGTCTCAACGATAAAATTGATGATAAACTTTTTAAATCATAGAAGATAGTAGATATCATGTTCTACTTGACTCTTCTAATGGATTACTTGTTCGGCTGCAGTTAAACTTGATGTTTATTATATTTTATCAGTTTAACACTGTTGAAGGCTAACAATAATTTATTCTGCATTATCTTAGTCATAATATTTCTTACTGGGCTAGTTGAGCTCACCCTTTGCTTTCATTGTTCTCTTCAGGAAATGAGAATATAGCTGAGACTAGTCGGGGAACGGAGTGACGGTCCAGATGTTTGCATTAGTAGTCCTCACTATTCTGTGAAATAGTGTGATAGTAATTGTAATGAGGACTTATTTTGAGTTTGAATACTGTCTAGAAGATAATATTTGTATCAAAACTCACAGCTCATGTTGTATATTTAAGTTTATATCTGTATTCTGTACCATGTATTTGGCGACTTAGAATGGGTGATGTATACCTATTTTGGGGGTGTCACAGTTGGTATCAAAGCTTAGGGATATGATCCCTGGCTAAGATGTAAGACTAGAACTAGGGGGAGAGACGGGAAAATCCGTCGTTAGTATGACCTACCTAAGTTTATTTGTTATTTAATTGGTCAGTCAGAATATAGGGATAATATGTTGCAGGTCAATTAACCCTTGTTTTGTTGCAGTATTTGAAAATGGCATCCAAAAATGTCGAGTTAAGCAATGGAGCACATGAGACCGTTGAGTCACCAATGATCAATACCCAGGATAATGTGCATCATGAAGGCAACAATCCTCATACAAACAACAACACCGACCAAATGATGAACTACGGAATGTTTAGGGGCTTTCTATAATTCATGCAACATCAGGCGAGAGAGACTCCTGTTCAAAATGCAGGTGGAAACACTGGCAACTCTCGGATGGTCACCGCTAAGCAGTTCAAGGAGCTGGGACCACCGGAGTTTTTGGGAGAGCCAAAACCACTTAAGACGGAGACGTGGATAAAGCAGATCACCAAGATATTTGATGTCTTGGAATGCTCTGATGAGCAGAAGGTTCCCTTTGCCACCTTCATGTTGCGAGGAGAGGCAGATTACTGGTGAAAATCTGTAAAGCGTACCCAGCCTGCCGCACTGAAGATGTCTTGGGAGAAGTTCCAAGAACTGTTCAACGACAAGTACTTTCCCGAAAGTATTCGTCACATGAAAGAGGTTGAGTTCATCAAGCTGGAGCAAAACAATATGATCGTGTCGCAGTACGAAACTAAGTTTGTCGAGTTGTCCCGGTTTACGTCCAATTTAGTTGATAACGAGGAGAGAATGACACAGATGTTTCTAAGAGGTTTGAAATCCGAGATACGTCAATACCTCATTTCTCATAAACTTTGCTTGTATTCAGATGTTGTGAATATGGCTCAATTATTGGAGCTCGATAATGAGTCAACCCAACCAAAAGAGAGCAGCCGACAAAATGATAATACCAGTGGTAGCAGTCATCGAAGCGGTAACAACAAACGTGGAGAAAATCAACATGCCAGAAATGGTAACCACTTCGGTGGTAATCATGGCCAAGATAATAAAAGTGGATATTTCAAGAAAAGGAGATTCAACAATGATGGAAAGACGTCAGCACCAGCACCCGTTGTTAAGGAAGGAGAACGACCACCTATCATATGCTTCAAATGCTGAGGGGAGGGACACATCAATCCAAATTGCATGCAGCAGTCCAAGACGTGTTATAATTATGGAAAAGAAGGTCACCTAGCTCAATTTTGTCGTGCAATGAAGCCAAGTCCAGTTGGGATGGTGACACCAAATGCCATCCCAGACAAGTCAAAACCAGTAGTTCAAGGGATAGAGTTTGTCGTGACCTCTCAGAAAGCGAGGAACCCGAACGAGGTCATCACGGGTAAGCTAATCATAAACTCTAGCGAAGTTTATACCTTATTTGATACCGGTTCTACCCATTCTTTTATTTCTCCTACTTGCGCTCAACGTTTAAATTTAACTCCGGAGAAATTAGACTTTGACTTATCTGTTGAAACTTCGTTGGGAGAAACCTTCATTACATCCACTATTTATAAGTCTTGTTTGATTCAAATCGACAACGGCACGTTACCTGTCGATCTTATTTCTTTGAAAATACTTGCATTTGACGTGATTCTAGGGATTGATTGGTTAACTATTCATCATGTTAAAATTGATTGTTTTCGTAAGGTTGTTAGCTTTCATATTGCTAACTAACCTATTATGCGAATTCAAGCGACCAAACCACTAAAGTCAATCACTGTCATATCAAGCCATAAAGCTATTCGTTTATTGAAAAATGGATGTCAAGCTTTCTTAGCCCATGTCATGAATTTAAACAAAAATACGTCAGATTTGAATGATATTTCTATTGTTAATAAATTTCCTGACGTATTCCCTGAAGAACTTCCTGGCCTACCCCTAGAGCGTGAAATTGAATTTTGTATCGACCTTGAACCCGGTACAAAACCTATTTACAAAGCCACATATCGAATGGCTCCTGTTGAACTTCAGGAATTAAAGACCCAACTGTAGGAATTGTTAGACATCGATTTTATTCGTCCTAGTACGTCTCCTTGGGGTGCTCCTATTCTATTCATGAAGAAGAAAGATGGAAGTATGCGACTTTGTATTGACTATCGAGAGTTAAATCATGTCACAATCAAATATAGGTACCCGTTGCCTTGCATTGATGACCTGCTTGACCAGTTGTAAGGCGCCAAATTATTTTCAAAGATCGATCTTCGTTCCGGATATCATCAGCTAAAGATTAAAACCGATGGCATCCCAAAGACTGCTTTCAAAACTCGATACGGGCATTAAGAATTCCTAGTCATGTCTTTTGGATTGACTAATGCTCCTGCTGCCTTCATGAATATGATGAACCGAGTATTCAAGGAATATTTAGATCATTTTGTGATTGTCTTTATTGATGACATTCTCATATACTCCAAAATCCGTGAAGATCATGAGCAACACTTGAGGCTGATACTCCAAAAGTTTCGTGAGAACAAGTTATATGCCAAGTTGAAGAAATGCGAGTTCTGGCTTGAGAAAGTAGCATTCCTTGTGCACGTGATATCAAATCACGAAATATCTGTTGACCTGGCGAAGATTAAAGTAATACAAAGCTGGGAGCAACCTAAGTCAGTGACCGAAGTACGTACCTTTCTTGAATTAGCTGGTTATTATCGAAGATTCGTGGAAGGATTTTCTCGAATCGCTACTCCATTAACTTAGTTGACTCAAAAAGATACAAAATTCAGTTGGAGCGAGGAGTGTGAGAAGAGTTTTAAAGAACTCAAGAGGAGACTCATTTCAGCACCTGTTCTGATAATACCATCTAGTTCAGAGGGATTTGTCATCTACATCGATGCTTCAGACAGAGGGTTAGGATGTGTTCTCATGCAACATGGAAAAGTCATAACCTATGCCTCACGACAACTCAAAGAATATGAGAGGAATTATCCTACTCATGATCTAGAGTTGGCAGCAGTCGTTTTTGCGCTTAAGATTTGGAGGCATCATCTGTATGGGGAGAAAGTTGAGATCTATACGGATCACAAAAGCCTCAAATATTTCTTCACCCAAAAGAAACTCAACATGTGGCAACGACGTTAGCTTGAACTGTTGAAAGATTATGATCATACCATTCAATACCATCCTGGAAATGAGAACGTGATAGCTGACGCATTGAGTAGAAGATCATATGCGGGTACGAGTGCGATATTGTCAACGCAAAGGCCCATTTTGTATGACTTACAAAGGATGGAAATAAAGTTAAAGACTCCAAGGATCCACGTGATGATGGCAAATATACGAGTAGAACTGACTTTAATCGATAAAGTTAAAGCTGCTCAAGCTACAGACCTGGAGCTGATGTGTATGAAGAAGAAAGTGCAAGAAGGTGCTATCCCGGAAGCAAGAATCATTGAAGAAAGAATACTTAGAGTCAACTCCAGACTTTGTGTTCCTAACGACCCTAATTTAAAGTATAAAATCATGATGGAGGCGCACAACACACCGTTTGCAATCCATCCTGAGTGTACCAAAATTTATCGTGATCTTCGACATACATTTTGGTGGAGCAATATGAAAAGAGAGATCGCAGAGTTTATCTCAAGGTGTCTAATGTGTCAACGAGTCAGGACGGAGTATCAAGTATCAAAAGGTTCATTGCAATCACTTGAAATTCCAGAATAGAAGTGGGAGCACATTACCATGGATTTTGTTACTGGTCTTTCCAAGGTTTCTCAAGGCATAGATGCGATTTGGATCATTGTGGATAGACTAACCAAGTCTGCTCATTTCTTACCTATACGAGAAACTTATACACTTGAATGTCTTACTCATATATACATAAATGAGATTGTAAGACTGCATGGTATGCCAATATCCATAGTTTCTGATCGAGACCCAAGATTCACTTCACGATTTTGGGTTAGTTTGCAAAAAGCTATGGGCATGAATTTACGATTTAGTTCGGCATATCATCCTCAAACGGGCAGACAATCAGAGAGGACTATTCAAACCCTTGAAGATCTATTAAGACTCTGTGTCCTTGACTTCAAAGGAAGTTGGGACAAGTTCTTACCATTGGTGAAATTTTCCTACAACAACAGAAATCAAGCAAGCATCGGCATGGCTCCATTTGAGGCGTTGTATAGAAGAAAGTGTCATTCTCCAGTATGCTGGGATGAGGTGGGTGAAGCAACATTGTTGGGACCGAAATTGGTACGCATGACAACGAAAAAAATTCAAATGATCCGACAACGTATAAAAACCTCACAAGATCGACAAAAGAGTTATGCTGATATTCTTCGAAAGGATGTGAAATTCAATGTTGGAGAACATGTGTTGTTACGTGTTGCTCTATGGAAGGGAGTTACGAGATTTAGAAAGAGAGAAAAGCTCAATCCTCGATTCATTGGCCCATTTGAAATTATCGATCGAGTAGGAATTGTAGCTTATAGACTTGCCTTACCGCCAAATATGTCTCGTGTTCATAACGTTTTTCACATATCCATGTTACGTAAATATGTGGAAGACCCGAACCATATTATTGATTTAGAACCGGACGAAATAGCGAAAGATTTAACGTACGAAGATGTACCTGTTAAAATCTTGGATAAGAAGGAACATATTCTATGCTCCAAGGTTATACCTCAAGTCAAAATTTTGTGGAGAAACCACGATATTGAGGAAATAACTTGGGAGTTAGAATCTGAAATGAAATCATGGTATCCTCACCTCTTCGACATACCAGGTACGTACCCTAATTTCGAGGATAAAATTTTATAAGAAGGGGAGGTTGTAAGACCCTAATTTTCATAATAAAGATTAATTTTTCTCGAAATATCATTTTTAATATTATAGTGTAGTTTTGATATAATTTTATAGTTGTGGGTAATATTTATAAATTTTGCAAAGTATGTAAGTTGTTATAAAATATTCGATTGGTCGGAAAATATTCATTTTAACAGGAAATATTATTACGACGACACAATCATTGGTGGACTCCATAACGAAATTATTGTCGGAGTTAGAAAACGACAGAAATATCTTTTTATAAAAATAACGGCAAAAGTTTTACCGTTAACTATTGAAATACCCGATGTTAAAAGTACAGTAATACGCGTGGTTGCATAGTAGCACACGGTATTGATTATTGATGCTTACGTGAGAAGTCACTTTGTTATATTCAATTATTGTTACAGTAATTGCTGCATAGTATCTCACGTTGTTTGATTCAATTATTGTTAATATTTTATATTATTAAATCAATAATTGAGACGATAAAGTTATTCATATTATTATTTGTAATATTGACGATGTCTAGAAAGTTATGTCGAGGAGAGGTTTGGTCACCTAATTACGTGCCAATAGGGAGAAATCCTTATCGGAAAGTCCCCTCTTTCTTGGGAACGATCTGGTTGTTAAATATTACGAATTATAATAATGATGATAAATGTTGTTAAAATTATTGAGGGGATTTTTATGAAGTATTTGATGTAATTTTTGGTTATTTTATGGACCCCCATTTACCCATTTTTCAAAATAATCAATAGAAAATTATTCAGTATATATATTTATATATTATTAAGAGGTGGGGCCCACATGTGGTGATGACATATGGTGGGGCCCATGTGTGGACTTTTGGGGGAAGGAATCTGAAAAATGTTCACGGGTGGGAATTTGTTTTCAATAAACATGTGTTTATATATATATATATATATATATATATATATATATATATATATATTATAAAATTTTGTTTTATTTAATTATTATATTATTATTTGAAAAATTCAACGTCTGTGAAGTTGCAAATTCAGCCCGTGAAATTTTTTTCACTGTTGGTCCGTGAAATATTTCTAAATAGTATCCTTTCTATTCTCCTATAAATAGGATGTTTAGTTAGAATTGAAAATCACACCAGAATCAGAAAATTCTTCTTTTATAATATTGAGCGTATTTTTTTCGAGTTTTAGAAATCTTTGAGTGTAGAAAATAGTGAAAATTTTCTTCACCAGTCGGAATACTCTTCTTTTTAAGGCAATGGATATTATTTTTGTTCAATATTCGTAAGAAATAATATTTTCTTTCATACTCTGTAGTATGTAAGTAATATTATTTCGTTTCAGATTCTGAATTCTATACTAATTTTGTTAAACTTTTAGCTTCTATACTCCATGAAATTAGTAGAATATCCTTGATATTTACGCTTTATCCAGTATCTTTTCATGAAAATATTATTCTGAGTATTCTTGATAATTTTTAATCTTTTTATGCCGGGGTACTATTCTCAAATTACTATTCATGGGGTACTATTTACTCGAGTACTATTCACCTGTGGTACTATTCATGACAAAAATTAATTTTTTTTCAATCCAAATTATTTTTGATACAATTTTATTCTTGAATTTTACTCCACAAAGAAGTATCATGTTGACAATTTGGACGTTTTTAAATTCTGAATAAATTAATTTATAAATCTTTAAAAATTTATCATTTGCTTTAATTTAATTGAATTATTATATCATTGTCATCATCCTCATGCTTATATTGTGATGAAAGTCATCTTTGGCTTACGTGCATAGATGAACTGTTGATTGGTATGATTATGACTAAGGATTATTCGGTATAATCAAGACCCGTAATGTTACAAATGATGTGGTAAAAGTCCTCATTGGCCCGTAGTGCATTGATGGATAGTTGTTGGCATGATCATGACCATTGGTGAAAACACGAATATCCTTGGCCCGAAGTGCATGGATAATTCGTGGTCGTGATACTAATGAATATCCTTGGCCCGTAGGGCAGGGATGATGTGGATTATTTATTAAGCTTAGTCTGAGCGATAAAATTGATGATAAACTTTTTAAATCATAGAAGATAGTAGATATCATGCTCTACTTGACTCTTCTAATGGATTGCTTGTTTTGTTGTAGTTAAACTTGATGTTTATTATATTTTATCAGTTTAACACTGTTGAAGGCTAACAATAATTTATTATGTATTATCTTAGTCATAATATTTCTTACTGGGCTAGTTGAACTCACCCTTTGCTTTCATTGTTCTCTTTAGGAAATGAGAATATAGATGGGACTAGTCGGGGAACGGAGTGACGGTTCAGATTTTTGCATTAGTAGTCCTCACTATTCTATGAAATTGTGTGATAGTAATTGTAATGAGGACTTATTTTGAGTTTGAATACTATCTAAAAGACAATATTTATATGAAAACTCACAGCTCATGTTGTATATTTAAGTTTGTATCTGTATTCCGTATCATGTATTTAACGACTCAAAATGGGTGATGTATACCTATTTTGGGGGCGTCACATTATTTCTCTCTTCGGTTAGTTTTGACTCAATACTCGTCCAAGTTGATGGGCCTTGCTTCCTTTGTTAGTGACTTTTAGGAATCCTAATAGTCAAGCCCTAAAAAGGAGAAATTCAAATTGTTTACGAGCAACATATTTAAACACCAACTATAAATGGAAGAACCAATGTAACAGGACAGAGATAAATTCTCTCTAAATTTTGAATCCGATATCCCTCTCTGTATGAATTTGTATCTATATTTATAGTTACTTTCCGGTGATTATGACGCCGATAGAGGAGGTGAGGAGATTGGCGTCGGTGGGGTTTGCGACAAACCATGCCTAGAGGTGTCGGCGGGAGCATGGGTTCTAGTTGCATGTGGGTTGCCTATTTTGCCCCTCGTTGTATGAACACATTAGTACATGATTTTTTTTCCTGCCACATATGCAAATTTTGAGACAAAGTTAACGGCGTTTAATTTTTTTTAACAGAGTGGTTTAATTTTACAATTGTAATTAGTTCAATCGTGTAATTGTAAGTTTTAAAAGTTCAATGTGTGACGCCCGCAAAATAGGTATACATATCACCCATTATGAGTCGCCAAATACATGGTACAGAAACAATTACAACTTTATTAATACAATTGTTGTGCAAAATACGACAACACTTAACTATGAGTTTAAAATACAAATATTATCTTCTAGACAATATCCACACTCAAATAAGTCCTCATAACAATTATTGATACTTTATTTTACAAAAATGGCGAGGACTACTAAAACATCTTTCTAGGACCATCATTCCATACCCCAACTAGTACTCGCTACATTCTCACCTCCTAAGAAGAAAAATGGAACAAAAAGGAAAGGGTAAGCTCAACTAGCCCAGTAAAGAATATTATGACTAAGATAATATAGAACAAATTATCGTTAGTCCTCAACAGGGAAAAATCTAATAGAATACAATAGACAACAAATTTTAAATCAATATTCGCAGCAGAAATAATAATTCATTAGAAGAGTTAAGTAGAGGATGAAATCTACTATCATCTATGAATTTAAAAGTCCATCATCAATATTTTATCCCTGTAACATCAATCAATATACATCTTGAATCAAATATTCATCTTTGCACTACAAGCCAAAGATATTCATTTGTATCACCAGTTAGTCATGTTCATCTAAACACCTGTTTATCTTTGCACTACGGCCAAAGATATTCATCAGTTAATCATTCATCTTTATACTACAGACCAAAGATATTCAATAATATCATCATTTAGGACTGAGGATGATGAAAAATATTTTAAAGAAAACGAATCCAGTGAAACAAAAGAACAAATATTAAGGATTCGTACTTTAAACAATCGAAGTTCAAAAATACTTCATAAATAATCATAGTGGAGTAAAATTCAAGAATGATCAAAACATGGATACAATCAAAGCTAGTATCCATAATAGATATCTTGAAAAAAAATGAAAATTTAATTTTTCGTGAATAGTGCCGTATTCGTGAATAGTACCGTATACGTGAATAGTAACCCCGACTCTAAAAGTTCTAAATTTGATAAAAAGTTCAGATCAATGTTTCGGCATAATGATATTGAAAGAAATAATATCATTTATAAAAAAAATAACATCTCTTACCTCCAAAAAGATAGTACCTTTGACTGGAATACTGGATATAGTGCTGAAGGAACTTGCACCGTATAGCAATACTAAAAGTATCAAAATACTCACAAGAATATGCTCGATAATATAGAGAGAGAAGATTTCAGTTTCTGGTGTAATTTTCAATTCTAACCTAAGCACCCTATTTATAGAAAAATGCTTAGAACACCAAAGCAGAAAATTTAATAAAATATTAATATAATTAAAATTTTTCAAGCCCACCTTAGACCAACTGAATTCAGCACATTTATATCACATGTGGGGCCCACCCAATTGTAAAAAATGTTTTTCATAAAAAAATAACTAAAACTTCAAAAATTAATTATTCCGGAACTTCAATAAGTCATAATAAATAGCCCTTTTATCAGAAAAATTCGAATCTTATGTCCATTCTATATAAAATTCAATTCTCTACAACTTTGTAAGTTTAAGTTTTTCCAAATTCCAAACAAAAATTGACCGAAATTCACATACGGACGATTTTACAGGCTATAATCAAATTTCAGTCAAAAATTAGGGTCCACAAACATGAAAAGCATGTTTTAAATATTTTTTATAACAAAAATACTATTCCTCCTCATTTATTCATATATCACACATTCATTGTAAAAATATCACCATTATTATATTATTAAAATATAATAATATATTTAAATGAATTATTTTATCAGAAAAGATAAAATACCAATTTTCAACAATTGTCACCTTAAAAATTTTCTCCATATATATCCATATAAAATGAATATTTTTCTTATCATATAAATTAATAATTAATTATTCACAAATAATATTACAGAATCACAATACTGACAATCAGGCCGTTCCCAGGAAAGAGGGGGCTTTCCAATAAGGATTTCTCCTTACTGGCGCGCAATTAGGTAACCAAATCTCTCTTTAGACAGAACTTTCTAGACATTGTCAATAAAGCTATCTAATAATATTGTTCAAATATGAATTATTAATCTGATAATGGAAAATATTGTGTAGTAGCAATTATTGAATCAATAAAATAAAATATTAAACAGTAATTACTATAACAATTATTGAGTAGTGCCTTCTTACGCAAGAATCAATAATTGGTACAATACCGTGTGCTACTGTTGTAAGACCCCAACTTATTAATGAATAAAATCAAATTTTCTCTAAATATTATTGTGAATAATAAGGGGTTAATTTGATATAATACTTTGGTTATGGGTGAAATGTGCAAATTTTGCAAAATAAGCAAGTGGTTATAAAATATTTATTTTTGGTCGGTGAATATTCGGTTGGTCGTGGAATATTCTTGCTGTCGGGGAATATTCGTACGACGACGCAGCCTTGTGTGGGCCCCATAACGGAAAGCGATTGGATGAAGAAAACGACAAGTATAAGTTGTTTATAAATAACGGCGTAGTTGTTACCGTTAATACTGTTGGAATACCCGGTGGTTAAAATACAGTAGCACACGGTATTGCACCAATTATTGATTCTTACGTAAGAAGGCACTACTCAATAATTGTTACAGTAGTTATTATTCAATATTTTATTTTATTGATTCAATAATTGCTGCGTTGATATTTTATATTATTGTTGTTTCAATAATTGTTGCTGCACAGTATTTTCATTTATCAGATCAATAATTCATATTATTTGAATAATATTATTAGATAACATTATTGGCAATGTCTAGAAAGTTCTGTCTAAGGAGAGGTTTGGTCATCTAATTGCGCGCCAGTAAGGAGAAATCCTTATTGGAAAGCCCCCTCTTTCCTGGGAACGGCCTGGTTGTCATAAATGTGATTCTGTAATATTATTTGTGAATAATTAATTATTGATTCATATGATAAGGAAATATTTATTTTATGTGGATATAAATGAGGGATATATTTTTGTGGTTAAAAATGAAGGAGTTAATGTTGAGGTTTTTATCAGTATTTTTGTCGGAATGGAGGTATTAAAAATCAGGGTTTTTGAGATATTTTGCGGGGGTTATAATTTTTAATCCGACCGTTGGATCGTGGTAATTTTTGGATATGTTATACATATATAAGTTGAGTATATGTCCACAAATTTTGAACCGTTAAAAATGAACGTATGATTTATTATGAATTTTACAAGATGACTGGTTCAGAAATTGTTGAATTTTCGGAGTTTATCATTTTGATGGAAAATTCTAGAATTGGTGGGCCCCACTTGTGGTTGGTGAAGAAATGTGCTGAATTATATTTCAAATGTGGTGGGTGGGAATAGTAGCAGGTAAAGCCATCAGGTTGCAGGTCAAACCTACCAAAATTTTCCTATAAATAGAGGGCTAAGTTAGAATTGAAAATCACACCAGAAACAAGTTTTCTCTCTTTCTCTCTCTAGATTATTGAGTGTATTTTGTGAGTATTTAGATACTTTGAGAGTTTCTATTCATCAGAGCAAGTTTCTTTCAGCCTTATACCGGTATTCCGACCAGAAGTACTGATATTTTGAGGTAAGGGATATTATTTTCTTCTTAATGATATTATTTTCTTCAATATCATTATGCTGAAATATTGATATGAGTTTTTATCAAATTTGGAACTTTTTGTGTCGGGGGTTACTATTCACGTATACGGCACTATTCACGTATACGGCACTATTCACGAATACGGCACTATTCACCGAAAAATAAAATTTTCCCTTTTTGTCCAAGATGTCTATTATGGTTACTATCTTTGATTGTATCCATGTTTTGATCTTTATTTTTGAATTCTGCTTCACAATTGATTATTATGAAGTATTATTGATCTTGGATAAACTGTTATACGAATCCCTACTATTTGTCCTTCTGTCTCATTGGATTCGTTCTCTTTAAGATATTTTTCATCATCCTCAGTCCTAAATGATGATATTACTGAATATCTTTGGCCTGTAGTGCAAAGATGTATAATTACTTGATGAATATCTTTGGCCTGTAGTGCAAAGATGAACAGGTGTTGAGATGAACATGACCGACTGATGATACAAATGAATATCTTTGGCCTGTAGTGCAAAGATGAATATTTGGTTAAAGATGATTATTAATTGATGTTACAGGGATAAAATATTGATGATGGACTTTTAAATCTTAGAAGATAGTAGAATTCTTTCTCTACTTGACTCTTCTAATGGTTTGCTGTTTCCGCTGCAGTTGTTGATCTAAAACTTGTTGTCGATTATATTTTATCAGATTTTTCCCTGTTGAAGACTAACGATAATTTGTTGTATATTATCTTAGTCATAATATTCTTTACTGGGCTAGTTGAGCTCACCCTTTTCCTTTTTGTTCCATTTTTCTTCTCAGGAGGTGAGAACATAGCAGGATCTAGTCGGGGTATGGAGTGATGGTTCTAGAAAGATGTATTAGCAGTCCTCACTATTTCTGTAAAATAGTGTTTGAATAATTGTAATGAGGATTTATTTGAGTGTGGATATTGTCTAGAAGACAATATTTGTATTTAAACTCACAGTATGTGTTGTCGTATTTTGCACGACAATTGTATTATTGAAGTTGTAGTTTGCTTTCTGTACCATGTATTTGGCGACTCAGAATGGGTGTTGTATACCTATTTTGGGGGCGTCACAGTTGGTATCAGAGCTTAGGGATATGATCCCTGGCTGAGATGTGAGACAAGAACTAGGAGGGGAGAGACGGGGAATTCCTTCGCTAGTATGACCTGACTAAGTTTATTTGGTGTTTATTTGGTCGGTCAGAGTATAGGGATAATATATGACATGACTATTAACCCTTGTTTTATGGCAGTATTTAAGAATGGCAGCTGAGAACGTTAATAATGGAGTAAATCAGACCGTGGAGACACCTTTGATCACTACCCAGGGGAACGTGCAACAGGAAGGCAATATTCCTCCTGTAAACAACGTTACCGAGCAAACGATGAATGATGGAATGTTTAGGAGCTTTTTGCAGTTCATGCAAAATCAGACGAGGGAGACTCGTGTGCAGAATACGGGTGGAAATGATAACAACGCGCGGTTTGTCACAGCTAAGCAGTTCAAAGAATTGGGACCACCAGAATTTAAGGGAAAGCCGGATCCGATCATGGCGGAAACGTGGGTCAAGCAAATTACCAAGATATTTGATGTCTTGGGATGCACGGAGGAACAGAAGGTTCCATTCGCCACATTTATGTTCCGCGGTGAGGCAGACTACTGGTGGGAGTCTGTGAAGCGTACCCAGCCTGACGCACTCAACATGTCCTGGGAAACATTTCAAAAACTGTTCAATGACAAGTACTTTCCTGAAAGTATTCGTCATATGAAGGAGGTTGAGTTTATTAGACTGGAACAAAACAACATGACGGTGTCCCAGTACGAGGCGAAGTTTGCAGAGTTATCCAGGTTTGCACCTCATTTGGTCGAAAATGAGGAACGAATGACAAGGATGTTTCTGAGAGGTCTAAAACCCGAGATTCGGCAATATCTTATCTCTCATAAATTTTCTTTATATTCAGATGTTGTAAACAGGGCTCAATTATTAGAGAGAGATAATGAGTATACTCAACCGAGGGACCACAACCAGGGTCATACCGGTGACAGCAATCATCAGAGCGATGATAACCAACGAGGAGGGAAAAATACGAACAAAGGCGGTAACCACTCGGGTGGTCATCGTGGCCATGATAATAGGAGAGGTGAGTCAAGTGGAAATTTCAGAAAGAGGAGATTCAACAATGACGGGAAGACATCAGCACCAGCACCAGCACCAACAACAAATTTTAGGGGAGGAGAACGACCGCCAGTTAGATGTTACAAATGCGGGAAAGAGGGACATATCAGCCCAAACTGTCCACAACAATCCAAGGTGTGTTACAACTGTGGGAAGGAAGGCCATATCGCTCGAGATTGTTCTGTAGCAAAACCAAGTTCAGCGGGAGTGGTGACTCCAAGGGCTGTCCCGGATAAGTCGAAATCAGCGGTTCCTGGAAGAGCGTTTGTCGTAACTGGCCAAAACGCGAGAAACCCGAACGAGGTGATCACGGGTAAGCTAATCTTGAATTCTTGCGAAGTTTATACTTTACTAGATACCGGTTCTACCCATTCTTTTATCTCTCCTGCTTGTGCTCAACGTTTAAACTTGACTCCGGAGAAATTGGACTTTAACTTATCTGTTGAAACTCCGTTGGGTGAAACCTTCGTTACATCTACAGTTTATAAATCTTGCATGATCCAAGTTGGCACTATCACATTACCTGTTGATCTTATCTCTTTAAAGATACTTGCTTTTGATGTGATTTTAGGAATTGATTGGTTAACCACTCATCATGCTAAAATTGATTGTTTTCGTAAGGTTGTTAGTTTTCATATTCCTAACCAACCTGTCATACGAATTCAAACTACTAAACCACTAAAATCAGTCACTGTCATATCAAGCCACAAAGCTATTCGTTTATTGAAAAACGGATGTCAAGCTTTCTTAGCCCATGTTATGGATTTGAACAAAGACAAGTCAGATTTGAATAATATTTCTATTGTTAGAGAATTTTCCGATGTATTTCCTGAAGAACTTCCCGGTCTACCCCCGGAACGAGAAATTGAATTCTTTATTGACCTTGAACCCGGTACAAAGCCCATTTCTAAAACCCCATATCGAATGGCTCCTATTGAACTTCAGGAGTTAAAAGTCCAACTACAGGAGTTGTTGGACATCGGTTTTATTCGTCCTAGTACGTCTCCTTGGGGTGCTCCTGTTTTATTCGTAAAGAAGAAAGACGGGAGTATGCGACTTTGTATTGACTATCGAGAATTGAACCATGTCACCATCAAGAATAGGTATCCGCTACCTCGCATTGATGACCTGTTTGACCAGTTGCAAGGAGCACAATTCTTTTCAAAGATCGATCTTCGTTCTGGATATCATCAGCTGAAGATTAAAACTGAGGATATTCCAAAGACTGCCTTCAGAACTCGGTACGGGCATTATGAATTCTTAGTAATGTCTTTTGGATTGACTAATGCTCCTGCTGCCTTCATGGATATGATGAACCGTGTATTCAAAGAATATTTGGATCAGTTCGTTGTTGTCTTTATTGATGACATCCTCATCTATTCCAAAAGCCGTGAAGATCATGAGCGCCATTTGAAGCTGGTACTGCAAAGGCTTCGTGAAAACAAGCTATATGCCAAACTGAAGAAATGCGAGTTCTGGCTTGAGGAAGTAGCATTCCTTGGGCACGTGGTGTCAAAACATGGAGTATCTGTCGACCCGGCGAAGATTGAAGCCATACAAAGTTGGGAGCAACCGAAGTCGGTAACCGAAGTACGTAGCTTTCTGGGCTTAGCTGGTTATTATCGGAGATTTGTGGAAGGATTTTCTCGAATCGCTACTCCGTTAACTCAGCTGACTCGGAAAGATACAAAATTCGTATGGAGTGAGGAATGCGAGAAGAGTTTCCAAGAACTCAAGAGGAGACTCATTTCGGCACCTGTTTTGACAATACCATCTGGTTCGGATGGATTTGTTATCTACAGCGATGCTTCAGGCAAAGGGTTAGGATGTGTTCTCATGCAACATGGGAAAGTCATAGCCTATGCCTCACGACAACTCAAAGAATATGAGAGGAATTATCCTACTCATGATTTGGAGTTGGCAGCAGTCGTTTTTGCGTTGAAGATCTGGAGACACTACCTGTATGGGGAGAAAGTGGAGATCTATACAGATCATAAAAGCCTCAAATATTTCTTCACCCAAAAGGAACTCAACATGCGGCAACGACGTTGGCTTGAGCTGTTGAAAGATTACGATCATACCATCCAATACCATCCTGGAAAAGCAAACGTAGTAGCTGACGCATTGAGTAGAAGATCATATGCGGGTACGAGTGCAATGTTTTTAACACAAAGGCCCATTTTGTATGACTTGCAAAGGATGGAGATAGAGATGAAGGCTCCAAGTACCCACATGATGATATCAAATATACGAGTAGAACCGACTTTAATCGATAAAGTTAAAGCTGCTCAAGCTACGGATATAGAGCTGATGCGTATGAAGAAGAAAGTGCAAGAAGGTGCTATTCCAGAAGCAAGAATCGATGAAGAAGGAATACTTCGAGTCAACTCCAGACTTTGTGTTCCTAACGATTTTGACTTGAAGCATAGAATAATGATGGAGGCACACAACACACCGTTTGCAATCCATCCTGGGAGTACCAAAATGTATCACGATCTTCGACATACATTTTGGTGGAGCAATATGAAAAGAGAGATCGCGGAGTTTATCTCGAGATGTTTAACTTGTCAACGTGTAAAAGCGGAGCATCAAGTACCAAAGGGTCCATTGCAACCACTTGAGATTCCGAAATGGAAGTGGGAACACATTACTATGGATTTTGTTACAGGTCTTCCCAAGGTTTCTCAAGGCATAGATGCGATTTGGGTTATTGTTGATAGATTAACCAAGTCCGCTCATTTCTTGCCGATACGTGAGACTTATTCCCTTGAACGTCTTGCTAGTATGTACGTGAACGAGATTGTGAGATTGCATGGCATGCCAGTATCCATAGTTTCGGATCGTGACCCAAGATTCACTTCACGATTTTGGGTTAGCTTGCAGAAAGCTATGGGCACGGATTTACGATTCAGTTCAGCATACCATCCTCAAACGGACGGACAATCAGAGAGGACTATTCAAACTCTTGAAGATCTATTAAGACTTTGTGTCTTAGATCTCAAAGGGAGTTGGGATAAGTACCTACCATTGGTGGAATTCTCCTACAACAACAGTTATCAGGCGAGCATAGGTATGGCTCCATTTGAGGCGTTGTATGGAAGAAAATGTCGTTCTCCAGTATGCTGGGACGAGGTGGGTGAAGCAACATTGTTGGGACCAGAATTGGTACGCATTACTACAGAGAAGATCCAAACGATTCGACAACGTATACAAACGGCACAGGATCGACAAAAGAGTTATGCGGATCTTCATCGGAAGGACGTGGAATTTAATATTGGGGATCATGTATTGTTACGTGTTGCACCATGGAAGGGAGTTACAAGATTTGGGAAGAGAGGAAAGCTCAATCCAAGATTTGTTGGTCCATTTGAGATTCTTGAGCGAATAGGAAATGTGGCATATAGACTCGCATTACCTCCAAGCATGTCTCGTGTTCATAATGTTTTTCACATATCTATGCTTCGTAAATATGTTAAAGACCCGAACCACATTATTGAGTTAGAACCAGACGAGATAGCTGAAGATTTAACGTACGAGGAGGTACCTGTTAAGATCTTGGATAGGAAAGAGCATGTCCTACGCACGAAGGTTATACCACAAGTTAAGGTTTTGTGGAGAAACCATGCTATTGAAGAAATGACCTGGGAGTTGGAATCAGAAATGAAAGCGAGGTATCCTCACCTTTTTGAAACATCAGGTACGTACGTCAATTTCGAGGACGAAATTTCATAAGGAGGGGAGGTTGTAAGACCCCAACTTATTAATGAATAAAATCAAATTTTCTCTAAATATTATTGTGAATAATAAGGGGTTAATTTGATATAATACTTTGGTTATGGGTGAAATGTGCAAATTTTGCAAAATAAGCAAGTGGTTATAAAATATTTATTTTTGGTCGGTGAATATTCGGTTGGTCGTGGAATATTCTTGCTGTCGGGGAATATTCGTACGACGACGCAGCCTTGTGTGGGCCCCATAACGGAAAGCGATTGGATGAAGAAAACGACAAGTATAAGTTGTTTATAAATAACGGCGTAGTTGTTACCGTTAATACTGTTGGAATACCCGGTGGTTAAAATACAGTAGCACACGGTATTGCACCAATTATTGATTCTTACGTAAGAAGGCACTACTCAATAATTGTTACAGTAGTTATTATTCAATATTTTATTTTATTGATTCAATAATTGCTGCGTTGATATTTTATATTATTGTTGTTTCAATAATTGTTGCTGCACAGTATTTTCATTTATCAGATCAATAATTCATATTATTTGAATAATATTATTAGATAACATTATTGGCAATGTCTAGAAAGTTCTGTCTAAGGAGAGGTTTGGTCATCTAATTGCGCGCCAGTAAGGAGAAATCCTTATTGGAAAGCCCCCTCTTTCCTGGGAACGGCCTGGTTGTCATAAATGTGATTCTGTAATATTATTTGTGAATAATTAATTATTGATTCATATGATAAGGAAATATTTATTTTATGTGGATATAAATGAGGGATATATTTTTGTGGTTAAAAATGAAGGAGTTAATGTTGAGGTTTTTATCAGTATTTTTGTCGGAATGGAGGTATTAAAAATCAGGGTTTTTGAGATATTTTGCGGGGGTTATAATTTTTAATCCGACCGTTGGATCGTGGTAATTTTTGGATATGTTATACATATATAAGTTGAGTATATGTCCACAAATTTTGAACCGTTAAAAATGAACGTATGATTTATTATGAATTTTACAAGATGACTGGTTCAGAAATTGTTGAATTTTCGGAGTTTATCATTTTGATGGAAAATTCTAGAATTGGTGGGCCCCACTTGTGGTTGGTGAAGAAATGTGCTGAATTATATTTCAAATGTGGTGGGTGGGAATAGTAGCAGGTAAAGCCATCAGGTTGCAGGTCAAACCTACCAAAATTTTCCTATAAATAGAGGGCTAAGTTAGAATTGAAAATCACACCAGAAACAAGTTTTCTCTCTTTCTCTCTCTAGATTATTGAGTGTATTTTGTGAGTATTTAGATACTTTGAGAGTTTCTATTCATCAGAGCAAGTTTCTTTCAGCCTTATACCGGTATTCCGACCAGAAGTACTGATATTTTGAGGTAAGGGATATTATTTTCTTCTTAATGATATTATTTTCTTCAATATCATTATGCTGAAATATTGATATGAGTTTTTATCAAATTTGGAACTTTTTGTGTCGGGGGTTACTATTCACGTATACGGCACTATTCACGTATACGGCACTATTCACGAATACGGCACTATTCACCGAAAAATAAAATTTTCCCTTTTTGTCCAAGATGTCTATTATGGTTACTATCTTTGATTGTATCCATGTTTTGATCTTTATTTTTGAATTCTGCTTCACAATTGATTATTATGAAGTATTATTGATCTTGGATAAACTGTTATACGAATCCCTACTATTTGTCCTTCTGTCTCATTGGATTCGTTCTCTTTAAGATATTTTTCATCATCCTCAGTCCTAAATGATGATATTACTGAATATCTTTGGCCTGTAGTGCAAAGATGTATAATTACTTGATGAATATCTTTGGCCTGTAGTGCAAAGATGAACAGGTGTTGAGATGAACATGACCGACTGATGATACAAATGAATATCTTTGGCCTGTAGTGCAAAGATGAATATTTGGTTAAAGATGATTATTAATTGATGTTACAGGGATAAAATATTGATGATGGACTTTTAAATCTTAGAAGATAGTAGAATTCTTTCTCTACTTGACTCTTCTAATGGTTTGCTGTTTCCGCTGCAGTTGTTGATCTAAAACTTGTTGTCGATTATATTTTATCAGATTTTTCCCTGTTGAAGACTAACGATAATTTGTTGTATATTATCTTAGTCATAATATTCTTTACTGGGCTAGTTGAGCTCACCCTTTTCCTTTTTGTTCCATTTTTCTTCTCAGGAGGTGAGAACATAGCAGGATCTAGTCGGGGTATGGAGTGATGGTTCTAGAAAGATGTATTAGCAGTCCTCATTATTTCTGTAAAATAGTGTTTGAATAATTGTAATGAGGATTTATTTGAGTGTGGATATTGTCTAGAAGACAATATTTGTATTTAAACTCACAGTATGTGTTGTCGTATTTTGCACGACAATTGTATTATTGAAGTTGTAGTTTGCTTTCTGTACCATGTATTTGGCGACTCAGAATGGGTGTTGTATACCTATTTTGGGGGCGTCACAACTGTGCAACAATGTGTATTACTGTATTTTAACCACCGGGTATTCTAACAGTGTTAACAGTAACAACTATACCGTTATTTATAAACAACTTATACTTGTCGTTTTCTTCATCCAATCGCTTTTCGTTATGGGGCCCACAAAAGGCTGCGCCGTCGTACGAATATTCCCCGACAGTAAGAATATTTCACGACCAAACGAATATTCCCTGACAACAAAGAAAATTTTATAACCACTTGCTTATTCAAGATATTTGCGCATTTTACCCATAACTAACCACATTAATCAAATCAACTCTTACTATTTCAAAATAATAAATAGAGGAAATTTAATTTCATTTATAAAAAGTTGGGGTCTTACAACCTCCCCTCCTTATGAAATTTCGTCCTCGAAATTGACGTACGTACCTAGTGTTTCGAAAAGGTAAGGATACCTCGCTTTCATTTTCGTTTCCAACTCCCAAGTCATTTCCTCAATAGCATAGTTCCTCCATAAAACCTTAACTTGTGGTATAACCTTGGTGCGTAGGACATGCTCCTTCCAATCCAAGATCTTGACAGGTACCTCCTCGTACGTTAAGTATTCAGCTATCTCGTCTGGTTCTAACTCAATAATGTGGTTTGGGTCTTTCACATATTTACGAAGCACAGATATGTGAAAAATATTATGAACACGAGACATGCTTGGAGGTAACGCGAGTCTATAGGCCACATTTCCTACTCGGTTAAGAAATTGAAATGGACCAATAAATCGTGGATTGAGCTTTCCTCTCTTCCTAAATCTTGTAACTCCCTTCCATAGAGTAACACGTAATAATACATGATCCCCAATATCAAATTTCACGTCCTTTCGATGAAGATCCGCATAACTCTTTTGTCGATCATGTGCAGTTTGTATACGTTGTCGAATCATTTGGATCTTTTCTGTAGTCATACGTACTAACTCTGGTCCCAACAATGTTGCTTCACCCACCTCATCCTAACATACTGGAGAGCGACACTTTCGACCATACAATGCTTCAAATGGAGTCACACCTATACTTGCCTAATAACTATTATTGTAGGAGAATTCCACTAATGGTAAATAGTTATCCCAACTCCCTTTGAAGTCTAGAACACAGAGTCTTAATAGATCTTCAAGAGTTTGAATAGTCCTCTCTGATTGTCCGTCCGTTTGAGGATGGTATACCGAACTGAATCGCAAATCCGTGCCCATAGCATTCTGCAAGCTAACCCAAAATCGTGAAGTGAATCTTAGGTCACGAACCAAAACTATGGATACTGGCATGCCATGCAACCTCATAATCTCATTCACGTACATAAGTGCAAGACGTTCAAGGGAATAAGTATCTCGTATCGGCAAGAAATGAGCAGACTTGGTTAATCTATCAACAATAACCCAAATCGCATCTATGCCTTGAGAAACCTTTGGAAGACCCGTAACGAAATCCATGGCAACGTGTTCCCACTTCCATTTCAGAATCTCAAGTGGTTGCAATGGACCATTTGTCACTTGATGCTCCGCCTTTACATATTGACAAGTTAAACACCTCGAGATAAACTTCGCGATCTCTCTCTTCATATTGCTCCATCAAAATATATGTCAAAGATCACGATACATTTTGGTACTTCCAGGGTGAATTGCAAACGGTGTGTTGTGTGCCTCTATCATGATCTTGTACTTCAAATCAAAGTCGTTAAGAACACAAAGTCTGGAGTTAACTCGAAGTATTCCTTCTTCATCGATTCTTGCTTCTGGGATAACACCTTCTTGTACTTTCTTCTTTATACGCATCAGCTCTAGGTCTGTGGCTTGAGCAACTTTAACTTTATCGATTAAAGTTGGTTCTATGCGTATATTTGACACATCACATGGGTCCCCGGAGTCTTAAATTCTATCTTCATCTTTTGTAAATCATCCAAAATGGGCCTTTGTGTTGACAGCATCGCACTCGTTCCCGTATATGATCTTCTACTCAACACGTCAGCTACCACATTCACTTTTCCAGGATATTATTGAATGGTATGGTCATAATCTTTCAACAGTTCAAGCCAACGTCGTTGCCGCATGTTGAGTTCTTTTTGGGTGAAGAAATATTTGAGGCTTTTATGATCCGAATATATCTATACTTTCTCCCCATATAGACAGTACTTCCAGATTTTTAATGTGAAAACGACCGCTACCAACTCTAGATCATGAGTAGGGTAATTCCTCTCATATTCTTTGAGTTGTCGCGAGGCATAGGCTATGACCTTCCTATATTGCATGAGAACACATCCTAACCCTTTGCCTGAAGCATCGCTGTAGATAACAAATCCATCCGAACCAGATGGTATTGTCAGAACAGGTGCCGAAATAAGTCTCCTCTTAAGCTCTTGAAAACTCTTCTCGCATTCCTCGCTCCATACGAATTTTGTATCCTTCCGAGTCAGCCGAGTTAATGGAGTAGCGATTCGATAAAATCCTTCCACGAATCTCCGATAATAACAGCTAGGCCCAGAAAGCTACGTACTTCGGTCACCGACTTTGGTTGCTCCCAACTTTGTATTGCTTTAATCTTCGCCGGGTCAATAGATACTCCATGTTTTGACACCACGTGCCCAAGGAATGCTACTTCCTCAAGCCAGAACTCGTATTTCTTCAACTTGGAATAAAGCTTGTTTTCACGAAGCCTTTGGAGTACCAGCTTCAAATGGTGGTCATGATCTTCACGATTTTTGGAATATATGAGGATGTCATCAATAAAGACAACAACGAACTGATCCAAATATTCCTTGAATACTCGGTTCATCATATCCATGAAAGCCGCAGGAGCATTAGTCAATCCAAAAGACATGACTAAGAATTCATAATGCCCGTACCGAGTTATGAAGGCAGTCTTCAGAATATCCTCAGTTCTAATTTTCAATTGATGATATCCAGAACGAAGATCGATCTTTGAAAAGAATTGTGCTCATTGTAAATGGTCAAACATGTCATCAATACGAGGTAGCGGATACCTATTCTTGATGGTGACATAGTTCAATTCTCGGTAGTCAATACAAAGTCGCATACTCTCATCCTTCTTCTTTACAAATAAAACAGGAGCACCCCAAGGAGATGTACTAGGACAAATGAAACCGATGTCCAACAACTCCTATAGTTGAACCTTTAACTCCTGAAGTTCAATAGGAACCATTCGATATGGGGTTTTAAAAATGGGCTTTATACCAGGTTCAAGGTCAATAAAGAATTCAACTTCACGTTCTGGGGGTAGACCGGGAAGTTCTTCAGGAAATATGTCAGGAAAGTCACTAACAACAGGAATATTATTCAAATCCATAACATGGGCTAAGAAAGCTTGACATCCATTTTTTAATAAACGAATGGCTTTATAGCTTGATATAACAGTGATTGGTTTTAGTGGTTTAGTTGCTTGAATTTGAATAATAGGTTGATTAGGAATATTAAAACTAACAACCTTACGAAAATAATCAATTTTGGCATGATGAGTAGTTAACCAATCAATCCCTAAAATCACATCAAAAGCAAGTATCTTTAAAGAGATAAGATCAACAGGTAATGTGATGGAGCCAACTTGGATCAAACAAGATTTATAAATAGTGGATGTTATGAAAGTTTCTCCTAACGGAATCTCCACAGATAGGTCAAAGTCTAATTTCTCCTGAGTCAAGTTTAAACGTTGAGCACAAGCAGGAGAGATAAATGAATGGGTAGAACCGGTATCTAGTAATGTATAAACTTCGCAAGAATTTACGATTAGCTTACCCGTGATCACCTCGTTTAGGTTCCTTGCATTTTGACCAGTCACAACAAACGCTCTTCCAGGAACCGTTGACTTTGACTTTTCTGGGACAGCCTTTTGAGTCACCATCCCCGCTGGACTTGGTTTCTCTACAGTACAATCTTGAGCGATATGCACTTTCTTTCCACAATTATAACATACCTTGAACTGTTGTGGACAATTTGAGCTGATATGTCCCTCTTTTCTGCATTTGTAGCATACGACCGGTGGTCGTTCGTCTCCCTTAGAACCAGTTGCTGCTGGTGCTGACGTCTTCACATTGTCATTGTTGAATTTCCTCTTTTTAAAATCTCCCCCTACTCGCTTCTTCTATTATCATTGTGATGCCCCTAAAATAAGTCCATTCCACCTAACCTATTCTGAGTTGTCAAATATATGGTACAGAAATAACTACAACATTATTAATACAATTGTCGTGCAAAATACGACAACACTTAAACTGTGAGTTTAAATACAAATATTGTCTTCTAGACAATATCCACACCCAAATAAGTCCTCATTACAATTATGGATACATTATTTTATAAAAATGGTGAGGACTACTAAAACAACTTCTAGAACCATCATAATGATATTGAAAGAAATAATATCATTTATAAAAAAATAGCATCCCTTACCTCGAAAAGACAGTACTTCTAACTGGAATACTGGATATAGTGCTGAAGGGAACTTGCACCGTATAACAACACTTAAGTATTAAAATACTCACAAGAATACGCTCGGTAATATAGAGAGAGAAAATTTTAGTTTCTGGTGTGGTTTTCAATTCTAACCTAAGCACCCTATTTATAGGAAAATGCTTAGAACACCATATCAGAAAATTTAATAAAATATTAATATATTTATAACATTTTCCTTAGCCCACCTTGACCATCTGAATTCAGCCACCAAATAATGACAAAAACCAAAAAAACATTTTTGTAATTAAAAATAATTAAAACTTTCAAAAACCAATTATTTCGGAACTACAGAACTTCAATAATTCATAATAAATAGCCCTTTTATCAGAAAAATTCAAACCACATGTCTTTTTCATAGGAAATTTCATTATCTACAACTTTTCAGAAGAAAGTTTTTCCAAATTCCAAACAAAAATTGACCGAAATCCACAAACGGACGATTTTACAGGCTATAATCAAATTTCAGTCAAGAAATGGGGTCCACCGACACACAAAACATGTGTTAATCATTTAATACAACAAAAATACTCTTTCTCATATACTCATATATCCCACATTCATTGTAAAAATATCATCATTATTATATTATAATAATAAAATATTATTTTATCGGAAAAGATAAAATATCAATGTTCAATAATTGTTACTTTAAAAATTTCTCCATCTATATCCACATCAAATGAATATTTTTCTTATCATATAAATCAATAATTAATTATTCACAAATAATATTACAGAATCACAATACTGAAAACCAGGCAGTTCCCAGGAAAGAGGGAGCTTTTCAATAAGGATCTTTCCTTACTGGCGCGCAATTAGGTGACCAAACCTCTCCTTAGACAGAATTTTCTAGACATTACCAATAATATTATCTAATAATATTATTCAGATAATATGAATTATTGCTCCGATAATGAAAAATACTGTGTAGTGATAATTATTGAAACAACAGTAATATAAAATATCAACGTAGCAATTATTGAATCAATAAAATAAAATATTGAACAGTAATTACTGTAACAATTATTGAGTAGTGCCTTCTTACGTAAGAATCAATAATTAGTGCAATACCGTGTGCTACTGTGTTTTAACCACCGAGTATTTCAACAGTATTAACGGTAACAACTACGCCGTTATTTATAAATAACTTATACTTGTCGTTTTCTTCATCCAATCGCTTTCCGTTATGGGGCCCACAAAAGGCTGCGCCGTCGTACGAATATTCCTCGACAGCAAGAATATTTCATGACCAAACGCATATTCCCCGACAACAATGAATATTTTATAACCACTTGCTTATTTAAAAGTATTTGCGCATTTTACCCATAACTAACCACATTAATCAAATCAACCCTTACTATTTCAAAATAATAAATAGAGGAAATTTAATTTCATTTATAAAAAGTTAGGGTCTTATAACCTCCCCTCATGAAATTTCGTCCTTAAAATTGACGTACGTACCTGGTGTTTCGAAAAGGTGAGGATACCTCGCTTTCATTTCCATTTTCAACTTCCAGGTCATTTTCTTAATAGCATGGATCTTCCAAAAAATCTTGACTTGTGGTATAACCTTTGTGCGTAGGACATGCTCCTTCATATCTAAGATCTTGACAGGTACCTCCTTGTACATTAAATCTTCAGTTATTTCGTCTGGTTCTAACTCAATAACGTGGTTCGGGTCGTCCACATAATTTTGTAACTTCGATACGTGAAAAACGTTATGAACACGTGACATACTTGGCAGTAAAACGAGTCTATAGGCCACATATCCTATTCGATCGAGGATTTCAAATGGACTAATAAATCTAAGGTTTGAGCTTTCCTCACATCGCCGATTCTCGCTTTTGGAATAACAACTTCTTGCACCTCCTTCATATTCATCAGCTCCGATGTGTAGCTTGAGCGGTTTTAACTTTATCGATTAAAGTATATTTACTCGTATATCATCACGTGATCCATAGAGTCTTTAACTCTATCTCTATCATTTGTAAGTCATACGAAATGAGTCTTTTTGTTAAAAACATCGCACTCGTAACCACATACGATTTTCTACTCAACACGTCAGCTATCACGTTAGTTTTTCCAGGATGGTATGGTCAGAATAGGTGCCAAAATGAGTCTCCTCTTGAGTTCTTCGAAGCTCTTCCCACATTCCTTTCTCCATTCAAATTTTGTATCTCTACGAGTCAGCTGAGTTAATGGACTAGCAATTCAAGAAATTCTTTCCACGAATCTCCGATAATAACCAACTAAGCCTAGAAAGCTACATATTTCGATTACTGACTTAGGTTACTCTCAACTATGACTCATATCCCAATTTTGGATAGCACGTCACAATGGTACCTATCAGTTTACTACCACACAAATATGGCATCCCCAACAGAGAGTCTGGCTTCGGTGCATTTCACAAAGGAAGTCATCAGATAGAGGCTAGGGTACCCACTCTTGTAATTGGGTTTTTAACTCCAAAAGTTCAATAGGAGCTATTCGATATGAGATTTTAGAAATGGGTTTTGTACCTGGTTCAAAGTTGATACAAAATTCAATATCACACTTTGGGAGTAAGCCAATAAATTCTTCAGGAAATACATCAGGAAATACATCAGGAAATTTATTAACAATAGAAATATCATTCAAATCTGACGTATTTGTGTTCAAGTCCATAACATGGGCTAAGAAAACTTGACATCCATTTTTCAATAAACGAATGACTTTATGGCTTGATATGAAAGTGTTTGACTTCAATGGTTTGGTTGCTTGAATTCGAATAACAGGTTGCTTAGGAATATGAAAACTAACAACCTTAAGAAAGCAATCAATTTTGGCATGATGAGTAGTTAATCAATCAATCCCTAAAATCACATCAAAACCAAGTATCTTTAAAGAAATAAGGTCAACAGGTAATGTGATGGTGCCAACTTAGATCAAATAAGATTTATAAATAGTGGATGTAACGAAAGTTTCTCCTAATGGAGTTTCAACAGATAAGTCAAAGTCTAATTTTCTCTGGAGTCAAGTTTAAACGTTGAGTATAAGCAGGAGAGATAAATGAATGGGTAGAACCGGTATCTAATAAGGTATAGACTTCGCAAGAATACTTTATGATTAACTAACCCGTGATAACTTCGTTCGGGTTCCTCGCGTTTTGGCCAGTCACGACAAACGCTTTTTCTTGAACCACTGACTTTGTTTTGTTCGTATCCGCCTTTGGTGCCACTGTCCCATCTGGACTTGATTTCGCTACATGATAAAATCGAGCTATGTGACCGACTTTTTCACAACTAAAACATACCTTAGAAGGCTGTGGACAGTTTGGACTTATATGTCCCTCCTCTCCGCATTTGTAGCATCTAACTGACGGTTGTTCTCCTCCCCTAGAATTTGTTACTGGTGCTGGTGCTGCTGCCGACATCCTCCCGTCATCGTTAAATCTTCTCTTCTTGAAATTTCCACTTGAGTTATTTCTTCTATTATCTTGGCCATGATTACCATCGAAGTGGTTACCATTTCTGGCACAATAATTTCCTCCACGATGGTTATCTTTATTCTGATGACCGTTGCCATCGGTACGATTATCATCGAGTTGTAGGTCGTTATTCTTCGATTGAGCTGACTCATTATCGCGCTCCAATAACTGAGCCCTATTCACAACATCTGAATATAGGGAAAATTTATGAGAAATGAGATATTGACATATGTCAGGTTTCAAACCTCTCAAAAACATCCGCGTCATACGTTTCTTATTCTCCACCAAATGAGGTGCAAACCTGGATAACTCCGCGAACTTCGCCTTGTACTGGGACACCGTCATGTTATTTTGTTCCAGTCTAATAAACTCTACCTCCTTCATATGACGAATACTTTTAGGAAAGTACTTGTCATTAAACAGTTTTTGAAACGTTTCCCAAGACATATTGAGTGCGGCTGGCTGGGTACGCTTCACAGACTCCCACCAGGAGTCTGCCTCACCACGGAACATGAAGGTGACGAATGGAACCTTTTGTTCCTCCGTGCATCCCAAGACATCAAATATCTTGGTAATTTGCTTAACCCACGTCTCCGCCTTGATCGGATCCGGCTTTCCCCAGAATTCTAGTGGTCCCAACTCTTTGAACTGTTTGGCTGTGACAAACCGTGCGTTGCTATCATTTCCACCGGTATTTTGTACACGAGTCTCCCTCATCTGATTTTGCATGAACTGCAAAAAGCTTCTAAACATCCCGTCGTTCATCGTCTGATCAGTGGTATTTTTTACAGGAGGAACATTGTCGTCCTGTTGCACGTTCTCCTGATTGGTGAGTAAAGGTGTCTCCACGGTCTCATTTACTCCACTGTTAACATTCTCAGTTGCCATTCTCAAATACTTCCATAAAACCAGGGTTAATTTAAGAAATTAACATATCACATAATATCCCTATATTTTGACCAACCAACAAATAAGCTTAGGTAGGACATACTAGTGAAGGATTTACTCGTCTCTCCCCTCCTAGTTCTATTACCCGATCTCCACCAGAGACCATGTAACACCCCAGTCCCATATCGAAAGATAAGGGAAAAATTTGTCTGCATATAAAGAAATAAAGTTACTACCAATAGTACCTTCAAGTCATGACCTTTTGGGAGCTTGTGGTGGGCTAAGATGACCCAAGAAGATGCTATTGGGCCAGTGGTTTGAGGCCTTATTTTGATGGATTTGATTTGATTTGGACTTGGGATTTGACCCGAGATTTATTCCGGACTCGGGATTTGACCCGGGTTGTTTCATATGGTATCAGAGCCAACTCTCGAAAGCTCGGGTTTGGGTCATCCGATCGGGTTGCCGGAGGTGGGGACACGAAGGCTGGTGGTATTATCCCACAATGGAGAGATGGAGGTCCGGAGGTGGGGACACGAAACCAGCCAGTATTATCCCACAATGGCTAGAGAGGGAAAGATCTTTGGGCCGTATGTGTGATCGGTTCTGACGGGGACGTCAGAAATTTAAAGTGGGGGAGTTTGTAACACCCCAGTCCCATATCGAAAGATAGGGAAAAAATTTGTCTGCATATAAGGAAATAAAGTTACTACCAATAGTACCTTCAAGTCATGACCTTTTGGGAGCCTGTGGTGGGCTAAGATGACCCAAGAAGATACTATTGGGCCAGTGCTTTGAGGCCTTAATTTGATGGATTTGATTCGATTCGGACTTGGGATTTGACCCGAGATTTATTCCGGACTCGGGATTTGACTCGGGTTGTTTCAGACCATATCCCTAAGCTCTGATACCAACTGTGACGCCCCCAAAATAGGTCCATTCCACCCAACTTATTTTGAGTTGTCAAATATATGGTACAGAAACAACTACAACTTTATTAATACAATTGTCGTGCAAAATACGACAACACTTAAACTGTGAGTTTAAATACAAATATTGTCTTCTAGACAATATCCACACCCAAATAAGTCCTCATTACAATTATGGATATATTATTTTATAAAAATGGTGAGGACTACTAAAATAACTTCTAGAACCATCATTCCATACCCCGACTAGTACTTACTACATTCTCGCCTCCTGAGAAAAAAAATGGAACAGAAAGGAAAAGGGTGAGCTCAACTAGCCCAGTAAAGAATATTATGACTAAGATAATATAGAACAAATTATCGTTAGTCTTCAACAGAAAAAAATCTAATAGAATACAATAGACAACAAATTTTAAATCAATATTTGTAGCGGAAATAATAATTCATTAGAAGAGTTAAGTAGAGAATGAAATCTACTATCATCTATGAATTTAAAAGTCCATCATCGATATTTTATCCATGTAACATCAATTAATATACATCTTGAATTAAATAGTCATCTTTGCACTACATGCCAAATATATTAATCGGTCGGTCATGTTCATCTCAACATCTGTTCATCTTTGCACTACAGGCCAAAGATATTCATCAAGAAATCATTCATATTTGCACTACAGGCCAAATATATTCAGTAATATCATTATTTAGGACTGAGGATAATAAAAAAAATATTTTAAAGAAAACGAATCCAGTGAGACAAAAGAACAAATAGTAAGGATTCGTACTTCGGTTTATCCATGTTTAAAAAAATACTCCATAATAACTATTGTGGAGCAGAATTCAAAAATGAAGATCAAAATGTAGATCCAATCAAAGATAGGAATCATAACAGACAATCTTGCACACAGAAAAGAAAATTTAATTTTTTTTGTGAATAGTGTCGTATTCATGAATAGTGCCGCATATGTGAATAGTGCCGTATACGTGAATAGTAACTCCGACACCAAAAGTTAGAATTTTTACAAGAAAAATCATCATGCTTTGTGAATATTACTCGTGAATACTAATTCGTCAATAGTAACTCATGAATAGTAACTCGTGAATAGTAACTCATGAATAGTAACCCGACATGAAAAGATAAGAATTTCACAAGAAAAATCTTACCAATATTCTGGCATAATGATATTGAAAGAAATAATATCATTTATAAAAAAATAATATACCTTACCTCGAAAAGACAGTACTTCTGATTGAAATACTGGATATAGTGCTGAAGGGAACTTGCACCGTATTGCAACACTTAAAGTATCAAAATACTCACAAGAATACACTCGATAATATAGAGAGAGAAAATTTTAGTTTCTGGTGTGGTTTTCAATTCTAACATAAGCACCCTATTTATAGGAAAATGCTTAGAACACCAAAGCAGAAAATTTAATAAAATATTAATATATTTATAAAAATTTCCTTAGCCCACCTTGACCATCTGAATTTAGCCACCAAATAATGACAAAAACCAAAAAAATGTTTTTGTAATTAAAAATAATTAAAACTTTCAAAAACTAATTATTTCGGAATTACGGAACTTCAATAATTCATAATAAATAGCCCTTTTATCAGAAAAATTCAAACCACATGTCTTTTTCATAGGAAATTTCATTATCTACAAATTTGTAGAAGAAAGTTTTTCTAAATTCTAAATAAAAATTGACCGAAATCCACAAACGGACGATTTTACAGGCTATAATCAAATTTCAGTCAAGAAATGGGGTCCACCGACACACAAAATATGTGTTAATCATTTAATACAACAAAAATACTCTTTCTTCTCATATACTCATATATCCCATATTCATTGTAAAAATATCATCATTATTATATTATAATAATAAAATATTATTTTATCAGAAAAGATAAAATATCAATGTTCAACAATTGTCACTTTAAAATTTTTTCCATTTATATCCACATAAAATGAATATTTTTTTATCATATAAATTAATAATTAATTATTCACAAATAATATTACAGAATCACAATACTGACAACCAGACAGTTCCCAGGAAAGAAGGGGCTTTCCAATAAGGATCTCTCCTTACTGGCGCGCAATTAGGTGACCAAACTTCTCCTTAAACAGAACTTTCTAGACATTACGAATAATGTTATCTAATAATATTATTCAGATAATATGAATTATTGCTCCGATAATAGAAAATACTGTGTAGTGGCAATTATTGAAACAACAGTAATATAAAATATCAACGTAGCAATTATTGAATCAATAAAATAAAATATTGAACAGTAATTACTGTAACAATTATTGAGTAGTGCCTTCTTACGTAAGAATCGATAATTGGTGCAATACCGTGTGCTACTGTATTTTAACCACCGAGTATTTCAACAGTATTAACGGTAACAACTACGCCGTTATTTATAAATAACTTATACTTGTCGTTTTCTTTATCCAATCGCTTTTCGTTATGGGGCCCACAAAAGGCTGTGCCGTCGTACGAATATTCCTCGACAGCAAGAATATTTCACGACCAAACGAATATTCCCCGACAACAATAAATATTTTATAACCACTTGCTTATTTAAAAATATTTGTGCATTTTACCCATAACTAACCACATTAATCAAATAAACCCTTACTATTTCAAAATAATAAATAGAGAAAATTCAATTTTATTTATAAAAAGTTGGGGTCTTACAATCATGGTCACGACTACCACCAGAGTGGTTACCGCTTTTGTCCGTGTTCTTCTTTCCCCGTTGGTTATCGTTGCTCCGATGACTACTGTCACCAGTATAATCCTGGTTGTGGTCCCTCGGTTGAACGTACTCGTTATCTCGCTCTAATAATTGAGCCCTGTTTGTAAGACCCCGAATTTTATGAAATAAAAGTATTCAATTTTTCTTATAATTACAATTCAGTAAATGGTTAAATTGATAAAAAGTTAAAGTTATGGGTGAGATGTGAATTTTTTTTCAAAATAAACAAGTGGCTATAAAATAATCATTGTTGTCGGGGAATATTCGTTGGTTTTGGAATATTCTTTCTGTCGGAGAATATTCGTACGACGACGCAGCTATTTGTGGGCCCCATAACGAAAAATGGTCGGATGAAGATAACGACAAAAATTGAGTTTTTATAATTAACGGCGTAGTTGTTACCGTTAACACTGTTGGAATACCCGGTGGTTAAAATACAGTAATACGCGTTATTGCACAGTAGCACACGGTATTGCATAGTATTTTTAAAATTATTAATTCTTACGTAAGAAGGCACTACTCAATAATTGTTACAGTAATTACTGTTCAATAGTTTATTTTATTGATTCAATAATTGCTACGTTGAAATTTTGTATTATTGTTGTTCAATAATTGTTGCTGCACAGTATTTCCCATTATCAGATCAATAATTCATATTATTTGAATAATATTATTAGATAACATTATTGGCAATGTCTAGAAAGTTCTGTCTAAGGAGAGGTTTGGTCATCTAATTGCGCGCCAGTAAGGAGAAATCCTTATTGGAAAGCCCCCTCTTTCCTGGGAACGGCCTGGTTGTCATAAATGTGATTCTGTAATATTTTTTGTGAATAATTAACTATTGATTCATATGATAAGAAAATATTTATTTTATGTGGATATAAATGAGGGATATATTTTTGTGGTTAAAAAAATGAAGGAGTTAATGTTGAGATTTTTATCCGTATTTTTGTCGGAATGGAGGTATTAAAAATCAGGGTTTTTGAGATATTTTGCGGGGGTTATAATTTTTAATCCGACCGTTGGATCGTGGTAATTTTTGGATATGTTATACATATATAAGTTGAGTATATGCCCACAAATTTTGAACCGTTAAAAATGAACGTATGATTTGTTATGAATTTTACGAGATGACTGGTTCAGAAATTGTTGAATTTTTGGAGTTTATCATTTTGGTAGAAAATTCTAGAATTGGTGGGCCCCACTTGTGGTTGGTGAAGAAATGTGCTGAATTATATTTCAAATGTGGTGGGTGGGAATAGTAGCAGGTAAAGCCATCAGGTTGCAGGTCAAACCTACCAAAATTTTCCTATAAATAGAGGGCTAAGTTAGAATTGAAAATCACACCAGAAACATAAGCTTTCTCTCTTTCTCTCTCTATATTATGAAGCATATTTTGTGAGTTTTTAGATACTTGGTGAGTTTCTATTCATCAGTGCAAGTTTCCTTCAGCATCATATCCGATATCCAGTCAGAAGTACTGCTCTTTTGAGGTAAGGGATTGTAAGGGATTGTAAGGGATAGTAAGGGATAGTAAGGGATTGTAAGGGATTGTAAGGGATAGTAAGGGATTTTAAGGGTTGTTATATTTTCCAGTTTCGTAATTTTTCTGACCTTCAAAAATTCTAGAAAAATTTGAAATGATATTTTGATGTGTTTTCTTGATTGTGTCCAAAAATGGTGATTTTTGGATGTATAGATTGAGAGTTATGAATTTTATGAGAAAAGACCATTTTAAAAGTAACCGCTTATAATTCCTTGTGGTTAACTCCAAAATTGATGAAATTTTTATTGGGAGTACATGTATATGATAGAAGTATACTCTGTAAATTTCAGAATTTTTAGACAAAAGTACAATTTTTGATAAATGTCTAAATATTCGGCTATTTTGGCCATATGAAAAATAGTAAATGACTTTTAAAAATTCTGAGAAAAATATATGTTCACTATGGGACTATATTATGCTAAATCCCAGAAAAGAAATATTTTTGGAACTGATTTGGTATTTTTCATGAAAATGGTTTAGTTATGAGTAAATGAATTAAATATGTTTTGTGAAGAAAGAAAATTGGAAAATAGGATTTTATGGCTTGAGAATCCTATATGAGGTATATGCAGATTTTTGATGAGGGTTTTGGTTATTGATGATGAAATTGTAAGAGTTGGCATTTTATGATGATTAAATGCATTAATTAGTAAAGTGTAAACAATTAAAATAAATTGTTTATAAATTTAAGTAATGTTATTCTTTCAATATCATTATACCGAAATATTGGTATGAATTTTATTGTAGAATTTCTATCTTTTGTGTCGGGGTTACTATTCATGAGTTACGAATATTACTCTTGAGATTAAAACTATATGTTGATCATATTATTTTTATCATCATATATAACATTTTTATAACCCTGATGTTGAAATTCTCTTTCACTGGAGTGTAAAGATGGGTAGATTATTGGTATGATCATGACTAGGGTTCTCTTTGGCCTGTAGTGCAAAGTTGAATTGTGACTGGTATGATCATGACCATTGAATTTATAATTGAATATCTTAAGCTTAAGTGCAAAGGTGAATTGATCAACATGGTTATAATTATTGTTTATATAAATTCTGAAATGATTATATATTTCTTTGAGATATGAATATATTTGGCCTGTAGTGCAAATATGAACTGTTGTTGAATATCTTTGGTCTGTAGTGCAAAGATGGTTTGTTGATGAATATCTTTGGCCTGTAGTACAAAGATGAACTGTTGTTGAATATCTTTGGCCTGTAGTGCAAAGATGAACTGTTGTTGAATATCTTTGGCCCGTAGTGCAAAGATGGTTTGTTGATGAATATCTTTGGCCCGTAGTGCAAAGATGGATTTGTTAGTATGATTATAAACAGGAATTGTGATTTGGTATAACCATGATCTTTGATGTTTCAGGTAAAGACAGGTGATGAAAATATTCTTCGTCCTGGGTGCGAAGAAAAATTTATAGTCACAATTATGATTATGAGTTATTCATATGATTGTGGAAAGGAACTGTTGAGTGATGTTACATGGATAAAACATTGTTGGTGGATTTTTAACATGGAGGAGATAATAGACTTTATAGTCTATTTGACTCTTCTAATGGATTGCTCGTTCCGCTGCAACTATGGTTAAAATTTTTATCATTTACCATATGTTCTAAATCTCTGATTTATTATTGATGAAGGCTATTGATAATTTAATTATCTTTAGTCATGATATTCTTTACTGAGCTAGTTGTGCTCACCTTTTTGCTTCACAATTCCTTTCAGGTAATAAGAGTGTAGCTGGGTCGAGCGAGGGTAACGGGGAAATAGAACGGTGGTCTCTAGCTGTGGATGTTCTCCCGAAGCAGTATAGAAAAGTTCATTTAGTAGTTATATTTGGTGAATCCAATAGGGTAAGGTGTACCCAACGTTGGAAGGGTGGTTTGCCACTATCATACAAGATGTCTAACGACATACAACCTCGTGTCATCATAAGACAGGGTTGTGCTCATCCACTTGCTGAGTATATATACGAGCACTACCTATATAATCTTGGTGTTTGTTTGAAGTATAATTCTCAGTTAGATACAGTGGAGATAATGATAAGTCAAGAGAAGACTCACCATTGGGAAGAATATGATAGTAATCTTCTCGTTTTTCTTTGGGGTCTATTGGGTCAACCAAGAATAATTCTGTGGCCATATGATATCTATCATAACCTAGACGCGTGGCCTCCCATGTACGAAGGTTTCCTTGAGCACTTCCCAAAGATTCTAATTTCTAAAATAATTTTTGACTATACCTTTATGTAAGGTGTCATTGTGAGGTGATGTCCACGGTTGGAACATGAGTCACATTTGGTATATATTTGTATCCAAACTCACAGCATATGTGTTGTTGTATTTTGCACGACAATTGTTGTAATAAAGTTATAGTTGTTTTCTGTACCATGTATTTGGCGACTCAGAATAGGTTGGATGGAATGGATCTATTTTGGGGTCGTTACACTGTTGACAACATCTGAATTTAGAGAAAATTTATGAGAAATGAGATACTGACGTATGTCGGGTTTCAAACCTCTCAGAAACATTCGCGTCATACGTTCCTCATTCTCCACCAAATGAGGTGCAAACTTGGATAACTTCGTGAACTTCGCCTCGCATTGAGACACCGTTATGTTGTTCTGCTCCAATCTAATAAACTCTACCTCTTTCATATGACGAATACTTTCAGGAAAGTACTTGTCATTTGTGACGCCCCCAGAATAGGTATACAACACCCATTCTGAGTCGCCAAATACATGGTACAGAAAGCAAACTACAACTTCAATAATACAATTGTCGTGCAAAATACGACAACACATACTGTGAGTTTAAATACAAATATTGTCTTCTAGACAATATCCACACTCAAATAAATCCTCATTACAATTATTCAAACACTATTTTACAGAAATAGTGAGGACTGCTAATACATCTTTCTAGAACCATCACTCCATACCCCGACTAGATCCTGCTATGTTCTCACCTCCTGAGAAGAAAAATGGAACAAAAAGGAAAAGGGTGAGCTCAACTAGCCCAGTAAAGAATATTATGACTAAGATAATATACAACAAATTATCGTTAGTCTTCAACAGGGAAAAATCTGATAAAATATAATCGACAACAAGTTTTAGATCAACAACTGCAGCGGAAACAACAAACCATTAGAAGAGTCAAGTAGAGAAAGAATTCTACTATCTTCTAAGATTTAAAAGTCCATCATCAATATTTTATCCCTGTAACATCAATTAATAATCATCTTTAACCAAATATTCATCTTTGCACTACAGGCCAAAGATATTCATTTGTATCATCAGTCGGTCATGTTCATCTCAACACCTGTTCATCTTTGCACTACAGGCCAAAGATATTCATCAAGTAATTATACATCTTTGCACTACAGGCCAAAGATATTCAGTAATATCATCATTTAGGACTGAGGATGATGAAAAATATCTTAAAGAGAACGAATCCAATGAGACAGAAGGACAAATAGTAGGGATTCGTATAACAGTTTATCCAAGATCAATAATACTTCATAATAATCAATTGTGAAGCAGAATTCAAAAATAAAGATCAAAACATGGATACAATCAAAGATAGTAACCATAATAGACATCTTGGACAAAAAGGGAAAATTTTATTTTTCGGTGAATAGTGCCGTATTCGTGAATAGTGCCGTATACGTGAATAGTGCCGTATACGTGAATAGTAACCCCCGACACAAAAAGTTCCAAATTTGATAAAAACTCATATCAATATTTCAGCATAATGATATTGAAGAAAATAATATCATTAAGAAGAAAATAATATCCCTTACCTCAAAATATCAGTACTTCTGGTCGGAATACCGGTATAAGGCTGAAAGAAACTTGCTCTGATGAATAGAAACTCTCAAAGTATCTAAATACTCACAAAATACACTCAATAATCTAGAGAGAGAAAGAGAGAAAACTTGTTTCTGGTGTAATTTTCAATTCTAACTTAGCCCTCTATTTATAGGAAAATTTTGGTAGGTTTGACCTGCAACCTGATGGCTTTACCTGCTACTATTCCCACCCACCACATTTGAAATATAATTCAGCACATTTCTTCACCAACCACAAGTGGGGCCCACCAATTCTAGAATTTTCCATCAAAATGATAAACTCCGAAAATTCAACAATTTCTGAACCAGTCATCTTGTAAAATTCATAATAAATCATACGTTCATTTTTAACGGTTCAAAATTTGTGGACATATACTCAACTTATATATGTATAACATATCCAAAAATTACCACGATCCAACGGTCGGATTAAAAATTATAACCCCCGCAAAATATCTCAAAAACCCTGATTTTTAATACCTCCATTCCGACAAAAATATGGATAAAAACCTCAACATTAACTCCTTCATTTTTAACCACAAAAATATATCCCTCATTTATATCCACATAAAATAAATATTTCCTTATCATATGAATCAATAATTAATTATTCACAAATAATATTACAGAATCACATTTATGACAACCAGGCCGTTCCCAGGAAAGAGGGGGCTTTCCAATAAGGATTTCTCCTTACTGGCGCGCAATTAGATGACCAAACCTCTCCTTAGACAGAACTTTCTAGACATTGCCAATAATGTTATCTAATAATATTATTCAAATAATATGAATTATTGATCTGATAAATGAAAATACTGTGCAGCAACAATTATTGAAACAACAATAATATAAAATATCAACGCAGCAATTATTGAATCAATAAAATAAAATATTGAACAATAATACTGTAACAATTATTGAGTAGTGCCTTCTTACGTAATAATTCAATATATGTGCAATCCGTGTGCTACTATGCAACCACGCGTTATTACTGTATTTTTAACCACCGGGTATTTAACAGTATTAACGGTAACAACTACGCCGTTATTAATAAACAACTTATACTTGTCGTTTTCTTCATCCAATCGCTTTCCGTTATGGGGCCCACACAAGGCTGCGTCGTCGTACGAATATTCCCCGACAGCAAGAATATTCCACGACCAACCGAATATTCACCGACCAAAAATAAATATTTTATAACCACTTGCTTATTTTGCAAAATTTGCACATTTCACCCATAACCAAAGTATTATATCAAATTAACCCCTTATTATTCACAATAATATTTAGAGAAAATTTGATTTTATTCATTAATAAGTTGGGGTCTTACAACCTCCCCTCCTTATGAAATTTCGTCCTCGAAATTGACGTACGTACCTGATGTTTCAAAAAGGTGAGGATACCTCGCTTTCATTTCTGATTCCAACTCCCAGGTCATTTCTTCAATAGCATGGTTTCTCCACAAAACCTTAACTTGTGGTATAACCTTCGTGCGTAGGACATGCTCTTTCCTATCCAAGATCTTAACAGGTACCTCCTCGTACGTTAAATCTTCAGCTATCTCGTCTGGTTCTAACTCAATAATGTGGTTCGGGTCTTTAACATATTTACGAAGCATAGATATGTGAAAAACATTATGAACACGAGACATGCTTGGAGGTAATGCGAGTCTATATGCCACATTTCCTATTCGCTCAAGAATCTCAAATGGACCAACAAATCTTGGATTGAGCTTTCCTCTCTTCCCAAATCTTGTAACTCCCTTCCATGGTGCAACACGTAACAATACATGATCCCCAATATTAAATTCCACGTCCTTCCGATGAAGATCCGCATAACTCTTTTGTCGATCCTGTGCCGTTTGTATACGTTGTCGAATCGTTTGGATCTTCTCTGTAGTAATGCGTACCAACTCTGGTCCCAACAATGTTGCTTCACCCACCTCGTCCCAGCATACTGGAGAACGACATTTTCTTCCATACAACGCCTCAAATGGAGCCATACCTATGCTCGCCTGATAACTGTTGTTGTAGGAGAATTCCACCAATGGTAGGTACTTATCCCAACTCCCTTTGAGATCTAAGACACAAAGTCTTAATAGATCTTCAAGAGTTTGAATAGTCCTCTCTGATTGTCCGTCCGTTTGAGGATGGTATGCTGAACTGAATCGTAAATCCGTGCCCATAGCTTTCTGCAAGCTAACCCAAAATCGTGAAGTGAATCTTGGGTCACGATCCGAAACTATGGATACTGGCATGCCATGCAATCTCACAATCTCGTTCACGTACATACTAGCAAGACGTTCAAGGGAATAAGTCTCACGTATCGGCAAGAAATGAGCGGACTTGGTTAATCTATCAACAATAACCCAAATCGCATCTATGCCTTGAGAAACCTTGGGAAGACCCGTAACAAAATCCATAGTAATGTGTTCCCACTTCCATTTCGGAATCTCAAGTGGTTGCAATGGACCCTTTGGTACTTGATGCTCCGCTTTTACACGTTGACAAGTTAAACATCTCGAGATAAACTCCGCGATCTCTCTTTTCATATTGCTCCACCAAAATGTATGTCGAAGATCGTGATACATTTTGGTACTCCCAGGATGGATTGCAAACGGTGTGTTGTGTGCCTCCATCATTATTCTATGCTTCAAGTCAAAATCGTTAGGAACACAAAGTCTGGAGTTGACTCGAAGTATTCCTTCTTCATCGATTCTTGCTTCTGGAATAGCACCTTCTTGCACTTTCTTCTTCATACGCATCAGCTCTATATCCGTAGCTTGAGCAGCTTTAACTTTATCGATTAAAGTCGGTTCTACTCGTATATTTGATATCATCATGTGGGTACTTGGAGCCTTCATCTCTATCTCCATCCTTTGCAAGTCATACAAAATGGGCCTTTGTGTTAAAAACATTGCACTCGTACCCGCATATGATCTTCTACTCAATGCGTCAGCTACTACGTTTGCTTTTCCAGGATGGTATTGGATGGTATGATCGTAATCTTTCAACAGCTCAAGCCAACGTCGTTGCCGCATGTTGAGTTCCTTTTGGGTGAAGAAATATTTGAGGCTTTTATGATCTGTATAGATCTCCACTTTCTCCCCATACAGGTAGTGTCTCCAGATCTTCAACGCAAAAACGACTGCTGCCAACTCCAAATCATGAGTAGGATAATTCCTCTCATATTCTTTGAGTTGTCGTGAGGCATAGGCTATGACTTTCCCATGTTGCATGAGAACACATCCTAACCCTTTGCCTGAAGCATCGCTGTAGATAACAAATCCATCCGAACCAGATGGTATTGTCAAAACAGGTGCCGAAATGAGTCTCCTCTTGAGTTCTTGGAAACTCTTCTCGCATTCCTCACTCCATACGAATTTTGTATCTTTCCGAGTCAGCTGAGTTAACGGAGTAGCGATTCGAGAAAATCCTTCCACAAATCTCCGATAATAACCAGCTAAGCCCAGAAAGCTACGTACTTCGGTTACCGACTTCGGTTGCTCCCAACTTTGTATGGCTTCAATCTTCGCCGGGTCGACAGATACTCCATGTTTTGACACCACGTGCCCAAGGAATGCTACTTCCTCAAGCCAGAACTCGCATTTCTTCAGTTTGGCATATAGCTTGTTTTCACGAAGCCTTTGCAGTACCAGCTTCAAATGGCGCTCATGATCTTCACGGCTTTTGGAATAGATGAGGATGTCATCAATAAAGACAACAACGAACTGATCCAAATATTCTTTGAATACACGGTTCATCATATCCATGAAGGCAGCAGGAGCATTAGTCAATCCAAAAGACATTACTAAGAATTCATAATGCCCGTACCGAGTTCTGAAGGCAGTCTTTGGAATATCCTCAGTTTTAATCTTCAGCTGATGATATCCAGAACGAAGATCGATCTTTGAAAAGAATTGTGCTCCTTGCAACTGGTCAAACAGGTCATCAATGCGAGGTAGCGGATACCTATTCTTGATGGTGACATGGTTCAATTCTCGATAGTCAATACAAAGTCGCATACTCCCGTCTTTCTTCTTTACGAATAAAACAGGAGCACCCCAAGGAGACGTACTAGGACGAATAAAACCGATGTCCAACAACTCCTGTAGTTGGACTTTTAACTCCTGAAGTTCAATAGGAGCCATTCGATATGGGGTTTTAGAAATGGGCTTTGTACCGGGTTCAAGGTCAATAAAGAATTCAATTTCTCGTTCCGGGGGTAGACCGGGAAGTTCTTCAGGAAATACATCGGAAAATTCTCTAACAATAGAAATATTATTCAAATCTGACTTGTCTTTGTTCAAATCCATAACATGGGCTAAGAAAGCTTGACATCCGTTTTTCAATAAACGAATAGCTTTGTGGCTTGATATGACAGTGACTGATTTTAGTGGTTTAGTAGTTTGAATTCGTATGACAGGTTGGTTAGGAATATGAAAACTAACAACCTTACGAAAACAATCAATTTTAGCATGATGAGTGGTTAACCAATCAATTCCTAAAATCACATCAAAAGCAAGTATCTTTAAAGAGATAAGATCAACAGGTAATGTGATAGTGCCAACTTGGATCATGCAAGATTTATAAACTGTAGATGTAACGAAGGTTTCACCCAACGGAGTTTCAACAGATAAGTTAAAGTCCAATTTCTCCGGAGTCAAGTTTAAACGTTGAGCACAAGCAGGAGAGATAAAAGAATGGGTAGAACCGGTATCTAGTAAAGTATAAACTTCGCAAGAATTCAAGATTAGCTTACCCGTGATCACCTCGTTCGGGTTTCTCACGTTTTGGCCAGTTACGACAAACGCTCTTCCAGGAACCGCTGATTTCGCCTTATCCGGGACAGCCCTTGGAATCACCACTCCCGCTGAACTTGGTTTCGCTATAGTACAATCTCGAGCGATGTGGCCTTCCTTCCCACAGTTGTAACACACCTTGGATTGTTGTGGACAGTTTGGGCTGATATGTCCCTCTTTCCCGCATTTGTAACATCTAACTGGCGGTCGTTCTCCTCCCCTAAAATTTGTTGTTGGTGCTGGTGCTGGTGCTGATGTCTTCCCGTCATTGTTGAATCTCCTCTTTCTGAAATTTCCACTTGACTCACCTCTCCTATTATCATGGCCACGATGACCACCCGAGTGGTTACCGCCTTTGTTCGTATTTTTCCCTCCTCGTTGGTTATCATCGCTCTGATGATTGCTGTCACCGGTATGACCCTGGTTGTGGTCCCTCGGTTGAGTATACTCATTATCTCTCTCTAATAATTGGGCCCTGTTGACAACGTCTGAATACAGAGAAAATTTATGAGAGATAAGGTATTGACGAATCTCAGGTTTTAAACCTCTCAGAAACATCCGCGTCATTCGTTCCTCATTTTCGACCAAATGAGGTGCAAACCTGGATAACTCTGCAAACTTCGCCTCGTACTGGGACACCGTCATGTTGTTTTGTTCCAGTCTAATAAACTCAACCTCCTTCATATGACGAATACTTTCAGGAAAGTACTTGTCATTGAACAGTTTTTGAAATGTTTCCCAGGACATGTTGAGTGCGTCAGGCTGGGTACGCTTCACAGACTCCCACCAGTAGTCTGCCTCACCGCGGAACATAAATGTGGCGAATGGAACCTTCTGTTCCTCCGTGCATCCCAAGACATCAAATATCTTGGTAATTTGCTTGACCCACGTTTCCGCCATGATCGGATCCGGCTTTCCCTTAAATTCTGGTGGTCCCAATTCTTTGAACTGCTTAGCTGTGACAAACCGCGCGTTGTTATCATTTCCACCCGTATTCTGCACACGAGTCTCCCTCGTCTGATTTTGCATGAACTGCAAAAAGCTCCTAAACATTCCATCATTCATCGTTTGCTCGGTAACGTTGTTTACAGGAGGAATATTGCCTTCCTGTTGCACGTTCCCCTGGGTAGTGATCAAAGGTGTCTCCACGGTCTGATTTACTCCATTATTAACGTTCTCAGCTGCCATTCTTAAATACTGCCATAAAACAAGGGTTAATAGTCATGTCATATATTATCCCTATACTCTGACCGACCAAATAAACACCAAATAAACTTAGTCAGGTCATACTAGCGAAGGAATTCCCCGTCTCTCCCCTCCTAGTTCTTGTCTCACATCTCAGCCAGGGATCATATCCCTAAGCTCTGATACCAACTGTGACGCCCCCAGAATAGGTATACAACACCCATTCTGAGTCGCCAAATACATGGTACAGAAAGCAAACTACAACTTCAATAATACAATTGTCGTGCAAAATACGACAACACATACTGTGAGTTTAAATACAAATATTGTCTTCTAGACAATATCCACACTCAAATAAATCCTCATTACAATTATTCAAACACTATTTTACAGAAATAGTGAGGACTGCTAATACATCTTTCTAGAACCATCACTCCATACCCCGACTAGATCCTGCTATGTTCTCACCTCCTGAGAAGAAAAATGGAACAAAAAGGAAAAGGGTGAGCTCAACTAGCCCAGTAAAGAATATTATGACTAAGATAATATACAACAAATTATCGTTAGTCTTCAACAGGGAAAAATCTGATAAAATATAATCGACAACAAGTTTTAGATCAACAACTGCAGCGGAAACAACAAACCATTAGAAGAGTCAAGTAGAGAAAGAATTCTACTATCTTCTAAGATTTAAAAGTCCATCATCAATATTTTATCCCTGTAACATCAATTAATAATCATCTTTAACCAAATATTCATCTTTGCACTACAGGCCAAAGATATTCATTTGTATCATCAGTCGGTCATGTTCATCTCAACACCTGTTCATCTTTGCACTACAGGCCAAAGATATTCATCAAGTAATTATACATCTTTGCACTACAGGCCAAAGATATTCAGTAATATCATCATTTAGGACTGAGGATGATGAAAAATATCTTAAAGAGAACGAATCCAATGAGACAGAAGGACAAATAGTAGGGATTCGTATAACAGTTTATCCAAGATCAATAATACTTCATAATAATCAATTGTGAAGCAGAATTCAAAAATAAAGATCAAAACATGGATACAATCAAAGATAGTAACCATAATAGACATCTTGGACAAAAAGGGAAAATTTTATTTTTCGGTGAATAGTGCCGTATTCGTGAATAGTGCCGTATACGTGAATAGTGCCGTATACGTGAATAGTAACCCCGACACAAAAAGTTCCAAATTTGATAAAAACTCATATCAATATTTCAGCATAATGATATTGAAGAAAATAATATCATTAAGAAGAAAATAATATCCCTTACCTCAAAATATCAGTACTTCTGGTCGGAATACCGGTATAAGGCTGAAAGAAACTTGCTCTGATGAATAGAAACTCTCAAAGTATCTAAATACTCACAAAATACACTCAATAATCTAGAGAGAGAAAGAGAGAAAACTTGTTTCTGGTGTAATTTTCAATTCTAACTTAGCCCTCTATTTATAGGAAAATTTTGGTAGGTTTGACCTGCAACCTGATGGCTTTACCTGCTACTATTCCCACCTACCACATTTGAAATATAATTCAGCACATTTCTTCACCAACCACAAGTGGGGCCCACCAATTCTAGAATTTTCCACCAAAATGATAAACTCCGAAAATTCAACAATTTCTGAACCAGTCATCTTGTAAAATTCGTAATAAATCATACGTTCATTTTTAACGGTTCAAAATTTGTGGACATATACTCAACTTATATATGTATAACATATCCAAAAATTACCACGATCCAACGGTCGGATTAAAAATTATAACCCCCGCAAACTATCTCAAAAACCCTGATTTTTAATACCTCCATTCCGACAAAAATATGGATAAAAACCTCAACATTAACTCCTTCATTTTTAACCACAAAAATATATCCCTCATTTATATCCACATAAAATAAATATTTCCTTATCATATGAATCAATAATTAATTATTCATAAATAATATTACAGAATCACATTTATGACAACCAGGCCGTTCCCAGGAAAGAGGGGGCTTTCCAATAAGGATTTCTTCTTACTGGCGCGCAATTAGATGACCAAACCTCTCCTTAGACATTGCCAATAATGTTATCTAATAATATTATTCAAATAATATGAATTATTGATCTGATAAATGAAAATACTGTGCAATAATAATTATTGAAACAACAATAATATAAAATATCAATGCAGCAATTATTGAACCAATAAAATAAAATATTGAACAGTAATCACTGTAACAATTATTGAGTAGTGCCTTCGTACGAATCAATAATTCAACTATACTGTGCAATCCGTGTGCTACTATGCAACCACGCGTTATTACTGTATTTTTAACCACCGGGTATTTAAACAGTGTTAACGGTAACAACTACGCCATTATTAATAAACAACTTATACTTGTCGTTTTCTTCATCCAATCGCTTTCCGTTATGGGGCCCACATAAGGCTGCGTCGTCGTACGAATATTCCCCGACAGCAAGAATATTCCACGACCAACCGAATATTCACCGACCAAAAATAAATATTTTATAACCACTTGCTTATTTTGCAAAATTTGCACATTTCACCCATAACTAAAGTATTATATCAAATTAACCCCCTTATTATTCACAATAATATTTAGAGAAAATTTGATTTTATTCATTAATAAGTTGGGGTCTTACATCATTGAACAGTTTTTGAAATGTCACCTAAGGCATGTTGAGTGCGGCTAGATGTGTACGCTTCATAGATTCCCACTAGTAATCTGCTTCATTACGGAACATAAAGATGGTGAATGGAACCTTCTGTTCTTCCGTGCATCCCAAGACATCGAATATCTTGGTAATTTGCTTGACCACGTTTTTTCCTTAATCGGGTCCGGCTTTCCCCAAAATTCTGGTGGTCTCAACTCTTTGAACTGCTTGGCTGTGACCAGCTGTGCGTGGCCATTATTTCTACCTATATTTTGAACAGGAGTCTCCCTCGCCTGGTTTTGCATGAACCGCAAAAAGCTTCTAAACATCTCATCGTTCATCGTCTGCTCAGTGGTGTTATTTACAGGATGAACATTGCCGGCCTGTTGCACATTCTCCTCATTGGTGATTAATGGTGTCTCTACGGTCTCATTTACTCCATCGTTAATATTTTTAGATGCCATTCTTAAATACTGCCACAAAATAAGGGTTAATTAAAAAAATTGACATGCAAGATAATAACCCTATACTCTGACCAACTAACAAATAAGATTAGGTAGGACATATTAGCGAAGGATTTACTCGTCTATTCCCTCCTAGTTCTATTCCCCGATCCCCACCAGAGACCATATCCCTAAGCTCTGATACCAACTGTGACGCCCCCAAAATAGGTATACATCACCCATTCTGAGTCGCCAAATATATGGTACAGAAACAACTACAACTTTATTAATACAATTGTTGTGCAAAATACGACAATACTTAACTATGAGTTTAAAATACAAATATTATCTTCTAGACAATATCCATACTCAAATAAGTCCTCATAATAATTATTGATACTTTATTTTACAAAAATAGTGAGGACTACTAAAACATCTTTCTAGGACCATCATTCCATACCCCGACTAGTACTCTTTACATTCTCGCCTCCTGAGAAGAAAAATAGAACAAAAAGGAAAAGGTGAGCTCAACTAGCCCAGTAAAAAATATTATGACTAGGATAATATAGAATAAATTATCGTTAGTTCTCAACAGGAAAAAATCTAATAGAATACAATAGACAACAAATTTTACATCAATATTCGCAGCGAAAATAATAATTCATTAGAAGAGTTAAGTAGATGATGAAATCTACTATCATCTATGAATTTAAAAGTCCATCATCAATATTTTATTCCTGTAACATCAATCAATATACATCTTGAATCAAATATTCATCTTTGCACTACAGGCCAAAGATATTCATTTGTATCACCAGTTGGTCATGTTCATCTAAACACCTGTTCATCTTTGCACTACGGCCAAAGATATTCATCAGTTAATCATTCATCTTTGTACAACAGACCAAAGATATTCAATAATATCATCATTTAGGACTGAGGATGATGAAAAATATTTTAAAAAAAACGAATCCAGTGAAACAAAAGAACAAATATTAAGGATTCGTACTTTAAACAATCCAAGTTTAAAAATACTTCATAAATAACCATAGTGGAGTAAAATTCAAGAATGATCAAAATATGGTTACAATTAAAGCTAGTATCCATTATAGATATCTTGGAAAAAAAACAAAATTTTAATTTTTCGTGAATAGTGCCGTATTCGTGAATAGTGTCGTATACGTGAATAGTAATTCCGATACTAAAAGTTCTAAATTTGATAAAAAGTTTAGATCAATATTTTGGCATAATGATATTGAAAGAAATAATATCATTTATAAAAAAAATAACATCCCTTACCTCCAAAAAGACAGTACATCTGACTGGAATACTGGATATAGTGCTGAAGGAACTTGCACCGTATAGCAACACTCAAAGTATCAAAATACTCACAAGAATACGCTCGATAATATAGAGAGAAGATTTCAGTTTCTGGTGTGATTTTCAATTATAACCTAAGCACTCTATTTATAGGAAAATGCTTAGAACACCAAAGCAGAAAATTTAATAAAATATTAATATAATTAAATTTTTTCAAGCCCACCTTAGACCAACTGAATTCAGCACATTTATATCACATGTGGGGCCCACCCAATTGCAAAATTTTTTTTTTCATAAAAAATAACTAAAACTTCAAAAATCAATTTTTTCGGAACTTCAATAATTCATAATAAATAGCCTTTTTATCAAAAAAATTCGAATCTTATGTCCATTCCATAGAAAATTCAATTCTCTACAACTTTATAAGTCTAAGTTTTTCTAAATTCCAAATAAAAATTGACCGAAATTCACATACGGACGATTTTATAGGCTATAATCAAATTTCAGTCAAAAATTGGGGTCCACAAACATGAAAAACATATTTTAAATATTTTTTATAACAAAAATACTCTTCCTCCTCATTTATTCATATATCACACATTCATTGTAAAAATATCACCATTATTATATTATTAAAATATATTAATATATTTAAATAAATTATTGTATCAGAAAAGATAAAATACTAATTTTCAACAATTGTCATCTTAAAATTTTTCTCCATCTATATCCACATAAAATGAATATTTTCCTTATCATATAAATCAATAATTAATTATTCACAATTAATATTACAAAATCATAATACTGACAACTAGGCCGTTCTCAGGAAAGAGAGGACTTTCCAATAAGGATTTCTACTTACTGACGCGTAATTAGGTGACCAAACCTCTCCTTAGACAGAACCTTCTAGACATTATCAATAATGTTATCTAATAATATTATTCAAATATGAATTATTAATCTGATAATAGAAAATATTGTGTAGTAGCAATTATTGAATCAATAAAATAAAATATTGAACAGTAATTACTGTAACAATTATTGAGTAGTGCCTTCTTACGTAAGAATCAATAATTGGTGCAATACCGTGTGCTACTGTGTAACAACGTATATTATTGTGTTTTAACAACCGGGTATTCTAACAGTGTTAACGGTAACAATTACGCCGTTATTTATAAACAACTTATACTTGTCGTTTTTTTCATCCAATCGCTTTTCGTTATGGGGCCCACAAAAGGTTGCGCCGTCGTACGAATATTCCCCGACAACAAAGAATATTTTATAACTACTTGCTTATTCAAGATATTTGCGCAATTTACCCATAACTAACCACACTAATCAAATCAACCCTTACTATTTCAAAATAATAAATAGAGGAAATTTAATTTTATTTATAAAAAGTTGGGGTCTTACACAATGTGTTATTAAGTAAAAGAAGCCAACTTCAAATTTCAATAGGGAAATAGTTAGTTTTGCCTAATACATATCTATATATCTATATATACCATATAGGCAAGAAGATAATTTCTATGTTACACAAAAAGTTTTATTTGCATTTTTTTCCCTAAAAATAATTTATTTAATTTTATATAATACTATAAAATGAGAAATTATATATGTCATCATTATTAAATTCAATGCTTACTAAATTTAAGAACACATAGAAACATATACATATGAGTAATGATTCATAGTATGTATTTGTTATGGATTACAAAAATAATGGTCATACATCATCTATATCGTTCAATATAGGAGCCAACAACCGAGATTAGAACTGAAAAATTCACGTCCACTACTATAAGTAGCGGACAACGCGACACTATTTTCAACGTAATCCGCTATTATTAGTAGCGAACGACGCGGACGTAAATTAGTCTCGACCATTGATTCGAACAATAGAGATGAAATATGTTTATTTTTGATCCATAGCAAATACTCTCTCCTATCCAGATTAAATAACGTTTTAGAGTTAAGCACACTTATTAAGAAATAACACAAAATGTCTTTTGTATCCCTAATTAATTATTTCTCTCTCCACAATGAATAAAAAAGGTAATGGTCAAAGATGAAGGCAATTAATGGATTATTGGAACTTTGATTTTATATGTGGTAAAATGGTTCATGGAATTGCATTTACTAAGCATATTAAATAGAGGGGTAAATTAGAAAAAAATAGTGCAATATTGTATAGAAATTCCAAAACGACACTTATATAGAATAAAATTAAACTCCCTAAAACGTCATTAATTTAGGATAGGAGAGAGTATATGTTATGGATCATTCCTCTCTCTCTCTCTCTCTCTCTCTATATATATATATATATATATATATATATATATATATATATATATAAAATTGGTATGAAAAACTTTTTTTTTAAACGGATGAAATATTTTATTTTTTAGTTGTTCAAACTATAGGTTTGTTCAACATATAGGACATGATGAGGTTCTATCTTCCATTGTATCTTTTACTTCCTTGCGAAGTTAACAAGACATCTACTGCATCTCTTTTTGGAGAAATAAACTATACCCTTTGCTCAATAAAATAAGGGTCCTTTATAATAATATACAACATTTAATAAGTAATTACACTATTAGTGCATCACCAAAATAATTACAAAAATAATAATCTTCTAATATTTATTTACAATATTAAAATCCTTAATTTAGGGAAACACTCATCTGGTCATTCTTTTTCTCTCCCTTACCGCCTCCTCTCTCCTCCCCTTCGTCCTCCTCCTTCGCCGTCGTCGCCGTCGCCGCCGCCTCAACACCTTGAAGATGTAGATCTTGTAAGTCGTCTTCTTCTTCTTCTTCTTCTTTCTTTCTTATTCTTCTTCTTCTTCTTCTTCTTCTTCTTCTTCGTCCTCCTCCTTCGGCGGCGGTCCTCTTCCTTCACCGCCGCCGCCGCAACACCTTGAAGTTGTAGATCTATAGATCTTGAAGATGTAGCCGCCATGGACGTCGATCTCCTCATTTTAGCTACTCGTTTATTGCTTCAACACCTCCGCTTCTTCTTCTTCTTTTTCGTCCTCCTCCTTCGCCGTCGCCGCCATGGACGCCGATCTCCTCATCCATTACCGCCACAATAGTCCAGAAATTAAAAGGAGAAGAAGATAAATTTTAGTGCAGTTGGTAGCCAAACATTTATACAAAGGTAACCATTTTAGTTTTTGTGGGTAACCAAGAGAAATTTTAGTGCTGTTGGTAACCATTTTTATTTTTGTTGGTTACATTTGTATTAAGGTTTGGCTACCAACTGCACTATGAAAAAAAAAATCTATAATAGATTTTTTATAATTAAATGGTAACCCAATAAAATTAAATTGGTTACTTTGTATTAAGGTTTGGCTACCAACTGCATTATAAAAAAAAATCTACAATATTTTTTTTAATTAATTGGTAACCCAATAAAACTGAATTGGTTACATTTGTATAAAGTGTCGGCTACCAATTTCACTATTAAATAAAAAAATCTATAGTAGATTTTTTAAAAATAAATTAGTAACCTAATAACACTGTATTGGTTACTTTGGTTTGAATGTTTGGCTACCAATTGTACTATAAAAAAATCGTAATGTCCATATTGTACTACCAATCCTTCTTTTCAGATTCAAGCAAACTTTGTATATATTGTAAATTAAAGCAAAAGAAATAAGGTCCATGAATTTCATTCAAACTTCAGATCTCAAATTCAAACCACCCATTTCATTCAAACTTCAGATCTCAAAATCAAATTCCTCACGTAAAAAGGAATCAACTCAATTACCAGACAATATATGAAAAAATCAAAATCAAAATTTCTTGTTAGCCTCCTCATTTCCTTGGTTCTTATCACGATGATACTTCAATGCAAGCTTCACGTAGGCTGTCGGGGGATAGAAGGGAGGAGAGAGAAAGTGTTAAATTAAAACACTCAACTAAATTAAAGGGAAGAGCATGCACTAATTTTGTAAATAAAACTTAAAATACATTAATTGTGTAAATATTTTATGAGTGCACTATTGTTATAATAATTTTTAAAAATGTAATAGAAAATGTAATTGTTCCATAAATTAAAGACCAAAAAAGCAATAAACAAGTATAAAAGACCGGCTTGAATCGGACCGGTCTGTTGATTGAACCAAGGACCGTTAGGGACCAAAGATTGAATCAGACTACTGTTTGGACCAGTCCTATGCCTGATCTTTAAGGACAGATTTGGACATGAAAATTATGTCTTTAAGGACAATATACTATAAGGCATGGAAAATCAATAAATTATTAGTAATTACTTATTTATTCAAATTTTGTAATTTTCATATTTATTAGTAATAACATTTGCATATTTATTCATTTTTTGTAATTACACAGTTCTATTACTTTTCTAAGTTTTCTTTGGAATACAAATTTCACATTTATTTTCTTTCTTTGTAATTCTAATTATTCAATCAATGAAATATTCAAGAGTACACGTTATACATTTATGATTTGTTTCGTCATTTGTATTCTAAATTTGTAATTATACTTAAAATCTTAATTAGTATATGTAATGTATTTTTTTAAGTTATAAATAATATCATTTGAACTTTATTTTTATGTTAATTTTACATTTTTAGATGTAAAATAGATGTATAATTTTTTGAAAATAATAAAAAGTGAAAAAATATCTGTAGACACTCGAAATTTCGTTTTCCTGTTACTAACTATGTAGGAGGATAAAAGTGTGTTTTTCACAGTCCAGAGATAACCTTGGAGTACCACAACATCAATTCCAACCCCGGAGATAACCCCGGGAGATCCAGTTTCTAACCCCGGAGATAACCCCGGGAAATCAGTTTCCAACCTCGGAGATAACCCCGGGGGATCAAGTTCAAAGATTGGAGATAACCCCAGGAGGTCAAGCCAACCTCAGAGATAACCCTGAGGACAGTCAAAGTCAACATCAAGTCAACCTCAGAGATAACCTTGAGAAAAGACTACTATAATTGCGCGAAAATCGGAGATAACCCTGGGAGGGGTAAAATGGTTATTTTGCTAACTCAACTTCAAATTAAATCAAATACACTCATTTCAATTCAAATTGCTTCAAAAGAAGTCCCACAAGAACCATATCTTAGCTTCCGAGTGCAAACTACGCAAAACGGCTCAACGGACTGCCTGATGGAAACTCAAAAATGCCATTTCAGTCATGGACCCATCTTCCCGGAATCAAAAAAGGGCAAATCCTATGTCATTACGTAGCTCTTGGAAAGAGTTTTCCGGAATGGTATGTCAAGCTTCCATCGAACTCCCGGATTGAAAGTTATGAATGTTAGAGCGAATAACTCGTCGTCCGAGTGCACGTACTTCGAGACGGCGGGACCCATATTGCCCGGGGCACCCCGGGCAGTCGCAGGTACACCTGTTACTGCCGCAAGTACACCTGCGGCTCCCCTTCTATAAATAGAGGGCTTGAGGTGGCCATATTTGAAAGAGAAAAGACGAGGAAGCCCTGTCTAATTTGCTCTGTACACACTATAAACTGAGTGCTTTCTCATTTTAAACACTTGTGAGCTTATATATTGCTATATTTTTATCGGTGGGAGCCGAGTGTTATTCCCTTTAAAGATATTGAAGTCTTCTTTGGCAGTTCACTATAAGTTTTCTTACACTTTCTAAAGCCTTTCTCCACTACTGTGCACACACAGTTCTTCACGTTGAGAGTCGTGTAGCATGTGTATGCCCGGACTTCGGTCCGTGGCTTTTATTTCTTTCTGTATATATATATATATATATATATATATATATATATATATATATATATATATATATATATATAAAAGCAGTAAACGCTCCGGATGTAAAATCCAAGCTCAATCGAGGCATAACTCGATAATGTTAGTCCATATATATATATATATATATATATATATATATATATATAAGCGGTAAATATATATATACATTTCTGTCAGGCCTGGAGTTTACTTCGTGGTCTTTTACTGCTTTATTTATATTTCGTCCCGCTTGGAGTTTACTTCGTGGCGGTTGATCGTCTTTATTGCTTTATTTATATTTCTGATCCCCCATGGAGGTGCTTCATGGTGGCTGATCATGTCTCTATATATATATTTACCGCTTTTATATATTTACATTTCCGATCCCCTATGGAGATGCTTCATGGTGGTTGATCGAGTCTGTATATATATCTTTGCAGCTTTTATATATATAACTGCTTACTGCTTTCATATAAATTACGGCATCATGTGAGCCTAGGAATCATGTGATTATAGATTCAGTCTACTGAATCTAGATTCGGTTCCCGTGATGAACATTTTCAGTTATAAGTAGCCTGTAAATTATTCACGGTGTTTGAATTTCCTTAGATGGCTCTCATGCTCACAAGGAGTTCGGCACTGCTTTGTACATTAATTTCTCGAAGATGCTTCGCATCTCAAAAATAAAAGCAATCAAGCTGAACACATAATAAAATAGAAGTATCAAAGGCCTCAATTACTATTGAGCATAAGAGTTTGAAAAAACCTCTTTTTACAAAACATCACTGCTATATCTTGTTAAAACTGAATTTTTATATAGAAATTTAAACACTTTGTATATAGGTGCGAACGAGGCATAGCACTACTTCTAAATAATTGAACATTGATCCACACACACACACACATTCATATAATAGTTTAATTAAAAAGTGGCGGTCACCGTGGCAACACGGATGTCGGGGGGTGCCTAACACCTTCCCTCCGCATAACCAAGTTCTCGGACCCTAACGAATCTCGATTTCACAGACCCGTTAAGCAGTGTCACATCACTGGGTCAATGTGCAAACATTTTCTCGGTTGTGTCAACCATTTAAAAAACCAGCTGGCGACTCTTACAGTCCAATCATCTACATATACATGTCGGACCTTTTCACAACTTGTTTTTTCAAACAAATCTCACCTACTATGAGAACACCAAAAGACAAAAACAGAAAGGGACAAAATAAAAATCCCGACATCGACAGGTGGCGACTCTGCTGGGGACTCCAGTAAGAGGGCGTAAGCCGCTATTTACAAACTTTTTAAAACTTTTATCTATTTGTGTGTGGATGTTGCATTTACATTTGAATGAATGTGTACTAATGCATTTACTTACTGCATTTAGTGCTTCGCACCATATCTGCTTGTGATATTAGTGCTTCTCACATGTCATCATTTTCATACGGTGAGACGCGATGCATGTGAATGTATGTTGTATGGTCCCTCCACCAGGAGGCTATCTTGTCGGTGTTTGATTACTGGACTCGTAGGGAGACTAATTCCAACGAGGCTCAAGAAAGGCACCACCCAAATTCGCTTCAGTTGAAATACCGGATTAACTTCTCGTCAAGTAAATTGCGATGATTTGGGAACCTTCATGCCAAAAAACTGCGAGAGTAACCTAAGATAGGTCAGCCTCTGATTAACCAAACGCGAAGGGAAGTCTCTTCATACCTTCCCATTTCAATTACTTATAATTTTAATTACTTGTAATTTCATTTTCATGTCAATCTCAATGTAATGGAAAATATAAAGGAATATGTGTACATGCATTCACTTTCATATCAAAACTTGCCATGCTATCTGGTCAACTGACATCCGTTTCGCAAGATAATACTCCTAAACGGAGCTATTAAGTAGCGTGTAATATTCCTACATTCAATAAGACTAAACTACAACTTCTTTTTGTAGGAAAGCAATCAGTCTCGTTACCCGTTTAAAGTCCAAGAAGGCACTATGCCCACCGTCAGACATGGCTACAAGTGCCCAGCCTGATCCTACTCCTGTTTCCTGAGAGGAGTTTGAAGGATTGAGGAATCAGATAGCATAATTGGTTATCTTTCTAAAAGAACAAAGTAAAGACACTCGGGGCCAGACAATGCCTACTCAACCAGAGTCATTCACACGAGGGGGCAGTCAAGATATTGGCAAAAAGATGGAAACCCAGATACCTGAACCTCATTCCAATAAAGGAACCAACAAAACACCTGAAATCACAAAACTCAGGGATGATCGAGAAACTGGGGATATAAGAAAGAAAGTCCAACAAATGGAGGAAACCATCCGATCAATCAAAGGGACTGGAAACTATGGAAGTTTCACCTATTCTGATCTTTGCATATTCCTAGGGGCTTGATATCCTGACAAATTCAAAATCCCAGAGTTTGAAATATACAATGGGGCAGGCGATCCTTATACGCACCTAAAAGTGTACATTAGCGAACTGGGGTCTTATGCTGAAGATGAAAGCCTTAGAATGCAACTTTTTCAAAAGAGTCTCAATGGAGAGGCTAAAGCCTGGTATGCCCGACTTGACAATGCCAAAATCCATAATTGGGAAGAATTGGTCCACGCCTTTCTAAATCAGTACAGTTTTCAGTCATAAATTGCACCGGATCGATACCAAGTAACTAAAGTCAAAAAGCAAAGTACTGAATCTTTCCGAGAATATGCCCAAAGGTGGAGACATCTACAGCGCAAGTCATTCCATCAATGATAGAAACTGAGATGGTAATGACGTTTATTAATATCCAAGAGGCTCCTTACTATGAGAGGATCTTAGCAGGCATAGGAAAGCAATTTTCGAAAATGATCAAACACGGCGAAATGGCAGAGATGGGCTTGAAGGCAGGAAAGATTAAAGACTTCGTTGCCTTGGAAGTAGTCGCTAAACAGATACAGACTGGCAAGTATGCGAGTGATCCCAAGGGGGGTACCCGATAAAGGTGATGAAGATGTATCCCTTGTTGTACAGGGGAGAGCTAGGAGACCAAACTACAGTCCCCCCATTTGGAAAATGCAAGACAATCTGCCATCTCAACAACAGGCTGCATTCAACCAATACCAGGACAGGAAAAGAAAATTTGAAAGAATGAAAAATCGGGTATTCACTCCACTGGGCGATTCCATTGAAAATGTATTGGTGATATTAATAGATCACAAGAAAATTACCGAACTTGCTCCACCTCTGGAACTAGGGAGCAAAAGATACAATCCAAGCCAGAGATGTGCTTACCACTCAGGGTCTCCAAGACACGATACACAAGATTGTTGGTCCTTAAAGCATAAGATTCAAAATCTGATCGAAAGTGGTAGTATTGTGGTCCAACAACCCGATCAACAAAATGTTAACACCAACCCTCCATTGCAGCAAGATATGGAGGAAGTAAACATGATCGGGTCAGGAAGCGCTGAAATGTATCTGAATCGTAAGTGCATACGAAGGGCGGAGGAATACCCCCAAAGGCATAGAACAAATGTCCTAGAGTGGGAAAACTCAGAGGAGGGTATGCCAGTAATGTAAAAATTAGAGACGATCTAGAATCAAGTAAATCTGTTGGCTAAGCTGATAGTGCGCCAACATCAGGAAACGAGACAGTTTTTCACTCAACTATCAGAAAGTCAAGAGAAAAAGGAGGTTAACCATAATGTAAGCCCATATCTCTCTATGATGAGCCAGCTAAATGAAGAATATCAAAGAAGGCTGAAAGTACAAGAAAAGGGGGATGACAAAATTGCTAGAAGATCTCGCCAGCGGAAAAAGCACTTGGGGGAATGCGATTTCTCAAAGACGAAAGATCAAATAACCTCCACAAGAGCCCAAAAATTCACCCCTCTGAGCAAATCAAATGAATAAATTCTACACTTTCTGATAAGCGAAGGAAGGATTATTGAGTTGCTGCCTCCTATAAATCCCAAGATAAAGAGTTATGATTCCACCACGATATGTCTCTATCATTCTAACTCACTTGGACATACGACTGAGGAATGCTGGTCTTTGCGACATAAAATCCAGGATCTCATTAAAAATGAAGAGCTGAAGATAGAATTCCTCATGACCAAAAAGGGCGAACAGGAAATAAAAAGCATAAGCTGTCCACTCAACACAGGCAGTTCAAAGGAGGTGAAGGCTATGAGCACTAATCTTGACAGAACACAAGATGGACTGATCCTAATGTAGGGAGTGACAAAGGAGACAAGGGAATCCCCAAAGGAGATTCCCCCGCCAACATCAGACATCCTGTGGTCTAACGATAGCAACCACGTTCCTGATTTTTTAACATTGGATGATGCAGAGGAAATACTAATCCTTTCCAAAGAAGAGAAAGCCAAAAAGGAAAGTTCCTTACGAGAAATGCAACAACAGTTCAAGGGAGATTTCATGGTTGAATCCTCTCAAGCCCAGGAAAAAGGTGAAGGAACAGATGAAGAAAAAGGTGGTGAGGTTGTCGGGGAAACCAACCCATCAAAGAATCAGGAGTTCATACCTTTGTGCGATGAGTCCAGTTCAAGAGTCCCTAAGGAATGTACTGAATCAGGAAGCAATCAAGTTATGACTATAAGTGAAGATATTCATAATCAAGAGGTAACCTCTATCGCGAGTCCTGAAGGCTACATAACCACTGACAACTGGACTATCATGCCTCAGCTAGCCAAGAAGATGCAGATCTAGAGGATACAGTTGTGAGTTTCAGGAGATGTTGGGACGATATCACTTTCTTTGCTGTTTGCCATTTATTTTCCATGCATGTAAAGAAAAAAAAAGAGAAAACAAAAAGAAAAAAAAACAAATAAAAAAAAACAAAAAGAAAAAGGATGAGAAAAAAAATAGAAAAACAAAAATAAAGACATCTCTACACCCTTCTTACCATTTATAACTTCGAACATTTTCACGCTAAGGTTGGAACTACGCATACCTGATCTCCCCTCATCAATGGAATATGTAGGCAGCCATGTACGGTGCGATCTAACCACTACAAAAATCAAAAAACCCCTTCAACCAAGCTCAAACTCCAATAAATAATTTTAGTATTTCAAACCAAAGTCTGAACTATGAAAGACCTGATCTCTCCTCATCAATGGGAGTACGTAGGCAACCATTTATGGTACGGTCAAGCTAATTAAAAACCCAAAAAACCCAAACACTTCTCAAACCGTTTATCTTATCAAGCAAGAACTACGCAGACCTGACCTCCTGCATATACAGGAGTACGTAGGCAGCCATCAGTGGTGCGGGCAGACCCTCAAAAGAAATATCCAAACCCAAAAATAAATCCCAAGACACCAAAGAACAACCCTCCAAGTCAGCGACCCAGGTTGAGAAGACCCAACAACACTTCAATGTCATTCCATCAAATTTGGCACAAATCCCAGAAAGGAAGAAATAGCGACACACTAAGACAACCAGCAGCGAGGACCTTCAAAGAGCCGACACCCTCAATCACAAGTCTTCATCAAATCAGAAGAAAACCATCAACGCCGATTGCGAGAACAAGTTTGGAATAATGATTGAGGGCATCAAAGCCCAAATCCTCTACCTGTTCACCATCTGGTACAGATGTAAAAGCCTCTTATGATTTCGGTATCTTATCAGTCCATCTGTCAAAGCAACTATCCCAGACAACAAGCAAGGCTGGGGCAATTTTAAAATTGGCGACAACCCGATATTGGAACCCTTACAACAAGACTGGGGCAATCTCAGAAACAATGACAAACTCAACACTGGGGCATTTATCAACCATCCTAAAGAGGAAAATGCGCCAGTCAACACCATCGGCATGATACATCATCATCAAAGCTTCCATCACATCATCTCACTGGCAATTTGGATATTACTCACTTACAACTTCATCAATAAAGAGAGTTTCTCATGGAAGGAGCTTAAGACGGGAGCAAGCCTCTTATCAAAAGAAATGGGAGAACTCCTGAAAGAAATTATGGTGACTTTATCTTGCCCCTACAAAAGAAGGGGAAAATTCTCAAGAAAGTCAAAAACTTAAAAGCAAAAGCCCCAATGACAAAAGGTATAGTAAATGAAATCCTCATCATCAAATGTGCCAACCGGCATCGAGTCTTCACAAGTCGAGGCCTCTACACCGAAGTTCAAATCTGGGTAGCGAAAGAATGAGCTGCACCCTCTAGGGACGTCAGCGGCATTCAGGTCATCGGTTCAGCCGAGTTACGAATAAAACGTTCAAGGAAATGGGGCACAACCACCCAACAGTGAAAAGAAACTCTAAATCACCTCAAAAAGGGTGAGCTTAACATCACACGGAGTCTGGTGAAGAAAAACATTGGATATTACTTCAGCAAAGGTATCAGATGATCCGGTATTCTAAACCATTGACATCAATTCAGCACAACATCAGTACAGTTCAACGATGAAAGCTTCGTATACCACCGTTCGAGTGGGAACCAAAACAGTTTGGCGATTAGCAGGGTAGGCACCGTTGCAAACTACCAGCGTATACATCGGGAAGGCCCGATGATTTCAGAATGTCATCCCCAGTAGAGATGTAGAAAACATCTCAACTTATCTTCATCAAACAAGCATCGGCGACACCGACAAAAAGCCAAACCGTTGGAGTCAACACCAGCATAGGCATCAACAATGATCGGTAAAGGTAAAGCAATTTATGAAAACATTTTAACATTCATCATAACATTCATTACATTACGATTTGCGAAATGCAAAAAACGAAGTGCAAAGTGCAAAATACGATGTGCGAGTTACGAAGTGCGATTGGCCAAATACGAAAAGCGAAGTGCAAAGTGCGAAATGCGATGTGCGATTTGCGAAAATATTTTAACATTCATCATAAACATTCATTACATTGAGATTTGCATCATTACAAATACCTTATCATATTTCAAGTGTCTAGTAATCTTTATCATGTCCATTCCATTGCATTGCATAAACATGATAAAGAGAGGCATCTGTAGACACTCAAAAATTTATTTTCCTGTTACTAACTATGTAGGAGGACAAAAGCATCTTTTTTTGCACTTCAAAGATAACCCTGGAGGACCACAACATCAATTCCAACCCCAGAGATAGCCCCAGGAGATCCAGTTTCCAACCTTGGAGATAACCCCGAGAAAGTCAGTTTCAACCTCAGAGATAATCCCGAGGGATCAATTTCAAAGCCTGGAGATAACCCCAGGAGGTTAAGCCAACCTCCGAGATAACCCTGAGGACAGTCAAAGTCAACATCAAGTCAACCTCAGAGATAACCATGAGAAAATACTGCTACAACTGTGCAAAAATTAGAGATAACCCTAGGAGGGGTAAAATGGTTATTTTGCTAACTCAACTTCAAATTAAATCAAATACACTCATTTCAATTCAAATTTCTTCAAAAGAAGTCCCACAATAATCATATCTTAACTTTCGAGCGCAAACTATGCAAAATGGCTTAACGGACTGCCTGACGAAAACTCAGAAATGCCATTTCGGTCATGGACCCATCTTCCCAGAAATAAAAAAGGGTAAATCCTATGTCATTACGTAGCTCTCGGAAAGAGCTTTCCAGAATGGTATGGCACGCTTCTATCAGACTCCCAGATTGAAAGTTTTGAAGGTTCGAGTGAATAACGCGTCTTCCGAGTGCACGTACTTCGAGACGACAGGACCCACATTGCCCGGGGCACCTGCTGCTACCTCAGGTACACCTGCTGCAGCCGCAGGTACACCTGCAGCTCCCCCCTCCATAAATAGAGGGCTTGGGGTGGCCATATTTGAAAGAGAAAAGGCGAGGAAGCCTTGTCCAATTTGCTCTGTACACACTATAAACTGAGTGCTTTCTCATTTTAAACACTTATAAGCTTATATATTGCTATATTTTTACTGGCGGGAGCCGAGTGTTCATCCCTTTAAAAATATTAAAGTCTTCTTTGGCAGTCCACTGTAAGCCTTCTTACACTTTCTAAAGCCTTTCTCCACTACTATGAACACACAGTTCTTCACGTTGAGAGTCGTGTAGCGTGTGTATGCCCGGACTTCGGTCCGTGGCTTTTATTTCTTTTATATATATATATATATATATATATATATATATATATGAACTGTAAGACCCTAAATTTTATGAAATAAAAGTAATCAATTTTTCTATTTAGTAAATAGTTAAATTGATAAAAGTTTAAAGTTAAAGGTGATATATGTAAATTTTTCAAAATAAGCAAGTGGTTATAAAATACTTATTGTTGTCGGGAAATATTCGTTTGGTCGTGGAATATTCTTACGACGGCGTAGCCATTTGTGGGCCCCGTAATGAAAAATTGTTGAATGAAGAAAACGATAATAATGAGTTTTTTTAAAAAATAACGGTGTAGTTATTACCGTTAACACTGTTGAAATATCCGGTGGTTGAAGTAAAGTAATACGCATTGTTGCACAGTAGCAAACGGTATTGCACATTATTTTAAATTATTGTTGACTCAATAATTATCATTGCACAATATTTCAAATTATCAGATCAATAATTCATATTATTTTAATAATATTATTAGATAATATCTAGAAAGTTCTGTCTAAAGAGAGGTTTGGTCATCTAATTACGTGTCAGTAAAGAGAAATCCTTATCGAAAAGTCTCCTCTTTCCTGGGAACGACCTGGTTGTCATTATTGTGATTTTGTAATATTATTTGTGAATAATTAATTATTGATATATATGATAAGGAAGATATTTATGTTATGTGGATATAAATGGAGGAATTTTTAGAAAAGTGACAATTATTAAAAATTAATATTTTATCTTTTCTGATATAATAATTCATTCAAATATATTATTATATTACATTATAAAGGTATAATGCGATAATATAATAATATAATAATGATGATATTTTTACGATGAATGTGTGATATATGAATAAATGAGGAGGAAGAATATTTTTGTTGTAATAAATGATAAAAACATGTTAAACATGTTGGTGGATCCCATTTTTGACTGAAATTTGATTATAGCCTGTAAAATCGTCCGTATGTGGATTTCGATCAATTTCTGTTTAGAATTTAGAAAAATTTAAAGCTACAAAGTTGTAGAGAATTGAATTTCCTATGAAATGGACATAAGATTCAAATTTTTTTGATGAAAAGGCTATTTATTATGAATTATTGAAGTTCCGAAATATTGGGTCTGAATTGATTTTGTTACAAAAAATGTTTAAAAGATATTTTTCATGTTGGTGGGCCGCACTTGCATGCGTAAAATTCTGAAATCTGATTTCAAGTGTGCGTAGAATTTTTTTTAAAAATAATAATATTTTATTAAATTTTCTGCTTTGGTGCTCTAAGTATTTCCTTATAAATAAGGTGTTTAGGTTAAAATTTAAAATCACACCAGAAACTGAAGTTTTCTTTCTCTATATTATCGAACGTATTTTTGTGAGTATTTAGATATCTTGAGTGTTGCTATACAGTGCAAGTTTCCTTCAGCGTTATATCCGATATTCCAGTCAGAAGTACTGTTCTTTTGATGTAAAGGATAGTAAGAGATATTGTCATTATTATGGTAAGGGATAGTAAGGAATGTTATTTTTTCGTAAATGATGTTATTTCCTTTAATGTCATTATACCGGAATATTGGTATGAATTTTAATGTGAAAATTTTACTTTTTTTGTGTCAGGATTACTATTCACGTATATGGCACTATTCATGTATATGACACTATTTATGTATACGGTAATATTTACGTATACGGTACTATGTATGAATACGAGTTACTATTTACGGGTTACTATTCACGACAAAATTGGTTTTTTTCTGACCAAATTATCGTTGATTTATGAATCTTACTCTTGAAATTAAACTTATGTTTTGATTATATTGTTTTTATAACATTTTTATAATCCTGGTGATGAAATTTCTCTTTCACTTGAGTGTAAAGATGTGTAGATTATTAGTATGATCGTGGCTATGGGTTCTCTTTGGCCAGTAGTGCAAAGATGAATTGTTGACTGGTATGATCATGACCATTGAATTTATAATTGAATATCTTTAACTTAAGTGCAAAGGTGAATTGATTAACATGATTATAATTATTGTTTATATAAATTCTAAAATGATTATATATTTTTTTGAGATATTAATATCTTTGGCCCATAGTGCAAAGATGATCTGTTGTTGAATATCTTTGGCTTGTAGTGCAAAGATAAACTGTTGATGAATATCTTTGGCCCGTAGTGCAAAGATGAATTTATTAGTATGATTATAAATAGGAATTGTGATTTAGTATAACCATGATCTTTGATTTTTCAGGTAAAGACATGTGATGAAAATTATCTTCGTTCTGGGTGCGAAGAGGAATTTAGAACCACAATTATGATTATAAGTTATTCACATAATTATGGACAGGAACTGTTGATTGATGTTATAGGGATAAAACATTGTTGGTGAACTTTTAACATGGAGAAGATAATAGACTTTATGGTCTATTTGACTCTTCTAATGGATTGCTCATTCCGCTGTAACTATGGTTGAAAAGTTTTATCATCTACCATATATTCTAAATCTCTGATTTATTACTGACGAAGGCTATTGATAATTTAATTATCTTTAGTCATGATATTCTTTACTGAGCTAGTTGTGTTCACCCTTTTATTTCACAATTCTTTTCAGGTGATAAGAGTATAACAGGGTCGAGCGGGGGTAACAAGGGAATAGAACGGTGGTCGATAGCTGTTGAGGTTTCCCCTAAAATAGTATGAAAATAATTTTATTGAGAACTTTAGATAAGTGTATTGTATTTTATACGTCATCTAATAGTTATATTTGGTGAATCAAATAGGGTGAGGCGAACCCAACTTTGGAAGGGTGTTTTTCCATTATCATACAAGATGTCTAATGACATACAACTTCGTGTTATCATAAGACAAGGTTGTGCACATCCACTTGTTGAGTATATCTATGAGCACTACCTATATAATCTTGGAGTTTGGTTGAAATATAATTCTCAATTAGAGACAATGGAGATAAGTATATGTCAAGAGAAGACTCACCATTTGAAATAACATGATAGTAATCTTCTCGTTTTTCTTTGGAGTCTATTGGGTCAACCAAGGTTAATTCTCCAGTCATATGATATCTATTATAACTTAGATGCATGGCCTCTCATGTACGAAGGTTTTCTTGAGCATTTTCTAAAGATTTTAATTTCTAAAACAGTTATTGACTGTACCTTTATGTAAGGTGTCATTGTGACGTGCTATCCAAGGTTGGGATAAAAGTCACAGTTGGTATATATTTGTATTTAAACTCACAGTATATGTTTTGTCATATTTTGCACGACAATTGTAATAATAAAGTTGTAGTTATTTTCTGTACCATGTATTTGGTGACTCAGAATGGGTTGGGTGGAATGGACCTACTTTGGGGGCGTCAAATAAACTGTTGTCGAACTATGTTCGATGAGCCTGAATTTTTCATCCGGAGCATTTACTGCTTATATATATATATATATATATATATATATATATATATATATATATATATATATATATATATATATAAGCGGTAAACGCATATGATCCCGGCTCGGTTTATCATTTCGGCAATTTGTCGCTATATATGATCCCGGCTCGGTTTATCATTTCGGCAATTTGTCGCTATATATATATATATATATATATATATATATATATATATATATATATATATTTATATTTCTGTCAGGCCTGGAGTTTACTTCGTGGCCTTTTACTGCTTTATTTATATTTCGTCCCGCCTAGAGTTTACTTCGTGGCGGTTGATCGTTTTTACTGCTTTCTTTACATTTTGTCCCGCCTGGAGTTTACTTCGTAGCGGTTGATCGTCTTTACTACTTTATTTACATTTTTGATCCCCCATGGAGGTGCTTCGTTGTGGCTGATCATGTCTCTCTCTCTCTCTCTCTCTCTCTCTCTCTATATATATATATATATATATATATATATATATATATATATATATATATATATATATTTACCGCTTTTATATATTTACATTTCCGATCCCCATGGAGGTGCTTCGTGGTGGTTGATCAAGTCTGTATATATATTTACAACTTTTATATATATAACTGCTCACTGCTTTCATATAAATTGTGGCATCATGTGAGCCTAGGAATCATATGATCATATATTCAGTTTACTGAATCTAGATTCGGTTCCCATGATGGACATTTTCAGCTATAAGCAGCCTGTAAATTATTCACGGTGTTTGAATTTTCTTAGATGACTCTCATGCCCACAAGGAGTTCGGCACTACTTTGTACATTATTTTCTCGAAGATGCTTCGCATCTCGAAAATAAAAGAAATCAAGCCGAACACATAATAAAGTAGAAGTATCAAAAGCCTCAATTACTATTAAGCATAAGGGTTTGAAAAAACCTCTTTTTGCAAAACATCACTGTTATATCTTGTTAAAACTGAATTTTTATACAAAAATTCAAACCCTTTGTATATAGGTACGAACGAGGCATAACACACTTCTAAATAATTGCACATTGATCCACACACACACACACATTCATATAACAATTTAATTGAAAAGTGGCGGTCACCGTGGCAACACGGATGTCGAGGGGTGCCTAACACCTTCCCTCCGCATAACCAAGTCCCCAGACCCTAACGAATCTCGGTTTCACAGACCCGTTAAGCAGTGTCACATCACTGGGTCAATGTGCAAACCTTTTCTCGGTTGTGTTGGTACAACCATTTAAAAACCAACTGGTGACTCTTACAGTCCAATCGTCGACATATACATGGCGGACATTTTCACAACTTATTTTTTCAAACAAATCTCACCTAACATGAGAACACCAAAAGACAAGAACAGAAAGGGACAAAAATAAAAATTCTGATGTCGACAATATCAAAAAGATCAAAATAAAGGAAAAGTTTAACATATAGTTTATATAAAAAAATGATTTTCAAAATTTGTTTAGTTGTCTTGAAAAGTTGTACATTTTTTTGTTCATTTTATAAAATTCCATGTCAACTATATCAGTTATCAGTTACTATGCTAAAAGAGGATAGAGATGTCTGTTTATGGTCAGGTGCTTCCCCCTCCTTCACCTGCCTCCAAACTTGCTTCCATCATCTTCATTCTTCCAGCTGCTTAGCTTCACCCTTTTTTCTTTTCTTTTTCTTTTTTTGAAAAAATGGGGGATGTAAATTTGGAAATTACACGAGTCTGTGGGACTATTTAATAAGACTGAATGAAATATTAGTTTTGAATATTTAAGTAATTTGTTTGAATAAAAAAAGTTATTTGATAAATTATAACTGATATGCCTAAAACATTTGAATAATAAATTTTTTTATAAGTATGAACGCACTAAAAAATTACTTTACTACAATATTAATTACACAATATTTTAATAATTCAAACAAACTTATCAAAAAAGTATTAAATGATTCAAACTTAATTTTATATTTTAGAATAGAGAGAGTACTAAAATTATTAAATTTTTCCTTATATTTTACTGTAACCCCTTTAAGTACTTATGCATATGTGTTTCTCTTCTTTTATTTTTTGGTGCAAATAGCCCTTTTTGTCCCTTGCAAGTGATGCTTAACTTTGATGCAACAGATTGCAATATGGGTATATAAGTAAAAAAATGATTCACTTGTTCGCTTACCGAATCAGCCAGCCATAAAAGTGCTGACCGCATTCAGAGTATTTCAAACTTCTATCTTTTCAAATCAAATCTTAATTGATCTTTCTTATTCAGTAAGTGGTAGTCCCTTAGTGGGTTGCCATGGGCTTGGCATGCAAGACCCCCCAGATAGCATGCCAAGCCAAGCCTTGGCACTCATATGTGGGGCAAGGCATGTGCGTGCAGTAGTGTACAGCAGCGCGCAACAGCAATCGGCAGCCAAGGGCGCTGGGCGCACGTGGTTGGCAAACGAGCTTGACACCTAGTCATTTGAGTCAATGAGCAGTGTTGTGCAGCAGTGGGCGACACTAGGCAGCAAGTTGGGTTATTGTGCAGCAAATGGGCTATGTTAGAAACTAGCAAATCTACATGGTTTGCATTGTGCTTCCTCAGACATGTCTGATGTCTAGTGCTGACAGTTTGGAAATTTTCATAAGTGCTACTATCGGGGGGGGGGGGGGTGTGCTCCGTGAAGGTCACCCGGGACCATGGACAGGTGCCATGGGCGATGAGTGCTGGACGTTGGGACATTGTTGCGCTCCCCTACAATAATGTCTAACATCGGATTGTGGCTTTGGATCGAATTAAAGACTTGTTTAGGGGCTGGTCATGAACAAGCAAGAACGTTGCTGAGCGTAGCATTGGTTGGGCATGGCATAGGCGTGCACCTAGCATGTCAAGGCATGGCATGGGCGGAGCCCGGCATGCAACAAGGCGAATAAATGTGGACAGACGTATGGGCTGGACGTGCACAACAAACTTTGACAGCACCTTGAGCTAGTGCTTGGCTAGTGGAAATTCGTGGACTAAATGGACATCATCTTGTGGCAACATGATTGGGCAACATCATGGGCTGAGACGTTAACAATGTGGGCTGACACACTGGTGAGTGAAGGAAATCAAAAGGTGGGCTAACACTGTGGGCAATTAAGGACTGGATGACTGGAGCAAGGCCAACTGACAGGAAGTTATGGGCAGGTACTGGCAGTCAACCTCTATACACATGACTGGCATGTCTCCAGCCAGTTACATATTATGGGGGTGCCTAACACCTGCTGGTGGGCGGTTGATGGGCAGTTGCACATCATGGGGCACACACAACTGCTAGTGGGCAGTTGAGGAATAGTTGATGGGCAGTTTGCACATCATGGGACGCACACAGCTGCTAGTGGGCATTTACTGATTCAAAATGCTGGTTTCCTATTGGTTCTGAATGACTTAACAGTTGGGGGTGTCAACTGCATCCTAATGTGTGTGTGTATATATATATATATATATATATATATATATATATATATATATATATATATATATAGCCAAGGCCTTGGCAAGGCATGTGAGATCACTGAACAAGTGTAGCCTGCGAGCCCTGGTCATATATTGTATTCCTTATTATTGAGTGAGCAATAAAAGGTTGGGACGTTATCCTATAAACATTGTTAGCTTGTGTATGTGGCTTGTTTATACAGACTGTGCTTGTGTGACTGATAGGTTACTGACTAATTGGGCAAACAAGTGCATCACAAGGATGACATAGACGCGAAAATAATAGTATCAGATTGTGCACCCTGTGACAATTGGTATCAGAGCTTCGTTAGAGAACGATAGTGAACAATACTATTCGGATCAATGAACTGCAAGAGATGTTACAGGCGTTGGAAACTTATGTGGGCATGCGGTTGGTTGGTGAAGAAGGTTCGCTGGCGGACCAGTTCAGAGCATCATCTGCTCTACTAGAGAACCTTCATTCTGAAGTTGTTGAGCATGTCGTGGAGTTTAACAAAAAGTTGGATGACATGGCTCTTGACGTGTTAGCTGTGACGAATCGGATCCTTGAAGTTTCTAAACAATTCAAAAGAATGTCTGAAGACATGGAACTAGTCAAACGTGTTGTGGCTGGTGTTTCAGCGAGCGGAGATGGACACCACCAGAAGTTGCGAGTATCTGAACCTCCTTTGGAGGCAGTCGAAATGCCAAGGAATTGGAAAATTTCTTATGGGACATGGAGCAATATTTTGTGGCTGCCCACATCCTAGACCGAGAGAAGGACACAACAAGCATGTACCTGACAGAGGATGCAAAGCTTTGGTGGCGAACTTGGACTAAGGATGACGTGAGTGCGGGCAGGCCAAAGATTGAGACGTGGGAAGTTTTCAAGATGGAATTGAAGGATCAGTTCCTGCCTCTTAATACTTTGTGGTTGGAAAGAGATACCTTGAAGCACTTGAAATAGACGGGATCTGTTCGGGAGTATGTGAAGGAGTTTAGTTTTTTAATGTTGGACATCAAGAACATGTCCGAGGAAGACAAATTGTTCAATTTCATGTCGGGTTTACAACAATGGGCGCAAACTGAATTGCGTAGACAAGGTGTCAAAGACTTGCCTATAGCAATTGCAATGGCTGAAAGTCTGGTGGACTACAAATATTCTGGTCCCAATGCTGCTGATGGAAAGAAGAAGCAGATGGGTAAGAAAGAAAAGGGCATTTCTAAAGATTACAAGAAGGACAAGAAGTTCAAGAAAGATGGTGACAAGCAGTCCAAGCCTAAAAGTGATGAACAGTCCAAGGACAACAAGAGCAAAGGTTTCTTCATATGTAGAGGTCCCCATCAGATGAGGGAATGCCCAAAGAAAGAGAAAGTGAATGCCCTGGTTGTAAATGACTCGAATGATGAAGGAACGTCAGATGGTCCAAGAATGAGCCCCTTGCAACTGTTGGGTGCTTTGCAGACCCAAAAAGTAAAGACACCTACTCCACGTGGACTGATGTATGTGTCAGTGGTTGTTAATGGCCAGGAAGTGATGGCCATGGTAGATACTGGTGCTACCAACAACTTCGTTGCAGAGAGGGAAGTGGACAAACTGAAGCTGAACTTGTAGGAGAACGCAAGTAAAATCAAGACTATGAATTCTGAGGCCAGACCAATTCATTGCACAACAGTGGCGGATTTGAAGGTTGGCCCGTGGGAAGGAAAGTGCAGCTTGATGGCTGTTCCTTTGGATGATTTTGATCTCATCCTAGGAATGGAATTTTTGATGTCGGCTAAATGTATGGTGATGCCTCATCTTGGTGGATTGATGATCACAAATGAGAAGATGTTAGGATTTGTGAATGCTATATACCCAAATTTGGAGAAGAAGGAGGGCAAACAGAAGACTGGTTTGTTATCTGCGGTGCAGCTTGAGTCTGGGCTTAAAAGAGGCAAAGAAACATACTTGTGTGCTTTGATCGAATCAAGCCTAGTGTAGCCCAAGAGGTGCCAGATGTTGTTGCTAAGTTGCTGGATGATTTCAAGGATATAATGCCTCAAGAACTGCCAAAGACCCTTCCTTCAAGGCGTGTTGTTGATCATAAGATTGAGTTGGAGCCGGGTGCAAGACCCCCTGCTCAAGCCCCTTATAGGATGGCGCCTTCTGAGTTGGTAGAGTTGAGAAAGAAATTGACAGAGTTGCTAGAATCTGGGTTTTTGAAACCCTCCAAGTCTCCTTATGGTGCACCTGTGTTGTTTCAAAAGAAACAAGATGGCTCGATGAGGATGTGCGTGGACTACAGGGCATTGAATAAGGTGACTATTAAAAATAAGTACCCTATTCCTAATGTCGCTGACTTATTTGATCGTCTATCCCGAGCCAAATACTTTATGAAGTTGAACTTGAGAGCTGGGTATTGGCAAGTGAGGATTGCTGCTGGTGATGAAGCCAAAACATCTTGTGTGATAAGGTATGGTTCATACGAATTCCTTGTAATGTCGTTTGGCCTAACCAATGCCCCTGTTACATTCTGTAATCTTATGAGCGATGTGCTTTATGAGTATCTAGATAGATTTGTTGTTGTTTATCTAGACGATATAGTTGTGTATAACGAAACACTAGATGGTCATGTGGAACATCTAAGATTAGTATTTCAAAAATTGAGGGAATATCAATTATATGTCCAAAAAGAGAAGTGTGAGTTTTGTAGGGCAGAAGTAATGTTCCTTGGGCACTGGATTAGCCAAGGACGTGTCAGAATGTACGAGAGGAAAGTCCAAGCTATTATTGAATGGACTGCTCCTACAAAAGTTACTGATTGAAGATCGTTTTTGGGACTAACGAACTATTACAGAAAGTTCATTAAGGGCTACTCGAAGAAGGTGGCTCCTTTAACTGATTTTCTGAAAAAGAATTGTAAGTGGGATTGGACAGTGGGGTGTCAAGAGGCATTTGACAATTTGAAAGTGGCAGTGTCGTCTGAGCCGGTGTTGAGACTCCCTGACTTTGAAATTCCTTGTGAGGTACACACTGATGCATCAGATAGAGCTATTCGCGGGGTACTAGTACAAGATGGTCACCCAATTGCCTATGAGAGTCGGAAGCAGAAGGACGCTGAGCAGCAGTACAGTACTCATGAGAAAGAAATGACTGCAGTAGTGCACTCTTTGGAAACATGGAAGCATTATCTACTGGGCACGAAGTCTGTGGTGATGACTGACAATATTGCCAACACCTACTTCAAAACTCAGAAAAAGCTGACTCCGAAGCAGGCACGTTGGCAGGAGTTTTTGGCAAATTTTGATTTTGCGCGGGTACATAAGACATGCTTGCAAAATTCAGTGGCTGATGCATTAAGTCAAAAAGTTGTCCAGGATTTCGTTGCTGCTCTCATTGTGGTTGAGGCCGAGTACCTGGACAAGATCAAAGAACAGTCCCTAAATGATACTATTTACCAAAAACTTCAGACGCAAGTACATGAAGGTTTGGTTCGAAGATATTGGATTGAAGATGATTTGCTATATGTAAAGGGCAGTAGGTTGTATGTCCCTAGTGGAGGGGGTTTGAGGAGATAGATCATGCATGAGACGCATGATACAAAATGGGCTGGTCACCCAGGCATAGAAAGAATGTTGATGTTGCTGTCTTGTTCATACTACTAGCCCAAGATGGAGAACGACGTGGAGGCGTATGTCAAGTCTTGTCTCATGTGCCAAGTAGACAAACTTGAGAAAAAGAGTGAAGCAGGCTTGTTCAAACCTCTTCCCATTCCTGACAGACCTTGGCAATTAGTGTCAATGGATTTCATTTCTAGTTTGTCGAAGGTTGATGGAATGAGATCAATTTTTGTTGTGGTTGATCGATTTTCCAAGTATGCGGTGTTCATCCTAGCAGCCCATGCTTGTATAGCAGATGTGGCTGCTGGATTGTTTTTCAAAAATGTTGTGAAATACTTTGGGTTGCCAGAAGATATCATAAGTGATCGAGATACGCGGTTTACGGGTAGGTTTTGGACAGTTCTATTTGGTTTGGTTGGGTCTGAATTAAAGTTCAGCACGGTGAATCACCCTTAGACAGATGGTCAGACTAAGAGGATGAATCAGTTGCTCGAGGAGTATCTGCATCACTATATTACTGCAAGTCAGAAAAATTGGCTGGAGTTGTTAGAGCCAGCTCAGTTTTGCTATAACTTGCATCAATCTTCTGCAACGGGTATGAGTCCCTTTGAGCTGAGCATGGGTTTTCAACCAAGGACTCCAAACGATGTGGCTATGCAGCGTACAAGAGGTAATTGTCCTGCTACCTATCGTTATGCAAGGGCTAGAACAGAGTTGCTTGAGGAGGCACGAGGCAGCCTAAGCAAGGCAGTAAGAAGGATGAAGAAGTATGCGGATGCACATCGAAGGCCGCTCGAATTTAAAGTGGGAGATATGGTGTTGTTGAAACTGACACCACAAATATGGAAGAAGATCAGTAGTAAGACTGTGCATAGAGGATTAGTTCCAAAGTATGACGGCCCATTCGAAGTGCTAAAGAAAGTTAGAGCTGTGGCTTACAGACTGGAGCTTCCAGACAGATTAAAGGTGCATCCACCTTTCCATGTAAGTTACCGTAAGTTATTCCAACAAGGATTGCTTGATGCTGGCAGAAAGCAAGCCAAGAGGGCTCCGCCAATGATCAGAAATCAGTTTGATAAAGATGTTGAAAAGATTTTGGTTCATAGGACTGAAGGTATGAGCAAGAAAAATCGAAGGACAGACTACTTGGTACATTGGAAAGGGGAAGATGAGGTAGACGCGAGTTGGGAAAGAGATGTGACGTTGTGGCAGTTTTAGAAATAAATTGCAGATTATTGGGCACACCCACCGACGAGGACGTTGGGCTCTTCTGGTGGGGGTGGTTTATTAACCCCTTAGTGGGTTGACATAGGCATGGCATGCGGGACGCCCAGATAGCATGTGAAGCCAAGCCTTGGCACTCATATGTGGGGCAAGGCGTGTGCGTACAGCAGTGTGCAGCAGCGTGCGAAAGCAATCGACATCCAAGGGCGCTGGGCGCACATGGTTGGCAAACGAGCTTGGCACCTAGTCATTTGAGTCAATGAGCAGCGTTGTGCAGCAGTGGGCGACATTAGGCAGCAAGTTAGGTCATTGTGCAGCAAATGGGCTATGTCAGAAACTAACAAATATACATGGTTTGCATTATACTTCCTCAGACAGGTCTGATGTCTAGTGCTAGCAGTTTGGAAATTTTAATAAGTGCTACTATAGGGGACGGTGCTCCGTGAAGGCCACCCGGGTCCATGGACAGGTGTGACGCCCCCAAAATAGGTATACATCACCTATTCTGAGTCGCCAAAAATATGGTACAAAATTTAAATACAACTTAATTATACAACTGTCGTGTAAAATACGACAAAACATAAGCTGTGAGTTTAAATACAACACTTTCTTCTAAACAGGATTCAAACTCAAAATAAGTTCTCAATACATTTACTCTCACACTATTTCATAGAATAGTGAGGACTACTAATGCTATCATCTGAACCGTCACTCTGTTCCCCGACTAGTCCCCGCTACGTTTTCATTTCCTGAAGAGAACAATGAAAACAAAAGGGTGAGCTCAACTAGCCCAGTAAGAAATATTATGACTAATATAATGCAGAATAAATTATCATTAGCCTTCAATAGTGTTAAACTGATAAAATATAACAAACATCAAGTTTAACTGTAGCGGAACAAGCAACCCATTAGAAGAGTCAAGTAGAGAATAAAATCTACTATCTTCTATGATTTAAAAGGTTTTTCATGATTTTTATCGCTGGGAATCAGCTTAATAAATAATTCACATCATCCCTGCACTACGGCCAATGATATTCTTTAGTATCACGACCACAATTATTCATGCCCTATAGGCCAAGAATATTTGTGTATTCATTAATGGTCATGATCATGCCAACCACTGTCCATCAATGCACTACGGGCCAATTAAGACTTTTACCACATCATTTGTAACATTACGGTCATGATTATACCGAATAATCCCTGATCATAATCATACCAAGTCCATCTATGCACTACAGGCCACATATGACTTTCAACAGAATATAAACATGAGGATGATGACAATGATATAAGAATTCAATAAAATAAGTTCAAGAATTAATTTATCCAGGAACCAATAACGTCTAAATTGTCAACATGATACTGCTTTGTGGAGTAAAATTCAAGAACGCTCAGAAGAATATTTCCATGAAAAGATACTGGATGAAGCGCAAATACCAAGGATATTCCACTAATTTCATGGAGTATAAAAGTCAAAACTTTAACCAACTGAATATAATAAAGAATGGAATAACAAAAGAAATCACCATGCATGCGATAAACCGCACAGATAGGTTATTCCAACAGGAAAATAAATAATAGAACCAGGTCATGCGTAAACGCACCGACAGGATATTCCGACAGAATAATAAATAATGGAAACAGGTCCGGCGTAAACGCACAGACAGGATATTCCGACAGAATAATAAATAATGGAACTAGGTCCGGCGTAAACGCACAGACATGATATTCTAACAGAATAATAAAGAAAGGAAAAATAGAGGAATTTCACCAAGTATAGGGTAGCCCGTGTATACAGGTTATTCCAACAGAATAATAAAGAATAGAATAACAGAATTTCTCTTCATAAATAAGAAAGAAAGAAAACTCTTTACGAGTACAACAAATAATATCCCTTACTGTAAAAGAAACTTGATATCGGAGTAGTGAAGTAGCAGAATACTTTTCTTCTTTCTCTCTATAGTTTCTCTCTCTAGAGTTTCAGTGAATTCGTAAGAAAATAATGAAGGAATGAGCTTCTATTTATAGAAAAATAGACTGCATAGTAACTTACTCATGAACGGTCTAGATTGATTTATTTTAATCTGACGGTCCATATTTAAAGTAAAATCTTTTAAATAAAAAACGAATAACTTTATAAAAGATTTTACTATGCAAATACTATGCAGGCACTATGCAAATACTATGCATAATAAAATATAATATATTCTAATTATTGTCTAATAAAACAGATAACTTTATAAAAGTATTCTGTTTTATATAAAAAGATTTTATTATTAGCCTAATAAAACGAATAACTTTATAAAAGTATTCTGTTTTATATTAAAAGTTTTTCTGTTTTATTACATTAATAATACCAATAAAACAAAACTGAGTGACTTATCACGTAAGCATCAATAATCAATACCGTGTGCTACTATGCAACCATGCGTATTACTGTACTTTTACTACCGAGTAGTTCAATAGTATTAATGGTAAAACTTCCGCCGTTATTTTCATAAAGTATTTTTATCGTTTTCTCAATCCGACAATAATTCTGTTGTGGGGTCCACCATTGATTGTGTCGTCGTACGAATATTTCCTATTAAAACGAATATTTCCCGACCAATCGAATATTATATAGCAATTTGCGTACTTTGCAAAATTTATAAATATTATCCACAACTATAATATTATATCAATTTCACTCCATAATATTCAAAAATGATATTTATAAAAAATTCATCTTTATTTATAAAAGTTGGGGTCTTATAGCAGTTGCCATGGGTGATGAATGCTGGACGTTGGGACATTGTTGGGCTCCCCTACTACAATGTCTAACATAGGATTGTGGCTTTGGATCGAATCAAAGACTTGTTCATGGGCTGGGCATGAACGAGCAAGAACGTTGCTGAGCGCGACATCGGTTGGGCATGGCATAGGCGTGCGCCTAACATGTCAAGGCGTGGCATGGGCGGAGCCCAGCATGCAACAAGGCGAATGCATGTGGACAGACGTATGGACTAGACGTGCACAACAAACTTGGACAACACCTTGGGCAAGTGTTGGGCTAGTGAAAATTTGTGGACCAAATGGACAGCATCTTGATGCAACAAGATTGGGCAACATTGTGGGCTGAGATGTCAACAATGTGGGCTGACACACTGATGAGTGAAGGACATCAAAAGGTAGGCTGACACTGTGGGCAGTTAAGGACCGGATGATTGGAGCAAGGCCAACTGACAGGAAGTTATGGGCAGTTACTGGCAGTCAACCTCCATGCACATGACTAGCATGTCTCCAGCCAGTTGCATATCATGGGGGCGCCTAACACCTGCTGGTGGGCGGTTAATGGGCAGTTGCACATCATGGGGTGCACACAGCTGCTAGTGGGCAGTTGAGGAACAGTTGATGGGCAATTTGCACATCATGGGACGCACACAGCTGCTAGTGGGCAGTTGGCAGGCAGTTGTTGATTCAAAATGCTGGTTTCCTATTGGTTCTGAATGACCTAGCAGTTGGGGGTGTCAACTGCAGCCTAATGTGTATATATATGTGTAGCTAAGGGCTTGGCAAGGCATGTGAGATCACTGAACAAGTGTAGCCTACGAGCCCTAGTCATATATTGTATTCCTTGTTATTGAGTGAGCAATAAAAGGTTGGGATGTTGTCCTGCAAACATTGTTGGCTTGTGTGTGTGGCTTGTTTATACAGACTGTGCTTGTGTGACTAACAGGTTGCTGACTGGTTGGGCAAACCAGTGCATCACAAGGACATAGTCGCGAAAAAAATAGTGTCAGATTGTGCACCCTGTGACAGTAAGTATCATGCAATCCAATAAGTTGTTATCAAACAACCCCTAAGACCAATTTTTTTTATATCTCAAATTATAATCAATTGAAACATTTTTTTAATGGATGGAAATAAACAATCATTATTTAGGATTAAATTAAAATAACAAATTTAAAATTTGTGAAATTTTCAAATAAAAATCTTTTTACGTATTAAAAATAAGAATTTATAAAATTATTATTTTCTTATGTCAAAGTATAAAACAAATTCAAACGTCAAAGTAAATTTCAAAAATTTTTAATTTAAAGGTTTTAAATAAATTCGTTAACCCTAATAAAAATAAATAAATATATATATATAGGAGAAGGATCCTGTCCGAAGTCCGAACAGTGTTAAAATGCGGACTTTTAAATTATTATTTTTTTTGCTCTTTTTTTTAAAAAACAACTAAAAAAAAGTTTAATATTTTATGGAACTGAAATTTTTACATAATACAGTGTTTTGGGTGAGATTTGGATACATATAACAAAACAGGTCTGTACAGACTAAAAAGTTTAATATTTTATAGAACTGAATTTTATTTTTTAGTTGTTTTAAAAAAAACAAAAAAAAAAGGTTCGCATTTTAAGAAAATGCGGGAGTCCGGATAGGAACCGGACCCTATATATATATAATCTAAGATTTATTGCCTCGGTTAGAGCGATAGGCCTTTCCCTTGCTACAATAACTAAATGATACATCAACTATGAATTTGAAATTATCTTAAAATAATTTTAGTTAGCCTAATTAGATCTTAAATTTTAAATACACGAAATATTTTTTAAGGATAAATTTGAATTTAAAATGTCTATGTTATTATTTCTTGTTTGTGCTATTATGATTTTTTCTCATCTCCCAGTTTACTAAGTTATATAGGATTAATATTGACATTTTATAAAATAATATATTTTTACATTCAAAATCTCTATGAATTTAAATGAATTCCATGAAATTTGAGTTAAAAAAATCTCATATTAACTTTGAAAAAAGTTGATATTATATTTTGCGACGCTCCCAAATTCGGATCTACCTGAAAACCCAAATCCGGTACGTTATGGTGCTTCATTCCATACATTTACCTCTATATACTTAGGCCATATTTGTTTGCAAGTATTATAATCCTGGGATTATAATACATGAGATTATAATGGAAAGATTATTAATATTAGGATTAAATAGTCATACTCATGTATTTATTTTTTATGGAAATATTCATAGGATAACTTAAAATAATCTCATTTTATGTTTTTTTAGGATTAATTTAATTATTGGATTAAAAAAATCGTTTGGACTATTATACCCTAACTAATAATAACATATTTTAAAATTATTTATACATAAAAAAATAATATTTACTAATTATATATACACCTCCACCCCCACTCCCACCCCCCAAAAAATAATATTTTTTAATTATGTATACACTCCCACCCTGCCCACTACCCACCCCCAAAAAATAATATTTATTGATTATGTATACATCCTCCCACCCCCCACCCCACCCCACCCACCCCACCCTTACCCTTACCCTTACCCCCAACCCCACCCCACGCTCACACCCACCCCCACCTCCACCCAAAAAAAATAATATTTTCTGATTATGTATACACTCCCACCCCACCACACCTTATCCCCCCACCAAAAAAATAATATTCAATGATTATGTATACACCCCCACCCTCCACTCGCCCCAAAAAAATAATATTAAGTGATTATATATACTCACCCCAACCCACACCCCCACCCCCACTCCCCCAAAAAATAATATTTACTGATTATGTATACAACCCCATCCGCCCAGCCCCACCCACCCACCCCACCCCACCCCACCCCAAAATGATATTTACTTATTATGTATAAACCCACCCTGCCCAACCCCTAGCCCCCACTACCCCCCCCCAAAAAAATTTAATAATAATATTTTCTGATTATGTATACACCCCCACTCGCCCATCCCCTACCCCCCACCCCCCATCCCCTACCCCCACCCTCCACCCTCCACCCTCCACCCTCCACCCTCCACCCTTCCTAAAAAAATAATATTTAGTGATTATATATACACCTCACCCCCACCCTGCCCACCCCCAACCTCTCTCCCCCCTGCCCCACCCCCCAAAATAATATTTAGACTTTATACTAGTAAGTTTTAAGTTGCCAATAATAATAACAGAAATTGCAAGATATTATGGTCATTTTAGAAAAAAGATTGAGGTTAATTTTGTCTAACAATTTTTAATCCCAAATGGTAGGGATTATAATACCAGGTAGAACATGGTATTAAATAATCTCACATCTTAAGCTATTTTATAATTCCAAGACTAATAGTCCCAAGCTCAAATTTAAAAACAAACAAGACACTTGGGATTAATAGTCATATCCCAAGTGTAATTCTTGCAAACAAGCATAGCCTTAAGGTATAAATATACCTTCACAATATAACAATAATTGTTCTCAAATCCCAGATTCTATTACCTTAAAATATTTAATTCCTTACAGATAATGATAATTACATTATTCACTACTTACAAGTGTGACTTTCATCTGTCACAACAGATACATAAAAGTTTAACTAATAATGCTTCAGGTCGATGACTTGATCTCTTCCTTCCATCATCATTGGTTCCCCCTCTAGCTTTGCTGAAAATATTTTTTATTTTTAAAAGCAATGGTGAACATTCAATTGCTCAGCAAGTTATAGCAGTTGAAGAACAACAACATTAAGAATCAAATATTCTTTCTTTAGAAAACTTTAATAACTGTACAATAGTTATGAAGCAGCTTGAATAAACAAGAATAATTTAGATTCCTATCATTTAAACACATCGCTAACATATATCTTCTCATAACTATAACCAATAATACTTCTAATACTCAACCTAATCATACACTAATACATATGTGAAAAGAATCACCTTTTCGACATATATATACATAAACAACACACATATACTTTAAACTTAATTATTATCTTATCATTTGATCAACTGAAATAATCAGTATACACTTCTCCTTACACCGTTCATGTCTTCACAGAACTATAACACTTAAACAATTCAAAAACGGAACATTTTATCTTGCAAGTACGTAGGTACAGACAATTAGCACATAGCACAATAGATTGATAAATATCTTGTACAAATATAAAACATTTGCACATAGATAACAACTTGCTCATTTACCACATTTGAGTAAGTTAAAGAAACTTTCACAGAGTAATATCATGTACAGGTTAGGAAACTTGCCTTAAGCGTTGCTTAGAACCTTACGCTATATCGTTCTTCAAAGGCCCTAAATATCATATAAGGACAACACTTCCATTAATTACATAAAGACGTTAATTATCGGCTTACGTTAACTTTATTCATTTCTTTTATATCTATGTCGTTAGACTCGTAATACTTCTCTTAACATTGTTTGTAGTTGAGACTTAAATCCCAAAGTCACTCTTTATGTCTTTTGTTGGAAGATTGCATATTTAAATTTGATGTTGAAAGTAAATATTCATGATTATATGTAAAGTCCTTCAAGAAATATATGTACAAGGACTTAGTGGTAGATCAAATTTGTTAGGTTGATCTAAGCTTTTAATGTTTATCATTCTGTAAATGAATGTATAGATGAAGAGATCAAAGCTGTTAGGTTGATCTATATCTTGAGATGTAATAGATAGGCTTCAACAAAATCGTAGTCTATCAAGCTGATCAAGAGATTGTAGAAGCCAAGGCAGAATCGTAGAGCATCGAAATCGTAGTGTGTCTGCCATGAAGGGCCTCTCCCAGAATCGTAGAGTGGTTCAAACGGTTACCGAGCCAACTCGGAGATCGTAGTGTGCTCTCGAAAATGTAGAGTCTGCAAGACAAGCAAGTGAAGATTGTAGTGTGCCAGTCCTTAAGAGAAATCGTAGTGTTCTCGTTTGCTAGTATTAGATCAAGCATCAAGATGGCAAGACACCACGATCAGAATCATAGAGCATCATCTGCCTATGTCAGAAGTATCGAGTCTTGCCTATTTGTTTAAGGATAAATCCCAACAAATGTGGAATGGATTATAAACATTGAAGTTCTCAGTAGTCTCAATGATACAAAAGATATCCTTAGTATATAACAAAGAAACGTATTGAAGAAGCTAAGGAAAATACTATGGGTCAGCAGAAAATACCTTTTCAGGTGTTAGGTGAGATAGCAGTCTGCTGTGTCAGTGGGCCAAACTGCTAATTAGAAGATGTGGAGAAAGTCTCCATCAAAACTCAAAAATGTCAAACGCATTTAATGCTACAACGGATGTCTTTAACTGATACATTTTCAAAGACCACATATATGCAAAACATCAGCAGATGATTAAAGAAAGCAATCATTTGAACTAAAACGTTGAAGAACACTCAAAGCTCAACTCTACGATCTGAAAAGAGAAAGCTTGCTCAGCTACTCAGTTCTTTCGAACAAGAGCTTAACGGCAACTGAGTAGCACCATTCAAGAACTAATCAACTACTATCAAGTGAAGTAAGAAGTTCCAAGTCAGAAGGACTTGAAGAGTTCTAAGTGAATTGTGAAGAACCAAGTCTGCTGGACTTGAAGAGTTCAAAAGTGAACTGAGAAGTACCAAGACTGCTGGTCTTGAAGGAATATGTGAGATTCAAAAAGTGTAAAAGATATTCTTAGTGGATTTCTTACTCGAGGAGTAGAAGAGTGGACTAGGAGCTTTAAGTGCTCTGAACCACTTAAAATTATTGTGTCTCTTACATTCGTGCTATAACTGCCATAACTGTTATAATTGCCTCACTCTCATTAACTCAATATATCTTTAAGGAAGAACGAACAAATCTTAATTCCGCTGTGTTTGAATCATTATTAAAACTAACAAAGTATTTCGAAAAGAATTTAAAATATCTATTCAACCCCCCTTCTAGATAACTATTGTGCCTCCGGGAACTAACAATTGGTATCAAAGCAGGTTCTATCAAGTAGCCTACAAAGCTTAAGTAGATCCAATGGCACATCTGATAAGTAAATCAAAGACTGGAGGAAGCAACAAGCCACCTATGTGCAACAAAGACAAGTTCACCAACTGGAAAGTTCGCATGCAAGCATACATGGATTCAATAGACGAAGATCTATTTGAAACTGTTCAGAATGGGCCCTACATTCCTAAAAAGCTTGCACCAACTACAGACGACCCAAACAGAACTCAGATCAAGATCAAAGAAGAATGGACAGACAACGAAAAGAAAATTGTTCAACTCGTCAAAAAGGCCAAGAACATTTTGTTCCAATCTTTAGAAGATGATCTGTTCGAGAATGTGGTCAATAGCAAAACAGCAAAGGAGATATGGGAAGCATTGCTCATCATGCATGAAGGAACAGAAGAAGTCAGAGAAAATAAGCAATCTCTCCTGACTCAGCAATATGAGATGTTTGCACACGTTCAAGGAGAAAATGGCACTTCCACTTACGAAAGATTCAATGTACTACTCAACTCTCTCCGAGCTTATGGAATGATCTATCCAAATAAAGATCTAATCATAAAGTTCATGAGAGCTCTACCTAGCAAGTGGGATTCCAAAACCACTTCCATCAGAGAATTAAAGAATCTCCATGAAATGACTGTTCAACAGTTATACGACAACCTTCTTACATATAAACTGGAGCTGACTCAACGAGCAGAAACTCTATCTGAAGGAAGAAAGAAGGATAAAGGGGTTGCTCTCAAAGCAATTGACAACATCTCCAAAGTCAATATTGAAAATGACTCTGACTACGACGAAGATGATGATGAGGACTTTGCAATGTTGGTGAAAAGACTCAGAAGGTTCATGCGTCAACGAAGAATCAACAAACCAAAGAAAGTCAACAACTAAAGTAGCCAGGGCCAGATAAATGACCTATGCTACAATTACAAAAAGCCTGGCCATTTCATTGGAAACTGTAACAAACCTCTAAGAGAAGAACTAAAGAAGAAATCACATTCAAAGAAGGAAATTAAAGGCGACAAAAGGCCTTAGAAGAAAGACAAAGGTCTTGTAGCTGGAGAATCATGGAGTGACTCAGACAATGTAACGACCCCAAAATTCACACAATTTAATTATCGATTTCGGTCGTTAATAATACATTCAATCTCTAATGTTACATCATCAAACGATAATACAACCATTGAAATTTGTGGAATAATTAAAATTTTCTATTATAAACTATCCTCGCTCCCAAAACCTTCAACCTTTACATCTAAATATCTCAGAATCATTTTAATACTACATGAGTTTTCATCGCAAAATGATATTATAAATCAACATTAATACATCATTCGGAACCTTAAACATGGCTCAAATAATACTAACACAACCAAAGTGTATAAATCTTCAAGTATCACATCTGATTCATGTCTTTCAAGTAATACATAACTTTACCTTGAATCTTGAACCTGCAAAAATGGTTATTTGCAAGGTTGAGCTCGACAGCCCAGCAAAATCTAACAATTTTAATGCATCACGTAGCATATAATAACATGCTCAACATACATCTCTTAAACATTGAACTATCATAACATACAGGCTACAGTTCATATAACAATTATAAAGATTGAGTTCCTTACTCAATCAGCATGCTTTACTCAATCAACGTAGTCATAAGTTGACTTTAACGTTTCATGCTTTCAATATAAATATAACACATCATGTTATTTGCAATAAAGACTTAAAACAGCTAATCATCAAGTTCACGTAGCAAATAGGAACTGAAAGACTTGCCTTGATCGTTGTTTACCAATAACAGTTTAACAACTTACAATTATCTGCACCACGTGCCCTACACAATTATATAATCATACACAATTATATAATCATACACATCAACTATTAGTCACATAGTCATGCATAGTAGCTATAATGTAAACTTTACTCTACATCTCATAATTCTTCCTATTATCAATACACAATGTTCAATTTGATTGTGTTAACTTTTAACTTATATCTCACTATATTTTATACTCGAAGTTCATTTAAGTGCTTAAGTCTTTCTATGAATCATTATTAGTTTTATATTAACCCTATTCCATATCTTATAATATTCATTTCAGAATCACAAGTGTACAATTCACAACACTTATTCATTGTTCATTAAGTTTCTTAAATCATACATATCATTTTCACAACTTACTAACTTGACATTTTAGAGTTACTAACCATATGATACTATTCTGTTTTAACCTTGTCATTACATGTTTGACACATTAACATAACATTAAGCTAAGTTACAATGAATATTCAAAGTCTGCAGAAGTAGTAGACTTCACTGTCTGTGACAGGGTACTGGCGCGGCCGCGCCAGTTTTATACTGGATTGCAGCGCGCCCGCGCGATGCATCAGTTTCAGTTTTGCAGAACGTGATTCAACACAGTTTTTAGGCCAACTAACACGAATTTCACCCACCAACACAGTAATAATAACATGTAAAAATGGTATAGAACTATCACAAACATATTTGTGAACATATTCCACCAATTAAAACAATTTAACAACAATTTAAGCTAGGTTAATTTCTCAAATTCCATTTTTTCATATAAAACTCAATTTTTAATATTCATCCCAAAAATTATCACAGTGAATTCAATACTTGGCCAAATCACTCCATTCAAATTACGCTATGCTCGTTTCTTAACGAACTAACACAATCAAGCTTCAATTTACAATTTCACATACTAATTGGCCACCACAATTAATATTTTTCATGAACCATATGAAAATACATATACTGACATTATTTTCTTTCTACTGTCAACGAATTTAGCATACAAATTTCTTGTTTAAACACACACTCTAGCATTATATCACATATAATCATCATAACTTAGTTGCATAACAACAATTCGGAAGAAATAGAATTCACAGAGCGTAACAAAACTTTGCCGTGATACTCATAAACACATATAATATCAAAGTTTTGAACATACCTTCAAGTTAGCTTGCACAACCTTGCAATTGCAGACACTTTTCTCAGGTTTCACTCTCAAACTCTCTTAATTCTCTCTAAATGTTCTTCTCTCTTTTCTCAACAACTAGAATGCGTAAAAAGAAAACAAACTGATAGCTATACTGCGTAAAAATAAAACTGCTAATCCTTAATACGCTAAACTTAATAAGATACCAGTTACAAAACTAACGTGTGTGTGTGTGTGTGTATATATATATATATATATATATATATATATATATATATTTATTATTTTAATTTATTTTATTTAAATAAAAAAATTAGAAACCCAAAAGCCATAAGACTTTGTTTGGCAAAACCCTTTAAAATTAAAGACTTAATATATTTAAGCTATGTTTGAGTTAAATCAATTTAAAACTACTTTAATTATTTTAATAAATAATTTAGTTTATAATTTATAATCACATATTATTTATTTGGATCTCCATATCCAACATTAATCAATTAAATTAGTTACACACTATATTTTATTTAAATATACCATTTAAACAAATAACACAAAATTATAATTTTATTTAATAATTTAATACACCAATTTAAATTATTAAATTTAACAACAATATAACCTCTTATGTTATATTACAACTTTCTAAATTACAAATTAATTTAATTTAGAATATTATCTAATAAATTTAATTCATAAATATTTACTAATAATAACCACATTAATAAAATATTTATTTCATCAATTTAAACAATAAATATATCAAATAAATATTTATTATTACAATTTAAAATTTCGGATTGTTACATCCTTCCCTCCTTACAAGGATTCTGTCCCCAGAATTACAACTCCCTAAATTATAAATTAATTTAATTTATAATATTATCTAGTCATAAATATTTACTAATAATAACCACATCAATAAAATATTTATTTCATTTAATAAATATTTTAAATTATAATTACTAAAATCTTGGATTGTCACATTCTTCCCTCATTACAAAGATTCTGTCTCCAGAATCGAAAATACAGATTAAACAAATAACTCGGGGTACTATTAAACCTCATTTTCCTAATATATGAATATATATTTTTCTTCACACCAAATCACATATTTCAAAATATACATCACATACATATACATACTCAAATTCAAAACATCTCATGATAAGAATTTTAATTATTAAATTCCTATTTTAATAACTTATAACAATTCAGGTTATCACATCCTTTCCCCTTACAAGGATTCCGTCCTCGGAATCACCGAAACCGTACCTTACTCGATTTTCACCAAATATCTTTTCAAAAATTTATCGTTGAATATCTTCAACACATTACCTTAATATAGGTTTTATATTTCTTACCCCCACCAGTCTTGATAATAATTTTATTTTGTAAATTTTATTTCATAATTTCACTTGGACTCAATTATATTTTGAGTATTATATATTCTTTAACCCATTTATTTCTTTTCTAAGGATCATTATCATAAACACTCGGGATATTACATTCACCCCTTCTTCTAAGAATTTTGTCCTCGAAATTTTATTTATTACTCTTCATTCATTCAATCTATCAAAATAGATTTTACATTAATACTTTATTCATTCATTGAGTTCTATAACCACTTCTTTCCACAAAGATCTTTCTACAATTATTAAACTTTTCTATTAAAAGTTTAATATTATTCTTTGATAACTCATATCATTCTCACTTCAAAATCTATTTTCTCACTTATTCAACATACTCATCATTCAGTGTCGCATTCTACGACTTACTTCTTTCTAAGGAATACTTTCCTTTCCATATTCACTTCAAAATAACATAAATCCTCCACAATTACTCAATAATTGGGAAGCAATATGAATAACTCAGGATTTTAAAAGATTATCCAATCATGCTAAGGGGTCACAAGGCCTTGAACTACGTCCCCAGGTTATCAAGTATATCTCGACTTGAACCTTTAACAGTCATAAGACTATATGGACCTCCATACTTAGGGTGTTATGCCCTTCGTACAATGTATTGTGCACAAACATTTCAGCGCAAAGTATAAACTAAGCGTAACCTCTAATAAAAGAGTTATTCATCTCAGAATTTAGAGTGCAAGCATTCAACTGAGGGTCTAATGACCACGAACCATGTCCACAGTTATAAGTAATCTTTCAACTTTAACTTTAACAGTCATAAGACTGTAAGGACTCCACGTACTTAGGGGGATCAATCCTTCGTACAATATATTGTGCATAAACATTTCAGCGTAAAGTATAAACTAAGCGTAACCCCTAATAATAGGATTGTTCATCTCAGCTTTCCAACATCTAAATTCGCACCAAAACAATTTGATTTGGCATAACTTCTCAAGAAACTCTTGAATTTCAAGAATATTTTTCAATATTCGTCTAATTGAATCAAATAGCATAGACCTCTACAACAATTCGGACATCAACCGAAATTTACATATACATACATACATATGTATTTTCATATCGTAAAGAAATCTCAAAAATCTTTTTATGACGTCATGATACCGGACTGTATTTACAGTCCATTGAGGATTCTGTCATTTGGTGATTTTATCATACTACATCATACCATAGTGGTCTGAGGATCCTTAGATCACATCTAACACTAAGTAATACTGCATTGATGACTCCATCATTTTTATCATCTCTGCACCAGGTTCCATAATGCATTGATGATATATAAAATATATTTTGATATATTTCAAATCATTTTTGTCTAGCCGAAGCAATTAGCATAGACATACTAATAACGGTGTTGTTGTTAAAACTCATTGGTTCTATTATTTGATCCAATGTTTTTCAAGAAAAATAGAAGTGTAAACATTAGCACGAAGTCAATAAATTTCGAATGTCTAGCATAGCTAGTAGATTTAGAATATCCAAGTATCCATCAACTTCAATCTTTACTCCAATACTTCATTACTTAACCATTCTATCAATCTTCAACTTCATCAATGCTCTCTGTACTATAACCGTTTTCTACCCAATATAGTTCATCAAACTTACTACACATTGGAAGTTCAGGAACTTACCACAATAATATGAGTTTAAGAACTTATCCTAGTCAGACCATAGGCGTCCATTCGCTGAGGGGTTCAAAATATACCATATTATTATGAGTCACGAACTTACCATGTGCATTAGTTTTAAGAACCACACCTAATCCTAATATTATCTGACTAATCTTAATAGTTTCTAACTATCAAACATATACATGAGAAAAGAATCACCTTTTCACCACATATACATTGATAGCGCGACACCAACATTCCAATGATTATCAATGTGATAAGCTGAGTGCCAGCACAAAACCCTCACCCATACAAAGGTTTGTACAACTCAGCCACCACATGAGTCCTCAATTAAAATCCCACCTAACTTTATCTTGCTCATAACTTGCTCTGTGCTCGATACGAATTCCTCGTATCATATTATCTATAACTCCTCATGAGTTTATCTCGTATTACATTATAGTACAATATCTTTATAGCATCAAGCTATAATCATTCAAACATTACAGGCCATCTTTCTTTTATAACTTAAACAGATCACGTCGTGATCTTATTCTATAATCATCTCCCTTAAAATTCTTTTCTTAATTCGTGATCATTTTGTTTTACGATCCTCTTTCTTTTCCTTTTTCATCATTTACGACATTATTCGTTATCTTGACTATTGGAGTTAGGAAACTCTCATTTCTTATCTTTATATCTCTTCAAGATTCTTCTTTGAATCTTCTTGTTTATATAACAATTCTTCCTTTAAGAATTTCTAACTTCATTTACACCGTTCAACATTTCATTCAAGTTCTACATTTTCATCATACGTATCCATTTCTATACTTGGTACACAATGAGTCTCTACCAGTTTTAATATGGTACGTTGAGTGATTTCCCACAAATAACCAACAAACTAGGTTCCGAGTTGCTAGTTCGTATATACCTCCGCTCTATGAAGGAATCGTTTAGCCCAGATACCATACATCAACTACTAAAGAGTACAATTGTACCATACTTAACTATAACTTTTTATTCTTAACTTCCTTACCAATCTCTTCTTATAGACATTGTCTATTTTTTATCACCTTACATCCTTATTATTGGAGTTGGGTAACCCCACATTCATACTCCTTATAACTTTGTGAGATTCTTCTTTGAATCCTTTCACGCATGTTTTAATCCGTTCTTTAAAAATTTCTTAAATTACTTCTTATTGTTCAAACTCTACCTGAGCTTATTCTTTTATTATCTTCACCTTCCTTCTCTAAGGTTATAGCCTATGGTACTCCTACCTAAGGTTTATAACCTACAGCTTTGATACCAACTGTAATGACCCCAAAATTTATACAATTTAATTCTCGACTTCGGTCGTTAATAATACATTCAATCTCTAATGTTACATCATCAAACGATAATACAACCATTGAAATTTGTGGAATAATTAAAATTTTCTATTACAAATTATCCTCGCTCCCAAAACCTTCAACCTTTACATCTAAATATCTCAGAATCATTTTAATACTATAAGATTTTACATCGCAAAACGATATTATAAATCAACATTAATACATCATTCGGAACCTTAAACATGGCTCAAATAATACTAACACAACCAAAGTATATAAATCTTCAAGTATCACATCTGATTCATGTCTTTCAAGTAATACATAACTTTACCTTGAATCTTGAACCTGCAAAAATGGTTATTTGCAAGGTTGAGCTCGACAGCCCAGCAAAATCTAATAATTTTAATGCATCACGTAGCATATAATAACATGCTCAACATACATCTCTTAAACATTGAACTATCATAACATACAGGCTACATTTCATATAACAAGTATAAAGATTGAGTTCCTTACTCAATCAGCATGCTTTACTCAATCAACGTAGTCATAAGTTGACTTTAACGTTTCATGCTTTCAATATAAATATAACACATCATGTTATTTGCAATAAAGACTTAAAACAGCTAATCATCAAGTTCACGTAGCAAATAGGAACTGAAAGACTTGTCTTGATCGTTGTTTACCAATAACAGTTTAATAACTTACAATTATCTGCACTTCACGTTGTAAGACCCCGAATTTTATGAAATAAAAGTATTCAATTTTTCTTATAATTACAATTCAGTAAATGGTTAAATTGATAAAAGTTTAAAGTTATGGGTGAAATGTGATTTTTTTTTGAAAATAAGCAAGTGGTTATAAAATAATCATTGTTGTCGGGGAATATTCGTTTGGTCGTGGAATATTCTTTCTGTCGGGGAATATTTGTATGACGGCGCAACTATTTGTGGGCCCCATAACGAATAACTGTCGGATGAAGAAAACGACAAATTTGAGTTTTTTACAAATAACGGCGTAGTTGTTACCGTTAATACTGTTGAAATACCCGGTGATTAAAATACAGTAATACGCGTTATTGCACAGTAGCACACGGTATTGCACAGTATTTTTGAAATTATTGATTCTTACGTAAGAAGGCACTACTCAATAATTGTTACAGTAGTTATTATTCAATATTTTATTTATTGATTCAATAATTGCTGCGTTGATATTTTATATTATTGTTGTTTCAATAATTGTTGCTGCACAGTATTTTTCATTATCAGATCAATAATTCATATTATTTGAATAATATTATTAGATAACATTATTGGCAATGTCTAGAAAGTTCTGTCTAAGGAGAGGTTTGGTCACCTAATTGCGCGCCAGTAAGAAAAAATTCTTATTGAAAAGCCCCCTCTTTCCTGGGAACGGCCTGGTTGTCATAAATGTGATTCTGTAATATTATCTGTGAATAATTAATTATTGATTCATATGATAAGAAAATATTTATTTTATGTGGATATAAATGAGGGATATATTTTTGTGGTTAAAAATGAAGGAGTTAATGTTGAGGTGTTTTATCTGTATTTTTGTCGGAACGGATGTATTAAAAATCAAATTAGGATTTTTAAGATATTTTGCGTGGGTTATAATTTTTAATCCGACCGTTGGATCGTGATAATTTTTGGATATGTTATACATATATAAGTTGAGTATATGTCCACAAATTTTGAACCGTTAAAAATGAACGTATGATTTATTATGAATTTTACAAGATGACTGGTTCAGAAATTGTTGAATTTTCGGAGTTTATCATTTTGATAAAAAATTCTAGAATTGGTGGGCCCCACTTGTGATTGGTGAAGAAATGTACTGAATTATATTTCAAATGTGGTGGGTGGGAATAGTAGCAGGTAAAGCCATCAGGTTGCAGGTCAAGCCTACTAAAATTTTCCTATAAATAGAGGGCTAAGTTAGAATTGAAAATCACACCAGAAACATAAGCTTTCTCTCTTTCTCTCTCTATATTATGAAGCATATTTTATGAGTATTTAGATAATTTGAGAGTTTCTATTCAGTGCAAATTTCCTTCGGCTTTGCATTCCAATCAGAAATACTGCACTTTTGAGGTAAGGGATAGTAAGGGATTTTAAGGGTTGTTATGATTTTCAGTTTCGTAATTTTTCTGATCTTCAAAAATTTTGGAAAAATTTAAAATGATATTTTGATGAGTTTTATTGATTGTGTCCAAAAATGGTGATTTTTGGATGTATAGATTAAGAGTTATGAATTTTATGGGAAAAAACTATTTTAAAAGTAACCGCTTATAATTCCTTGTGGTTAACTCCAAAATTGATGAAATTTTTATTGGGAGTACATGTATATGATAGAAGTATACTCTGTAAATTTCAGAATTTTTGGACAAAAGTACAATTTTTGATAAATGTCTAAATATTCGACTGTTTTGGCCATATGAAAAATAGTAAATGACTTTTAAAAATTCTGAGAAAAATATATGTTCACTATGGGACTATATTATGCTAAATCCCAGAAAAGAAATATTTTTAGAACTGATTTGGTATTTTTCATGAAAATGGTCTAGTTATGAGTAAATGAATTAAATATGTTTTGTGAAGAAAGAAAATTAGAAAATAGGATTTTATGACTTGAGAATCCTATATGAGGTATATGCAGATTTTTGATGAGGGTTTTGATTATTGGTGATAAAATCTTATGAGTTTGGTATTTTAGAATGATTAAATGCATTATTTAGTAAAGTGTAAACAATTTAAATAAATTGTTTATAAGCTTAAGAAATATTATTCTTTCAATATCATTATACTGAAATACTGGTATGAATTTTATTGTGGAATTTTTACCTTTTTGTGTCGAGTTTACTATTTATGAGTTACTATTCACGAGTTACTATTCACGACAAAATTAGTTTCTTTTTCTAACCAAATTATAGTTGAGTTATGAATATTACTCTTGAGATTAAAATTATGTATTGATTATATTATTTTTATTATCATATATAACATTTTTATAATCCTGATGTTGAAATTCCCTTTCACTAGAGTGTAAAGATGGGTAGATTATTGGTATGATCATGACTAGGGTTCTCTTTGGCCTGTAGTGCAAAGTTGAATTGTGACTGGTATGATCATGACCACTGAATTTACAATTGAATATCTTTAGCTTAAGTGTAAAGATGAATTGATTAACATGGTTATAATTATGGTGTATATAAATTCTGAAATGATTATATATTTCTTTGAGATATTGATATATTTGGCCTGTAGTGCAAATATGAACTGTTGATGAATATATTTGGCCTGTAGTGCAAATATGAACTGTTGAGAAATATCTTTGGCCTGTAGTGCAAAGATGAATTGTTGATGAATATCTTTGGCCCGTAGTGCAAAGATGACATGTTGTTGAATATCTTTGGCCAGTAGTGCAAAGATGAACAGATGTTGAGATAAACATGACCAACTGGTGATACAAATGAATATCTTTGGCCGTAGTGCAAAGATAAAGTTATTAGTATGATTATGAACAGGAAATGTGATTTGGTGTAACCATGATCTTTGATGTTTCAGGTAAAGATAGGTGATGAAAATTATCTTCGTCCTGGATGAGAAGAGGAATTTAGAACTACAGTTATAATTATGAGTTATTCATATGATTGTGGACCAGAATTGTTGATTGATGTTACAGGGATAAAACATTGTTGATGGATTTTTAACATGGAGAAGATAATAGACTTTATAGTCTATTTGACTCTTCTAATGGATTGCTCGTTCCGCTGCAACTATGGTTGAAATTTTTATCATTTACCATATGTTCTAAATCTCTGATTTATTATTGATGAAGGCTATTAATAATTTAATTATCTTTAGTCATGATATTCTTTACTGAGCTAGTTGTGCTCACCCTTTTGCTTCACAATTCTTTTCAGGTAATAAGAGTGTAGCTGGGTCGAGCGGGGGTAACAAGGGAATAAAACAGTGGTCATCATTTAGTAGTTATATTTGGTGAAGAAAATAGGGTGAGGTGAACCTAACGTTGGAAGGGTGTTTTGTCACTATCATACAAGATGTCTAATGACATACAACCTCGTGTCATCATAAGACAGGGTTGTGCTCATCCACTTGCTGAGTATATACGAGCACTACCTATATAATCTTGGTGTTTGTTTGAAGTATAATTCTCAATTGGAGACAGTGGAGATAATGATAAGTCAAGAGAAGACTCACCATTGGGAAGAATATGATAGTAATCTTCTCGTTTTTCTTTGGGGTCTATTGGGTCAACCAAGGATAATTCTGTGGACATATGATATCTATCATAACTTGGAAGCATGGCCTCCCATGTATGAAGGTTTCCTTGAGCACTTCCCAAAAATTCTAATTTCTAAAGCAGTTTTTGACTATACCTTTATGTAAGTTGTCATTGTGAGGTGATGTCCACGGTTGGAACATGAGTCATATTTGGTATATATTTGTATCCAAACTCACAGCATATGTGTTGTTGTATTTTGCACGACAATTGTTGTAATAAAGTTGTAGTTGTTTTCTGTACCATGTATTTGGCGACTCAGAATAGGTTGGATGGAATGGACCTATTTTGGGTTCGTCATAGTTGGTATCAGTGCTTAGGGATATGGTCTCTGGCGGATATCGTGGAATATAACTAGGAGGGGTGAGATGAGTAAATCCTTCGCTAGTGTGTCCTACCTAAGCTTATTTGTTGGTCAGTCATAATATCGGGATATTATGTGATATGTTAATTTGTTCAATTAACCTTTATTTTGAAGCTGTATTCTAGAATGATATCTGAAATACAGGAGATGAGCAATGGAGAAATCATGATGATCTGAGAGATAGAATCTGAAATGAAAGCAAGGTATTCTCAACTCTTCGAAATACCAGGTACGTAAATTTTGGGGACGAAATTTTATAAGGAGGGGAGATTGTAAGACCCCGAATTTTATGAAATAAAAGTATTCAATTTTTCTTATAATTACAATTCAGTAAATGGTTAAATTGATAAATGTTTAAAGTTATGGGTGAAATGTGAATTTTTTTTGAAAATAAGCAAGTGGTTATAAAATAATCATTGTTGTCGGGGAATATTCGTTTGGTCGTGGAATATTCTTTCTGTCGGGGAATATTTGTACGACGACGTAACTATTTATGGGCCCCATAACGAATAACTGTCGGATGAAGAAAACGACAAATTTGAGTTTTTACAAATAACGGCGTAGTTGTTACCGTTAATACTGTTGAAATACCCGGTGATTAAAATACAGTAATACGCGTTATTGCACAGTAGCACACGGTATTGCACAGTATTTTTGAAATTATTGATTCTTACGTAAGAAGGCACTACTCAATAATTGTTACAGTAGTTATTATTCAATATTTTATTTATTGATTCAATAATTGCTACGTTGATATTTTATATTATTGTTGTTTCAATAATTGTTGTTGCACAGTATTTCCCATTATCAGATCAATAATTCATATTATTTGAATAATATTATTAGATAACATTATTGGCAATGTCTAGAAAGTTCTGTCTAAGGAGAGGTTTGGTCACCTAATTGCGCGCCAGTAAGGAAAATTTTTTATTGGAAAGCCCCATCTTTCCTGGGAACGGCCTAGTTGTCATAAATGTGATTCTGTAATATTATTTGTGAATAATTAATTATTGATCCATATGATAAGAAAATATTTATTTTATGTAGATATAAATGAGGGATATATTTTTGTGGTTAAAAATGAAGGAGTTAATGTTGAGGTATTTTATCTGTATTTTTGTCGGAACGGAGGTATTAAAAATCAAATTAGGGTTTTTAAGATATTTTGCGAGGGTTATAATTTTTAATCCGACCGTTGGATCGTGGTAATTTTTGGATATGTTATACATATATAAGCTGAGTATATGTCCACAAATTTTGAACCGTTAAAAATGAACGTATGATTTATTATGAATTTTACAAGATGACTGGTTCAGAAATTGTTGAATTTTCAGAGTTTATCATTTTGATGGAAAATTCTAGAATTGGTGGGCCCCACTTGTGGTTGGTGAAAAAATGTGCTGAATTATATTTCAAATGTGGTGGGTGGGAATAGTAGCAGGTAAAGCCATCAGGTTGCAGGTCAAGCCTACTAAAATTTTCCTATAAATAGAGAGCTAAGTTAGAATTGAAAATCACACCAGAAACATAAGCTTTCTCTCTTTCTCTCTCTATATTATGAAGCATATTTTGTGAGTATTTAGATAATTTGAGAGTTTCTATTCAGTGCAAATTTCCTTCGGCTTTGCATTCCAGTCAGAAATACTGTACTTTTGAGGTAAGGGATAGTAAGGGATTTTAAGGGTTGTTATGATTTTCAGTTTCGTAATTTTTCTGATCTTCAAAAATTTTGGAAAAATTTGAAATGATATTTTGATGAGTTTTATTGATTGTGTCCAAAAATGGTGATTTTTGGATGTATATATTAAGAGTTATGAATTTTACGGGAAAAGACTATTTTAAAAGTAACCGCTTATAATTCCTTGTGGTTAACTCCAAAATTGATGAAATTTTTATTAGGAGTACATGTATATGATAAAAGTATACTCTGTAAATTTCAGAATTTTGGACAAAAGTACAATTTTTGATAAATGTCTAAATATTCGGCTGTTTTGGCCATATGAAAAATAGTAAATGACTTTTAAAAATTCTGAGAAAAATATATGTTCACTATGGGACTATATTATGCTAAATCCCAGAAAAAAAATATTTTTGGAACTGATTTGGTATTTTTCATGAAAATAGTCTAGTTATGAGTAAATGAATTAAATATGTTTTGTGAAGAAATAAAATTGGAAAATAGGATTTTATGACTTGAGAATCCTATATGAGGTATATGCAGATTTTTGATGAGGGTTTTGATTATTGGTGATAAAATCTTATGAGTTTGGTATTTTAGAATGATTAAATGCATTATTTAGTAAAGTGTAAACAATTTAAATAAATTGTTTATAAGCTTAAGAAATATTATTCTTTCAATATCATTATACCGAAATACTGATATGGATTTTATTGTGAAATTTCTACCTTTTTGTGTCGGGTTTACTATTTATGAGTTACTATTCACGAGTTACTATTCATGAGTTACTATTCACGAGTTACTATTCACGATAAAATTGGTTTCTTTTTCTAACCAAATTATAGTTGAGTTATGAATATTACTCTTGAGATTAAAACTATGTATTGATTATATTATTTTTATTATCATATATAACATTTTTATAATCCTGATGTTGAAATTCCTTTCACTGGAGTGTAAAGATGGGTAGATTATTGGTATGATCATGACTAGGGTTCTCTTTGGCCTGTAGTGCAAAGTTGAATTGTGACTGGTATGATCATGACCATTGAATTTTCAATTGAATATCTTTAGCTTAAGTGTAAAGATGAATTGATTAACATGGTTATAATTATGGTGTATATAAATTCTGAAATGATTATATATTTCTTTGAGATATTAATATATTTGGCCTGTAGTGCAAATATGAACTGTTGATGAATATATTTGGCCTGTAGTGCAAATATGAACTGTTGAGAAATATCTTTGGCCTGTAGTGCAAAGATGAATTATTGATGAATATCTTTGGCCTGTAGTGCAAAGATGAATTGTTGATGAATATCTTTGGCCCGTAGTGCAAAGATGACATGTTGTTGAATATCTTTGGTCAGTAGTGCAAGATGAACAGATGTTGAGATAAACATGTCCAACTGGTGATACAAATGAATATCTTTGGCCGTAGTGCAAAGATGAAGTTATTAGTACGATTATGAACAGGAAATGTGATTTGGTGTAACCATGATCTTTGATGTTTCAGGTAAAGATAGGTGATGAAAATTATCTTCGTCCTGGATGAGAAGAGGAATTTAGAACTACAGTTATAATTATGAGTTGTTCATATGATTGTGGACCAGAATTGTTGATTGATGTTACAGGGATAAAACATTGTTGATGGATTTTTAACATGGAGAAGATAGTAGACTTTATAGTCTATTTGACTCTTCTAATGGATTGCTCGTTCCGCTGCAACTATGGTTGAAATTTTTATCATTTACCATATGTTCTAAATCTCTGATTTATTATTGATGAAGGCTATTGATAATTTAATTATCTTTAGTCGTGATATTCTTTACTGAGCTAGTTGTGCTCACCCTTTTGCTTCACAATTCCTTTCAGGTAATAAGAGTGTAGTTGGGTCGAGCGGGGGTAACAAGGGAATAAAACAGTGGTCATCATTTAGTAGTTATATTTGGTGAAGAAAATAGGGTGAGGCGAACCCAACGTTGGAAGGGTGTTTTGTCACTATCATACAAGATGTCTAATGACATACAACCTCGTGTCATCATAAGACAGGGTTGTGCTCATCCACTTGCTGAGTATATACGAGCACTACCTATATAATCTTGGTGTTTGTTTGAAGTATAATTCTCAATTGGAGACAGTGGAGATAATGATAAGTCAAGAGAAGACTCACCATTGGGAAGAATATGATAGTAATCTTCTCGTTTTTCTTTGGGGTCTATCTGGTCAACCAAGGATAATTCTGTGGACATATGATATCTATCATAACTTGGAAGCATGGCCTCCCATGTATGAAGGTTTCCTTGAGCACTTTCCAAAGATTCTAATTTCTAAAACAGTTTTTGACTATACCTTTATGTAAGCTGTCATTGTGAGGTGATGTCCACGGTTGGAACATGAGTCATATTTGGTATATATTTGTATCCAAACTCACAGCATATGTGTTGTTGTATTTTGTACGACAATTGTTGTAATAAAGTTGTAGTTGTTTTCTGTACCATGTATTTGGCGACTCAGAATAGGTTGGATGGAATAGACCTATTTTGGGGTCGTCACAGTTGGTATCAGAGCTTAGGGATATGGTCTCTGGCGGAGATCGGGGAATATAACTAGGAGGGGTGAGATGAGTAAATCCTTCGTTAGTGTGTCCTACCTAAGCTTATTTGTTGGTCAGTCATAATATCGGGATATTATGTGATATGTTAATTTGTTCAATTAACCTTTGTTTTGAAGCTGTATTCTAGAATGATATCTGAAATACAGGAGATGAGCAATGGAAAAATCACGATGATCTGAGAGATAGAATCTGAAATGGATGCAAGGTATTCTCAACTCTTCGAAATACCAGGTACGTAAATTTTGGGGACGAAATTTCATAAGGAGGGGAGATTGTAAGACCCGAATTTTATGAAATAAAAGTATTCATTTTTTCTTATAATTACAATTCAGTAAATGGTTAAATTGATAAAAGTTTAAAGTTATGGGTGAAATGTGAATTTTTTTTGAAAATAAGCAAGTGGTTATAAAATAATCATTGTTGTCGGGGAATATTCGTTTGGTCGTGGAATATTCTTTCTGTCGGGGAATATTTGTACGACGGCGCAACTATTTGTGGGCCCCATAACGAATAACTGTCGGATGAAGAAAACGACAAATTTGAGTTTTTACAAATAACGGCGTAGTTGTTACCGTTAATACTGTTGAAATACCCGGTGATTAAAATACAGTAATACGCGTTATTGCACAGTAGCACACGGTATTGCACAGTATTTTTGAAATTATTGATTCTTAAGTAAGAAGGCACTACTCAATAATTATTACAGTAGTTATTATTTAATATTTTATTTATTTATTCAATAATTACTGCGTTGATATTTTATATTATTGTTGTTTCAATAATTTTTGCTGCACAGTATTTCCCATTATCAGATCAATAATTCATATTATTTGAATAATATTATTAGATAATATTATTGGTAATGTCTAGAAAGTTCTGTCTAAGGAGAGGTTTGGTCACCTAATTGCGCGCCAGTAAGGAAAAATTCTTATTGGAAAGCCCCCTCTTTCCTGGGAACGGCCTGGTTGTCATAAATGTGATTCTGTAATATTATCTGTGAATAATTAATTATTGATTCATATGATAAGAAAATATTTATTTTATGTGGATATAAATGAGGGATATATTTTTGTGGTTAAAAATGAAGGAGTTAATGTTGAGGTGTTTTATCTGTATTTTTGTCGGAACGGAGGTATTAAAAATCAAATTAGGGTTTTTAAGATATTTTACGAGGGTTATAATTTTTAATACGACCGTTGGATCGTGGTAATTTTTGGATATGTTATACATATATAAGTTGATTATATGTCCACAAATTTTGAACCGTTAAAATTGAACGTATGATTTTTTATGAATTTTACAAGATGACTGGTTCAGAAATTGTTGAATTTTCGGAGTTTATCATTTTGATGGAAAATTCTAGAATTGGTGGGCCCCACTTGTGGTTGGTGAAGAAATGTGCTGAATTATATTTCAAATGTGGTGGGTGGGAATAGTAGCAGGTAAAGCCATCAGGTTGCAGGTCAAGTCTACTAAAATTTTCCTATAAATAGAGGGCTAAGTTAGAATTGAAAATCACACCAGAAACATAAGCTTTCTCTCTTTCTCTCTCTATATTATGAAGCATATTTTGTGAGTATTTAGATAATTTGAGAGTTTCTATTCAGTGCAAATTTCTTTCGACTTTGCATTCCAGCCAGAAATACTGCACTTTTGAGGTAAGGGATAGTAAGGGATTTTAAGGGTTGTTATGATTTTCAGTTTCGTAATTTTTCTGATCTTCAAAAATTTTGGAAAAATTTAAAATGATATTTTGAAAAGTTTTATTGATTGTGTCCAAAAATGGTGATTTTTGGATGTATAGATTAAGAGTTATGAATTTTACGGGAAATGACTATTTTAAAAGTAACCGCTTATAATTCCTTGTGGTTAACTCCAAAATTGATGAAATTTTTATTAGGAGTACATGTATATGATAAAAGTATACTCTGTAAATTTCAGAATTTTGGATAAAAGTACAATTTTTGATAAATGTCTAAATATTCGGCTGTTTTGGCCATATGAAAAATAGTAAATGACTTTTAAAAATTCTAAGAAAAATATATGTTCACTATGGGACTATATTATGCTAAATCCCAGAAAAAAAATATTTTTACAACTGATTTGGTATTTTTCATGAAAATAGTCTAGTTATGAGTAAATGAATTAAATATGTTTTGTGAAGAAAGAAAATTGGAAAATAGGATTTTATGACTTGAGAATCCTATATGAGGTATATGCAGATTTTTGATGAGGGTTTTGATTATTGGTGATAAAATCTTATGAGTTTGGTATTTTAGAATGATTAAATGCATTATTTAGTAAAGTGTAAACAATTTAAATAAATTGTTTATAAGCTTAAGAAATATTATTCTTTCAATATCATTATACCGAAATACTGATATGGATTTTATTATGAAATTTCTACCTTTTTGTGTCGGGTTTACTATTTATGAGTTACTATTCACGAGTTACTATTCATGAGTTACTATTCACGAGTTACTATTCACGACAAAATTGGTTTCTTTTTCTAACCAAATTATAGTTGAGTTATGAATATTACTCTTGAGATTAAAACTATGTATTGATTATATTATTTTTATTATCATATATAACATTTTTATAATCCTGATGTTGAAATTCCCTTTCACTGGAGTGTAAAGATGGGTAGATTATTGGTATGATCATGACTAGGGTTCTCTTTGGCCTGTAGTGCAAAGTTGAATTGTGACTGGTATGATCATGACCATTGAATTTTCAATTGAATATCTTTAGCTTAAGTGTAAAGATGAATTGATTAACATGGTTATAATTATGGTGTATATAAATTCTGAAATGATTATATATTTCTTTGAGATATTAATATATTTGGCCTGTAGTGCAAATATGAACTGTTGATGAATATATTTGGCCTGTAGTGCAAATATGAACTGTTGAGAAATATCTTTGGCCTGTAGTGCAAAGATGAATTATTGATGAATATCTTTGGCCTGTAGTGCAAAGATGAATTGTTGATGACCAACTGGTGATACAAATGAATATCTTTGGCCGTAGTGCAAAGATGAAGTTTTTAGTATGATTATGAACAGGAAATGTGATTTGGTGTAACCATGATCTTTGATGTTTCAGGTAAAGATAGGTGATGAAAATTATCTTCGTCCTAGATGAAAAGAGGAATTAAGAACTACAGTTATAATTATGAGTTATTCATATGATTGTGGATCAAAATTATTGATTGATGTTACAGGGATAAAACATTGTTGATAGATTTTTAACATGGAGAAGATAATAGACTTTATAGTCTATTTGACTCTTCTAATGGATTGCTCGTTCCGCTGCAACTATGGTTGAAATTTTTATCATTTACCATATATTCTAAATCTCTGATTTATTACTGATGAAGGCTATTGATAATTTAATTATCTTTAGTCATGATATTCTTTACTGAGCTAGTTGTGCTCACCCTTTTGCTTCACAATTCCTTTCAGGTAATAAGAGTGTAGCTGGGTCGAGCGGGGGTAACACGTGAATAAAACAGTGGTCATCATTTAGTAGTTATATTTGGTGAAGAAAATAGGGTGAGGCGAACCCAACGTTGGAAGGGTATTTTGTCACTATCATACAAGATGTCTAATGACATACAACCTCGTGTCATCATAAGACAGGGTTGTGCTCATCCACTTGCTGAGTATATACGAGCACTACCTATATAATCTTGGTGTTTGTTTGAAGTATAATTCTCAATTGGAGACATTGGAGATAATGATAAGTCAAGAGAAGACTCACCATTGGGAAGAATATGATAGTAATCTTCTCGTTTTTCTTTGGGGTCTATTGGGTCAACCAAGGATAATTCTGTGGGCATATGATATCTATCATAACTTGGAAGCATGGCCTCCCATGTATGAAGGTTTCCTTGAGCACTTCCCAAAGATTCTAATTTCTAAAACAGTTTTTGACTATACCTTTATGTAAGTTGTCATTGTGAGGTGATGTCCACGGTTGGAACATAAGTCATATTTGGTATATATTTGTATCCAAACTCACAGCATATGTGTTGTTATATTTTGCACGACAATTGTTGTAATAAAGTTGTAGTTGTTTTCTGTACCATGTATTTGGCGACTCAGAATAGGTTGGATGGAATGGACCTATTTTGGGTTCGTCACACACGTGCCCTACACAATTATATAAATATACACATCAACTATTAGTCACATAGCCATGCATAGTAGCTGTAATGTAAACTTTACTCTACATCTCATAATTCCTCCTATTATCAATACACAATGTTCAATTTGATTGTGTTAACTTTTAACTTATATCTCACTATATTTCATACTTGAAGTTCATTCAAGTGCTTAAGTCTTGCTATGAATCATTATTAGTTTTATATTAACCCTATTCCATATCTTATAATATTCATTTCAGAATCACAAGTGTACAATTCACAACACTTATTCATTGTTCATTAAGTTTCTTAAATCATACGTATCATTTTCACAACTTACTAACTTAACATTTTAGAGTTACTAACCACATGATACTATTCTGTTTTAACCTTGTCATTACACGTTTGACACATTAACATAACATTAAGCTAAGTTACAATGAATGTTCAAAGTCTGCAGAAGTAGTAGACTTCACTGTCTATGACAGGGTACTGGCGCGGCCGCGCCAGCTTTATACTGGATTGCAGCGCGCCCGCGCCAAGAGGCAGCGCGCCCACGCGATGCATCAGTTTCAGTTTTGCAGAACGTGATTCGACACAGTTTTTAGGCCAACTAACACGAATTTCACCCACCAACACAGTAATAATAACATGTAAAAATGGTATAGAACTATCACAAACATATTTGTGAACATATTCCACCAATTAAAACAATTTAACAACAATTTAAGCTAGGTTAATTTCTCAAATTCCATTTTTTCATATAAAACTCAATTTTTAATATTCATCCCAAAAATTATCACTGTGAATTCAATACTTGGCCAAATCACTCCATTCAAATTATGCTATGCTCGTTTCTTAATGAACTAACACAATCAAGCTTCAATTTACAATTTCACATACTAATTGGCCACCACAATTAATATTTTTCATGAACCATATGAAAATACATATACTGACATTATTTTCTTCCTACTGTCAACGAATTTAGCATACAAATTTCTTGTTTAAACATACACTCTAGCATTATATCACATATAATCATCATAACTTAGTTGCATAACAACAATTCGGAAGAAATAGAATTCACAGAGCATAACAAAACTTTGCCGTGATACTCATAAACACATATAATATCAAAGTTTTGAACATACCTTCAAGTTAGCTTGCACAACCTTGCAATTGCAGACACTTTTCTCAGGTTTCACTCTCAAACTCTCTTAATTCTCTCTGAATGTTCTTCTCTCTTTTCTCAACAACTAGAATGCGTAAAAAGAAAACAAACTGATAGCTATACTGCGTAAAAATAAAACTGTTAATCCTTAATACGTCAAACTTAATAAGATATTAGTTACAAAACTAACGTATATATATATATATATATATATATATATATATATATATATATATATATATATATATATATATACTATATTTATTATTTTAATTTATTTTGTTTAAATAAAAAAATTAGAAATTCAAAAGCCATAAGGCTTTGTTTGGTAAAACCCTTTAAAATTAAAGACTTAATATATTTAAGCCTTGTTTGAGTTAAATCAATTTAAAACTACTTTAATTATTTTAATAAATAATTTAGTTTACAAATTTATAATCACATATTATTTATTTGGATATCCATATCCAACATTAATCAATTAAATTAGTTACACACTATATTTTAATTAAATATACCCTTTAAACAAATAACACAAAATTATAATTTTATTTAATAACTTAATACACCAATTTAAATTATTAAATTTAACAACAATATAACCTCTCATGTTATATTACAACTTTTTAAATTATAAATTAATTTAATTTAGAATATTATCTAATAAATTTAATTCATAAATATTTACTAATAATAACCACATCAATAAATATTTATTTCATCAATTTAAACAATAAATATATCAAATAAATATTTATATAATTCAATAAATATTTATTATTACAATTTGAAATTTCGGATTGTTACATACAACGACTTAACTTCCGAATCTGGAGATGATGAAGATCATCAAATAGCAAATCTTTGCCTGATTGCCAAGCATGCAAAGGATAAAAAGAACTCGAACATTCATGAAGTAAGTATAGATGAGGTATTTGACTTTAACTCTCCTAATGTAGACATTGATGATTTAAGAACTGCACTACATGGCATAACATCTGATCTGCATCAATACATGAAATGGTTCAGAGTTCTATCCAAAGACTATTCACTTCTTCAAAAGGAGAAAGAGAAAGTTCAGGAAGAACTGGAAACAGCTCTTCTAAGTACTGACTCTCTCTCCAAGTTTGAAGTTGAGAATAAGCTCTTAAAACATTCCAATGAGCTCAATGCACAAAGAGAGTCAAGTCTAACCTCTAAAATTGAGGAACTAGAAAGGACAATCTCTACACGAAATAAATCCTCTTCATCCATGGACTTCCTGATCTCTAGTTAGAGAAGTGCCTCAGACAGAACAGGTTTAGGCTTTGGGAAATCCACCTCAGAGCCATATGTGAAAAAGATAAAGGAAACTAGCACATGTAATGCTCCAAGTTTCAGTAGAGGTATTATATTTATGAAATCCTCACAGAAGGAAGAACTAGTCCAATCCTGCTCTTCTGATTTAATCCATATTCCAAGGAATAAAGGATCTCATGCTGGCCTGGGTTTCAGAAAAGAGAAGAGTAACCTAGCCACTACTTTCCAACCTCGACGGATCGTAGAGTCGAGTAAAATTAACTTAACGGGCCAACTGGGAAGGAACAGTAGAGGCAAGATACACTCATCACAAATCATGAAACACAAGGAAACATGGAAGAAGGAGAATCTGTAATGACCGTGAATTTTTAAACTCCTCATTTAATTAAATATGAGATTTAATTTTAATAAGTTAGTTTTGTGAATTTATGAAATGATTAAAGGTAGTCACTAATAGTTATTTAAATTGGTGGACTAACCCTAAGAGTTTGATATCAAAGAATTGTTAGGATTCTTAATTAAATATTCAATCCATTTGAATATAATTACAAATTTTAAACATATTGATTCATTTCAAATATGGGTAGATCACCACTATAGAAGTTAAATTATATCATATAAGACTTGTGTGGTGTTAAAAATTAGAAATGGCTTGAAGCTAAACCATTTTGGCACTGCCAGGGATCGGCGCAGCTACGCCGTCCCAGCAGTACAAAATGGCGCAGCTATGCCAGTGTCCAATTTGAGAAAAGTAGTTCTACTGTAGCAAATGAAATGGAACATTAATGTAAGGTGTGACATGCATAAAATCATATGATAAGAATATATTCTAGTGGAGTATTAAGTAGTTCAATAAAATCATAAGTGATTTTATACAAGGATAATTAAATATATGTCCAGAAATTGGGGAAAGAAATTTTGTGTGTACACTGGTTAGAAATAATGTGTTGATTAATAATTATTATGAATAAATAATAATTAATAAGTAAGAGATTTATAATTATTATATAATTATATTTACTCGATTAATTTGTGCAAGCATACAAATAGTAAATCTTTATTATATGGTAGTTAACTATATATTTTATATAGTCCAAGGTGTCACATTTATATGTATATATATTATGTATATAGTAAGAGTTATTTGCATTCATGTGAGTTGAATAATAATATTGTTAATATGAAATGAATTGTGTATACACATTTTATAACCAAAGTTTATATTAGGTGTATATATGGTATAAGCCAATTGTTGCATTTCATTTTTTTTTGCAAGTTGCTGAGTTTTGCTCCTTGTCCCGAATTTAGTGGCACAAAGGTATATGAATAGTAACATGAAGCTAATTTACGTATTTTCCAAAAGCTAGTTATCCTACTCTATTTTCATCTCAAAATCAACCTACCTAGATCAATAAGTGGATGGAGAGTGGGATTCATGAGTGGAATCGCCAACTCTCACCAACCTCCTCTTATCTATATTGCATTCTTGAAATCATTTGGTTTGATTTGGGAGGTAATTACATTATTTGTGTAAACATCCTCCTATAAATGAGACCTTCACCTTCCTCATTATAATTTGCTGAGAATTAGTTTGCTAAGAGTGAGTAGAGTGATATATTGCAGCTGAATTGATTTACAAAGGTATAACTTCCCATCCCTAATCTTCATTTTTGATAAATTACTTAGTGAATTGATTCTTTGAATTAAACATGTATTAGTTGATATTTGATTTGGGTTATATTGCTTATTGTTATACAAGCTTCTAAATGTGCTGGGTTATGTTAGAAACCATTTCCATAAGGAAATTTTGTGATGGGTTGCTGAACTGTCGAAGCAGAGCAGTGTCTGTCACTGGCCGACAGACTGCACAGTTGTGCCAATTTTGTACAAGCCAGCGGCGTAGCTGCGCCAGACCTGCACCAGGTCTTGTGTTTTCTGTTATGTTGCTGATGTGCTAACTTGTTGGCATCTAGTTAGAATAAGCATGAAAACTGTTTAGCACTCACACATAAACATATGCATGTAGTATGATCATGTATAACCATATTAGTGCATATGATTGACACAACACTTGTGGTTTTGGAAATAAAATTGTAGTTTCAAAAATGAACTTTGTCACAAACACATCATGTGAGCATTCTGTGAGACCCCGAATTTTATGAAATAAAAGTATTCAATTTTTCTATTTTGATAAATAGTTAAATTGATAAAAGTTTAAAGTTAAGGGTAATATGTGAATTTTTTTTTTTGTAAAGTAAGCAAGTTGATATAATATATTCGTTGTGTCGGGGAATATTCGATTAGTCGGGGAATATTCTTTTTATCGGAGAATATTCGTACGACGGTACAATCATTGGTGGACCCACAACAGAATTATTGTCGGATTGAGAAAACGACAAAAATATTTTTATGAAAATAACGGCGGATGTTTTACCGTTAACTGTTGAAACACCCGGTGTTAAAAGTACAGTAATACGCGTGGTTGCATAGTAGCACACGATATTGATTATTGATGCTTACGTGAGAAGTCACTCAGTTTTATTTTATTAGTATTATTAATGTAATAAAACAGAAAAGCTTTTTATATAAAACTGAATACTTTTATAAAGTTATTCATTTTATTAGGCTAATAGTAAAATCTTTTTTATATAACACAGAATACTTTTATAAAGTTATCTGTTTTATTAGACAATAATTAAAATATATTATATTTTATTATGCATAGTATTTGCATAGTGCCTGCATAGTGTTTACATAGTAAAATCTTTTATAAAGTTATTTATTTTATTAGATTATAAATAGAATATATTATATTTTATTTAAAAGATTTTTCTTTAAATATGGATCGTCCGATTAAAAGTAAATCAATCTGGACCGTTCATGAATTAGTTACTATGCAGTCCATTCTTCTATAAATAGAAGCTCATTCCTTCATTATTTCTCACGAATTTATTGAAACTCTAGAGAGAGTTCTTCTTCTATAATCTTGAACTTATTTATTTAGAGTTTAAGAAAGCTTTGAGCGTAGTGCAAGTTTTCTTCGAGTATATTCTCGCCCTACTAGTCGGAATACTCTTCTTTCAAAGGTAAGGAATATTATTTGTTATACGCGTAAGGGGTATTATTTCTTTTGTATTCATGAAGGGAACTTCTGTTATTCCATTATTTATTATTGTGTTGGAAAAACCTGTATACGCGGACTAACCTATACTTGGTGAAATTCTTCTGTTATTCTATTCTTTATTATTATGTTGGAATAACATGTTTATGCGAAGTACCGCATACATGGTAAAATTCTTCTATTATTCCGTTCTTTATTATTCTGTCGAAATATCCTGTTGGTGCGTACTACGCCTGACCTGGTTCTATTAATTATTATTTTGTTGGAATAACCTGCCTGTGCGGTCTATCGCATGCATGGTGATTTTAGTTGTTATTCCATTCTTTAATATTTTGTTGGAATGTCCTATCGGGGCGAATTTCGCCTGACCTGGTTCCGTTCTTTATTATTCTGTCGGAATATTCTGTCTGTGCGTTTACGCATGACCTGGTTCCATTCTTTATTATTCTGTTGGGAATAACCTGTCTGTACAGTCTATCGTACGCATGGTGATTCCTTCTGTTATTCTATTCTTTATTATTCTGTTGGAATAACCTGTCTATGTGGGTTACCACATGCATGGTGAATGATCTTTTGTATTCATTCCTTATTAAATTGTGAAAATGATCTGTATATGTGGATTACCGCATGGCAGACGAAAATCCATTTGTAGTTTTATATATTCTATTATACTCAGTTGGTTAAAGTTTTAGCTTCTATACTCCATGAAATTAGTGGAATATCCTTGATATTTGCGCTTCATCAAGTATCTTTTTATGGAAATATTTTTCTGAGCATTCTTAAATTTTACTCTACAAATAAGTATCATGTTGACAATTTGGACGTTATTGGTTCCTGGATAAATTAATTCTTGAACTTGTTTTATTGAATTATTATGTCATTGTCATCATCTTCATGTTTATATTATGTTGAAAGTCATCTGTGGCCTGTAGTGCATAGATGGACTTGGTATGATTATGACCAGGGATTATTCGGTATAATCATGACCGTAATGTTACAAATGATGTGGTAAAAGTCATCTTTGGCCCGTAGTGCATAGATGGACTTGGTGTGATTATGACCAGGGATTATTCGGTATAATCATGACCGTAATGTGATGAATGATGTGGTAAAAAAAAATCCTCATTGGTCGTAGTGCATTGGTGGACAGTTTTTGGTATGATTATGGCTATGGATTCTCTTCGGCCAAGGGTACAAAGATGAATTGTTTTATGGCATGATCAGGACCGTTGATGAAAACACGATTATCTTTAGCCCGTAGTGCATGGATAATTCGTGGTCGTGATACTAATGAATATCCTTGCCCTGTAGTGCAGGGATGATTCGATGACGTGGATTAATTATTGAGCTGAGTCTCAACGATGAAATATTAATTCATGGATGTGATAATAATGAATATCTTTGGCCGTAGTGCATGGATAATTCATGGATGTGATACTAACGAATATCCTTGGCCGTAGTGCATGGATAATTCGAAGGTGTGGATTATTTATTAAGCTGAGTCTCAGCGATAAAATATTGGTTATACACTTTTAATTTGTAGAAGATAGTAGATATCATGCTCTACTTGACTCTTCTAAAATACAGTTGTATGTCTTTGGCCGTAGTGTAAAGATGAATTTATTAGTATGATTATGAACAAGAATTATGATTTGGTATAACCATGATTTTTGATGTTTAAGGTGAATATAGGCGATGAAAATTATCTTCGTCTTGGGTGCGAAGAGGAATTTAGAATCACAATTATGATAATGAGTTATTCATATGATTGTGGACATGAATTGTTGATTGATGTTACAGGGATAAAACATTATTGGTGTACTTTTAACATGGAGAAGATAATAGACCTAATGGTCTATTTGACTCTTCTAATGGATTGCTCGTTCCGCTGCAACTATGGTTGAAAAGTTTTATTAGCTACCATATGTTCTAAATCTCTGATTTATTAATGATGAAGGCTATTGATGATGTAAATTAGCTTTAATTATGATATTCTTTACTGGGCTAGTTGAGCTCACCCTTTTGCTTTCATTATTCTCTTCAGGAAGTGAGAACGCAGTAGGGACTAGTAGGGAACGGAGTGACGGTCCAGATGATATCATTAGTAGTCCTCACTATTCTATGAAATAGTGTGATAGCTGTGGAGGTTCTCCCTAAACAGTATAGAAAAGTGTGTTGTATTCTATACATTATTTAGTAGTTATATTTGGTGAATCAAATAGGGTGAGGCGAACACAACTTTGGAAGGGTGTTTTGCCACTATCATATAAGATGTCTAATGACATACAACCTCGTGTTCTCATAAGATAGGGTTGTGCACATCCACTTCCCGAATATATCTACGAGCACTATCTATATGATCTTGGAGTTTATTTTAAATATAATTTTCACTTGGAGACAACGGAGATATTTATATGTCAAGAGAAGACTCATCATTGGAAAAAAGATGATAGTAATCTTCTTGTTTTTCTTTTGGGACTTTTGGGACAACCAAGGATAATTCTATGGACATATGATATCTATCATAACCTAGACGCATGGCCTCCCATGTACGAAGGTTTCCTTGAGTACTTCCCAAAGATTTTAATTTCTAAAATAGTTTTTGACTATACTTTTATGTAAAGTATCATTGTAAGGTTGTGGTCAAGGTACCATGAGAGTTACATACATTTGTATTAAAACTCATAGTTAACTGTGGTCGTATTCTATACGACAGCTCAACAATTGTATAAATGAAGTTGTATTTAAATTTTGTACCATGTATCTGGCGACTCAGAATGGGTGATGTATACCTAATTTTGGGGGCGTCACACATTCTGACTTTATACACATGATAATATGAGTTATATTGACATGACATGCAAGACTAAAGTGATTAAACACACTAGAATACATGATTGAAAGTTAAGACTATTTCAAAGATAAGAAATTTAGGACTTTTCAAAGTGAACTTGACCAATGCTTTTATCTTGTAAGTTTTGACCATTTGAGCATGTATATTAGGACTCATTGTGCCTATAGATATCTTAGCATGAGCATCGTTTGGTTAATATATGGTTTTCACTTATGCACACATAGTCATAAAAAGGAAATTTCTAAAATATGAACTATGTGAGTAAAGTATACATGTGTTGTCTATATACAAGCATGACTACTGAGTATTGTATAATCAAGTTACAAAGCATGATTATTACATGACCTTTTTATGTTTTAATGACTTATAAATTTTAAGTTAAACTTGTGGTAATGAACTCAAGCATGGTCATGTGTCATGTGAGACCTCTAACATGTATGTATGTTAAAAATATATGTGCAATTGGTGTAGTTAGACTGCAGTCAAGAGAGCAAAGCTCAAACCAGGTCTGGCAAGGGGACAGCGCAGCTGCGCCGTTCCTAAGCCTAGACCAGGCGCAGTTGCGCCATCCTACAGTCATGAATACATTCTGTTTTTGATCTGAAGTTTCATGGCATACTTGTATGATTTATATATCTTGTAATATATGACCAATAAGTCGTATAATGTGTTGAGAAGCATGCTATGTGATGACGTGATTTTTGTACCCATAGACTCGTATTAGTTTTCACATACTAATTTGGAAAGACCGACTTGTTAAACGTCAGGTCGTTTCAACGCAAGTTAATTACAGCTAGATTTAATTATAGCTGAGCAAGCAGGCAAGTTCCCTAACCTTACTCAAATTTATATTGAGCAAGTTTCCTTGAACTTCACTCTTTGGTTATGCAAGTTCCTTAAATTCTTACTCTCTTACTTCAGCAAGTATACGAACACTATTTTATTGTGTTGCAAGTTTCCTAACTTACACAACTTTGAATTTTGTGAAAGTTTACTATCCTTCTCATATTGCATTGAGCAGGTTATCGTTGAATTGAAATTTATTCGTTTAAGCTTGAAAAATTTATTTTCCAAGCATGCTATTAAGTGGTTTAATTACCTTATAATTATTTCACATTGATATTATTGATATTCGCACTTAGTGCACTTGAGTTCGTATAGTCTTGGACTTGTACATCATTTAAAGTTCCACCATTCTTGAACTGTGTCAGATAGAGTCTGAACCTTTGTTCGGTCAGATAAGTATATGAAGTTTTATAAAAGCTATCCAAACCAATTGATGGTAAGGATTCTTAGACTGAAAGAACACCCCTTCTATGATAAGGGAGTACCCCAGGTATCTAGTATATGATACAAAGAATAGATTTGAATGTTATGCATATACATGGTGTACACGAGGCTGATCCCCTCAAGTACTTATTCTATATCCAGTAACCAAAGGGTCAATTAGCTATTGATTCCATTGGAGTGTTATAGTTCAATGTCTACTTGACTAGCAATTATTCTAAAAGCAATCATTATCTTTGCTTCTAATATTCATATTATTGAATCCTTCAGATATTTATATTGTTGAATTCATTGTCAGATATTTTCTATTAATCATGATATATTCTTATTGTTGTATTTAAACTTGTTGAGCAAACTTGTTGCTCATCCTTGCTATATCATGAATTATATTGCAGCTAAGCCCGAGACCTCAGGGAAGGACATGGGTAAAGTAACGATGTAGGATAGTGGCAAGGAGCAGACTTTACCTTATGCCTAGCTTAAATTACTATTATGTAATATGAACCCTACTAATTATTTTAGAGTATGTTTGTATGATTGTATTAAGGTTATCGAATTTTGGGATTAGTAACACCTTTTGAATGAACGACGTACGTTTATTATTTTTCGCATTTTAGTTATCGTATGTTGTTTAGAGGTGGATGTTTCTTTTTTTATCGTGATGACCGAACTGGGGTCAGAGAACCCGGATTCGGGGGCGTCACAGGTTGGTATCAAAGCTGTAGGTTATAAACATTAGGAATGTGAAACCTAGGTTATAACCTTAGTAGAAAACTCAAGTAGAGTATGTAAGTGATGGGATGAGGAAATCCATCGAGTTTTATTATGATACTGAAGTTGTTTATTTAAATCAAAATGATTAATAGACGTCTTCAACTTCTTAATGCTAACATGGATATCATATCACATAAAGCCTAATTATTTCTTCCTTTCCTCAGATCATGCCGCTTAGGAGACTACAACTAAATCAGAGGGAGGAAGGATCTGTTAACAATGGTGGAGGGGAAAATGTTGATCCAATACAGAACTTCGTTAACCTGTTAACTGAGGAAATGCAGAACAAACCCCCGCCAGCAGTACGGCAACCAGGACAACACTTGGCTAGCTTTAAGGACTTTAAATTGGAAGGACCACCGGAGTTTCGAAGAACATTGGACCCAATTGAAGCCCAGACTTGGATAGAAGAAATGGAGAAGGTGTTTGAGGTTGCACGAGTGGCCGAAGCATAGAAGATGAATTTTGCCACTTTCATGATGAAGGGTGAAGCTAATTATTGGCGGAAAGCTAATAAGGGACGAGCAGACGAAGGAGTTATTCCTTGGGACAGATTTAAGGAGCTATTCCTCGAGAATTACTTCTCGAAGAATACGCAACAGGATATGGAAGTTAAGTTTCTAGAACTAAAGCAAGGTAGTATGTCTGTCGTAGAGTACGCGACAAAATTTAACGAGTTAGCCCGATTCGCATCACATCCGGTTGACATGGAGGTCAGGAAAGCAAGGAGGTTCGAATTAGGACTGAAACCATGGGTGCAGAAAACAGTGGCTGTATTAAAGATTAAGACTTACTCTGATCTATTGGAAAGGGCTATCATTGTCGAAGGAGGCAATGAAGCCATCGCTCGATTCAAACAAGAAAAGAAGACCGGTCAGGATGGATAGAAAGGGGGAAGTAGCGGAGGCAGCAACCCCAATAAACGTAAATGGACGTAGAGCCAAACCTCTAGAGGTAATAAGTCCAGAGGGGAGGCCAAGAAAAGTATGAAGTGCAACAACTGTGGGAATAATCACTAAGGGGAGTGCATGAAGGGGAAGAGTGTTTGTTATCATTGTGGACAATCGGGACACATGGCTCCTCAGTGTCTGAATAAGCATAAGGGAGGATGTTTCTTGTGTGGAGCCGCATACCATCAAATCAAGGACTGCCCGAAGAAAAAGTGCGATGCAGCTAGCGGCAACCGCAACAACAACAACAATGGGCTGAACATTGGAGGGCCAGCCAGTCAAGCCAACAGACCAACGGCACGAACATTCAACATGACCATGCAGGATGCGGTGGAATCTAAAGATGTGGTGTCAGGTATCATTCCGATCAATGATATAGATACATACGTGTTATTTGATTCGGGTGCTACCTGCTCTTTTGTTTCCGAAGAATTTGCTAAACAGTTAGACTTACCCCATGAGAGATTAGAACACCCTATGAACGTAGAAGTAGCAAACAAGAAAATTATTCCCGTAGAATACATTCATAGGAATTGTTATGCCGAATTACGAGAATTTAAGCTCAAAGTGGATTTGGTACTGATTCATTTGGGGGAGTTCAATGTAATCCTTGGGATGGATTGGTTATCGGTTCACGGAGTAGTTATAGATTATGAGAAGAAGTATGTACACCTTAAGACTCCGAATAAGTCGAAGGTGGTATTTTATGATAGTAAATTGCCGAGACAAACTCATTGTCTGACGATCGTGCAAGCGCAAAGATTGCTTAGGAAGGATTGTATAGGTTATTTGGCTCACGTGGTTGATACTCGACGAGTCGAGGATGAACTAAGTTAGATACCTATTGTAAGGGAGTTCGTTGATGTCTTCCCAGACGAAATTCCGGGATTGCCATCGGATAGAGAGATTGAGTTTGTTATTGATTTGGCACCGGGGACAGCACCGGTATACAAAGCGTCGTATCGTATGGCACCAATAGAGATGAAAGAACTGATGGCTCAATTACAAGAGTTATTAGATAAGGGATACATTCGACCGAGCGTATCACCGTGGGGAGCACCAGTCTTATTCATGAAGAAGAAGGATGGGTAGCTAAGACTTTGTATCGACTACCGAGAGTTGAATAAGGTCACCATTAAGAAGTACCCGTTGCCCAGGATAGACGATTTTTTTGATCAATTGAAGTGGGCAAATTACTTTTCAAAGATTGACTTGAGGACCGGTTATCACCATCTAAAAGTGAGGCCGGAAGACATTCCAAAGAAGACATTTAGAACTCGGTATGGAAACTTTGAGTTTCTAGTAATGTCATTTGGATTAACGAATGCGCCAACAGCATTTATAGATTTGATGAACAGAGTATTCAAACAGTATTTGGATAAGTTTGTTGTCGTATTCATAGATGACATCCTAGTGTATTCAGAGACAGAGGAAGAACACGACGAGCATCTTCGAATAGTGTTGGAGACATTAAGGAGGGAGAAGCTATATGCAAAATTCTCCAAGTGTGAGTTTTGGTTGCAGAGGGTGCAGTTTTTAGGGCACGTTATCGACAAAAATGGCATTTTAGTGGATCCAGCGAAGGTAGAAACGGTTATCAACTGGGAAAAGCCGAAGACGCCGACAGAAATCCAGAGTTTCCTAGGATTGACGGGATACTATCGAAGATTTATTCGGGATTTTTTGAAATTAGCATCGCCGTTGACCAATCTTACCAGGAAGACAGTTAAGTTCGTTTGGACAGAGATGTAACATTCCATAATTTTAAAGCGTGATATTAAATATTTATTGATTTATTTAAGTATTTAATGGATATGTTATTGTTGAATAAATAATTGTTCAATTTGAGTGATGTGGTTTATTTAATTATTTGTTGAATAAATAATTAAATATTAAATATTAAATATTTATTGGCAATATTAAATATTTATTGAATTATATGGCAATTTGAGTTGATGTGATTTAATTATTTGTTGAGTAAATAATTAAGGAGCTAAGTAAATTAATTGTTATGAGATTATATAATAATATAATTTAATAAGTAAGCTAGAGAGCTTATGGTGATTTAAATAAGTTATAATATTTTAAATGGGAAATTGTAATTTAAAATATTCGTTGGTTAAATAAAATTATAAAAGAAATTATAATTATGTGATAATGATTTATGTGTTAAAGTAATTTAATAGATTAATGTTTTAATTGATTTATTAATTTAATAAAAGTGTGACTAATAATCTTGCTATAAAGGAGTTATTAAAATAAATAAAAAAAATGGTTTAATTTAGTTTTGTCAAACAAGGTATAAGAATTAATCAATTTGTTTTAATTCAGTTTACCAAACAAGGTGTAAGGATTAATGGGTTATTTTATTATGCTAGCCAAACAAGCCTTAAGGCTTTTGATTTTTAAAACTTATGTAACTGACATAACTTATGTCAGTACTTATATTATATAATTATTATAATTATATCTTATATGCGTTATAATATTTTACGTAAGATTAGAGGAGAGAGAAAGGAGAGAAAAAGAGAAAAACTCAGAGGAAGAAGAAGAAGAAAAGAAGAAAACTAAGAGAAAAATTGAGAGAATTATGAGAATTTTACAGGTTTTGGAGAAAAGATTTGGAGAAAAAGGGATAGTGTCATCATCTTTCATAATCCAAGGTAGGAGCTCTAGCTCTTTCTTTAAAAATTTAGTTTTCTTCTTCCCAAAAAGTCTCTGTGAAAATTTTATAAAAGATAAATTGTTGTTATGTATAGGGTTTGGCATGATTATTGACTATATGGTTGTTCTATGAACTTATATATGATTATAGAGAAATTAGTTCATGCATATATGTGTTTTGTGGAAGACAATATATTACAGAGTGTTCATATGACAATATGTATGAATATGGCTATTTTAAAATAGAAATTAAGGTTTTAATTGTTGTTAAATGGATAAATTGATTGTTAGAATTGATAGAGTATGTAAAAACATAATTATGATGCTTTGAAATTTCTGTTTTGATTGAATAAAAAAATCACAGTGTTGATTTTTATGAAAAATATCAAAAATGGAGTTTTTGAGTTTTAAAATATGTTATTCTAGTATTTAATTTTCTAAAATTATGGTTTAAGTTGTGTTAATTTAGTATTTGTATGCTCGGTGAAGTTTATGTGTAATTTGCATTAGTTATTCATGTCAATTAGTGTTGGAATTGAAGTTATAGACAGAAAATTTAGTTGTTCGTGGTTGGTTTCTGTGAGTTTCGGCGCCCCAGCGTCAAAATTCACGCCCCAGCGCCAAATTTCGCGCCCTGGCGCCAAATTTCGCGCCCCAGCGCCAACAAAATGGGCTGTAGCTCGCGCCCCAGCGCTGATGCTCGCGCCCCAGCGCCGTGGCTCGTGCCCCAGCGCCACTGTTCCGCGCCCCGGCGCCGAAAAAGTGGCCTAGTTGGGCAGTTTTGGCCTCCTGTAGTAAAACGGCCATAACTTTTTCATACGAACTCCGATTTAGGTAATTCAAGACGATTCAGAAAGAGGAAGAGTAGACCTACAACTTTCATTCTTTATGTTTTTTAATTTGAGGTCTGTATCAGTTGTCAAAATGGCCATCTTTAGGACTGTTGTGTTTTCGGAGGCAATCGGAGGGTGTCGGGCATGCACATATGCATGTGTAGTGCTCCATACCATAAAAGATGATGTCCTAAGTTACAAAACATGAATCTTAGTAAATATAATGATGCTTAACATTAATAAATAATGTATTAGATAAGTTATAGAAGCATAGTAAGCATACACAAGAGAGGCAAATCGGGCGTGTGACGAATGAACGTCGAAACGCCGTGCCAAGTGTTAATGAACTTAAAAAGTGTTTCAATTCAATTGAAATGGATATTATAAGATATGGAATGGGTTTAATATAAAACCAATAAGTAGTCCTAGCAAGACTTAAGCACTTGAATGAACTGCGAATATGAAATACAGTGAGATATAAGTTGAAAGTTAACACAATATAATTGAACATTGTGTGCTAATTAATAGGAAATATTTTGAGATGTGGAGTAGAGTTTACATTACAATTGCTATGTGTTGTTATGTGACTAATAGTTGATGTGTATGATTATATAATTGTGTAGGGCACGTGAAGTGCAGATAACTGTAAGCTGTTAAGCTATTATTGGTAAACAACGATCAAGGCAAGTCTTTCGGTTCCTATTTTCTACGTGGACTTGATGAACTGTTTTAAATTGCATGATATGTTAAGCATGTTGAATCATGAAATGTTAAAGTCAATATATGACTACATTATTTTGGCTATGTAATGATGATTGAGTAAGGAACTCAATCTTTATATTTGCTATGTGAATTAAAAGCATGTATGCCATGTTACTTTAATGAGATGTATATCGAGCATGTTATTATGTGTTATGTGATGCATGAAAACTGTTAGATTTTGCTGGGCTGTCGAGCTCACTCTTGCAAATAACCACTTTTGCAGGTCAAGATTTTAAGGTAAAGATACGTGCTATGTGAGTTATAGAGATCTATATTCACGAAGATTACTTATGTTTTATGAGAAATATATTTCATATTTTGAACGTAACATGTTGTTGAATTGTAAGTTGAGCTATCCAATGTATACGGATATTTAGTTATGCTGTAAGACTTTGTATAGTCATTTTGTTGTAACGATTCATGATATAAGATTGAATCAAAGAGATGTAATGTAATGGTTGCGATTCAGGGCAAGAAAGAAGGAAATGTATAAAAGTTTTAAATATTCCGCAATTTTATTAAGTTTAACATCGAATAATGATGTATTAATTAGAGGTTGAATGTATGGTTAACGACCGAAGTCGGGATTTAAATTGTATAGATTTTGGGGTCGTTACAGTTGGTATCAGAGCTGTAGGTTATAAACCTTAGGTAGGAGTACCGTAGGCTATAACCTTAGAGAAGAGAGGTGAAGATAATGAACGAATAAGCTCAAATAGAGTTTGAACAATATGGGATTAAAACTTGTGTAAAAGGATTCAAAGAAGAATCTCGCAGAGTTATCAGGAATATGAATGTGGGGTTACCCAACTCCAATAATAAGGATGTAAGGTGATAATAAATAGACAATGTCTATAAAAAGAGAATGATAAAGAAGTTAAGAATAGAGAGTTATATTTAAGTATGGTGCAATTGTACTCTTTAGTAGTTGATGTATGCTATCTGGGCTAAACGATTCCTTCATAGAGCGGAGGTATATACGAACTAGCAACTCGGAACCTAGTTTGTTGGTTGTTTGTGGGAAACCACTCAGCGTACCGTATTGAAACTGTTAGAGACTCGATGTGTACCAAGTGTGTAACTCGAATGAAATGTTGAGCGATGTAAATGAAGTTAGAAATTCTTAAAGGAAGAATTATTTTATAAACAAGAAGATTCAAAGAAGAATCTTGAAGAGATATAAAGGTAATAAATGGGAGTTTCCTAACTCCAATAGCCAAGATAACGAATAATGTCGTAAATGATGAAAAAGAGATAGAATGAGGATCGTAAAACAAAACGATCACGAGTTAATAAAATAATTTTAAGAGAGATGATTATAGAATAAGGTCACGACGTGATCTGTTTAAATTATAAAAGAAAGATGGTCTGTAATGTTTGAATGATTATAGCTTAATGCTATGAAGATGGTGTACTATGAAATAGTACGAGATAACTCATGAGGAGTTATCGATGATGTGATACGAGAAATTCGTATCGAGCAAAGAGCAAGTTAAAAGAAAGATAGAGTTAGGTGGGATTTCAATAGAGAACTCTTATGATGGCTGAGTTGTACAAACCTTTGTATGGGCGAGGGTTTTGTGCTTGCACTCAGTTTATCACAATGATAATCATTGGAATGTTTGTGTCGCGCTATTTGCTATATGCATGTTGAGAAGGTGATTCTTTTCTCATGTGTATAACAGATAGGTAGAGTATAGTTAGAGAATATTATAAGGTAAGTGCGAGTTCTTAAAACTCATACTTATGGTAGGTTCGTGACTCATAATTATATGGTATGTTTTTAAACCCCTCAGCGAATGGACGCCTATGGTCTGACTAGGATAAGTTCTTAAACTCATATGATTGTGGCAAGTTCCTGAACTCATAACGTGTGGTAAGTTTGATGAACTAGGGTATAGATAAGTGTGAATATAGTATTGAGGATGATAGGAATAGATAGACCTATTAAGCAATGGATCATTATAGAAAGTGGAGTTGATGGTGGAAGCATAGGTATTCTAAATCTATTAGCTATGCTAGACTTTCGAAATTTATTGACTTCGTGCTGATGTTTACACTTCTATTTTTTTAAAAAATATTGGATCAAATGATGGAACCAATGAGTTTTAACAACAATACTATTATTGTATGTCTATGCTAATTGCTTCGGCTAGACAAAAGTGATTTGCAGTATATCAAAATGTATTTTATATCATTAATGCATCATGTAACCTGGTGCAAAGATGATAAAAAAAATGATGGAGTCATCAATGCAGTATTACCTAGTGTTGGATGTGATCTAAGGATCGTCAGCCCACTATGGTATGATGTAGTATGATAAAATCACCAAATGACGGAATCCTCAACGGACTGTAAATACAGTGCGGTATCATGATGTCATAAAAAGATTTTTGAGATTTCTTTTAGATATTAGAATACATATGTATTATTGTATGTATATGTATATTTTGGTTGATGTCCGAATTGTTATAGAGGTCTATGCTATTTGATTCAGCTAGACAAATATTGAAAGATGTTCATGAAATTCAAACGTTCATTGAAAAGTTATGCCAAACCAAATTGTGTTGGTGCGGATTCAGTTGTTGAAAAGCTGAGATGAACAACCCTAATATTAGGGGTTACGCTTAGTTTATACTTTGCGCTGAAATATTTGTGCACAATACATGTACGAAGGATTGATCCCCCTAAGTACTTTAGAGTCCTTATAGTCTTATGACTGTTAAAGTTAAAGTTGAAAGATTACTTATAACTGTGGACATGGTTCGTGGTCATTAGACCCTCAGTTGAATGCTTGCACTCTAAATTCTGAGATGAACAACTCTTTTATCAGAGGTTACACTTAGTTTATACTTTGCGCTGAAATGTTTGTGCACAATATATTGTACGAAGGGCTTAACACCCAAAGTACGGAGGTCCATATAGTCGTATGACTGTTAAAGGTTCAAGTCAAGATATACTTGACAACCTGGGGACGTAGTTCAAGGTCTTGTGACCCTCAGCATGATTTGGAATCTTTTAAATTCCTGAGTTATTCATACTACTTCCTAATTATTGAACAATTGTAGAAGATTCTTGAAATTCTAAAAGGTGAATGTGGTAAGGATGACGTTCCTTAGAAAGAAGTGAGTCATAGAATACGACACTGAATGATGAATATGTTGAATAAATGAGAAAAGAGATTTTGAAGTCAGAAGGATATGAGTTCTTAAAGAATAATGTGAAATTTTTAATAGAAAAGTTTAATAATTGTAGAATGATCTTTGTGGAAAAGAAGTGGTTATAGAATCCAATGAATGAATAAGGTATTAACGTAAAATCTATTTTTGATAGATTGAATGAATAAAGATTAATAAATAAAAATTTCGAGGACGAAATTCTTAGAAGAAAGGGTGAATGTAATGTCCCGAGAGTTTGATCATATAATATATGATAATGATCCTTAGAGAAAGATAATGAACGGGTCAAAGAATATATAATACTCAAATATAATTGAGTCTAAGTAAATGTTATAAAATAAAACTTATAAGAATTTATTATCAAGAATGGTGAGAGTAGAAAATATAAAACCTATATTAAGGTAATGTGTTGAAGTTATTCAATGAATAGATTTGAGGAAAACCTGAGTAAGGTAGGGTTTCGGTGATTCTGGGGACAGAATCTTTGTAAGTAGGGAAGAATGTAACGAATGATTTATTTGAATTGTGATTCTGAGGACAGAATCCTTGTAAGGAGGGAATGATGTAACATTCTATAATTTTAAAGCGTGATATTAAATATTTATTGATTTATTTAAGTATTTAATGGATATGTTATTGTTGAATAAATAATTGTTCAATTTGAGTGATGTGGTTTATTTAATTATTTGTTGAATAAATAATTAAATATTAAATATTAAATATTTATTGGCAATATTAAATATTTATTGAATTATATGGCAATTTGAGTTGATGTGATTTAATTATTTGTTGAGTAAATAATTAAGGAGCTAAGTAAATTAATTGTTATGAGATTATATAATAATATAATTTAATAAGTAAGCTAGAGAGCTTATGGTGATTTAAATAAGTTATAATATTTTAAATGGGAAATTGTAATTTAAAATATTCGTTGGTTAAATAAAATTATAAAAGAAATTATAATTATGTGATAATGATTTATGTGTTAAAGTAATTTAATAAATTAATGTTTTAATTGATTTATTTAATTAAATAAAAGTGTGACTAATAACCTTGCTATAAAGGAGTTATTAAAATAAAAAAAAATGGTTTAATTTAGTTTTGTCAAACAAGGTATAAGAATTAATCAATTTGTTTTAATTCAGTTTACCAAACAAGGTGTAAGGATTAATGGGTTATTTTATTATGCTAGCCAAACAAGCCTTAAGGCTTTTGATTTTTAAAACTTATGTAACTGACATAACTTATGTCAGTACTTATATTATATAATTATTATAATTATATCTTATATGCGTTATAATATTTTACGTAAGATTAGAGGAGAGAGAAAGGAGAGAAAAAGAGAAAAACTCAGAGGAAGAAGAAGAAGAAAAGAAGAAAACTAAGAGAAAAATTGAGAGAATTATGAGAATTTTACAGGTTTTGGAGAAAAGATTTGGAGAAAAAGGGATAGTGTCATCATCTTTCATAATCCAAGGTAGGAGCTCTAGCTCTTTCTTTAAAAAGTTAGTTTTCTTCTTCCCAAAAAGTCTCTGTGAAAATTTTATAAAAGATAAATTGTTGTTATGTATAGGGTTTGGCATGATTATTGACTATATGGTTGTTCTATGAACTTATATATGATTATAGAGAAATTAGTTCATGCATATATGTGTTTTGTGGAAGACAATATATTACAGAGTGTTCATATGACAATATGTATGAATATGGCTATTTTAAAATAGAAATTAAGGTTTTAATTGTTGTTAAATGGATAAATTGATTGTTAGAATTGATAGAGTATGTAAAAACATAATTATGATGCTTTGAAATTTCTGTTTTGATTGAATAAAAAAATCACAGTGTTGATTTTTATGAAAAATATCAAAAATGGAGTTTTTGAGTTTTAAAATATGTTATTCTAGTATTTAATTTTCTAAAATTATGGTTTAAGTTGTGTTAATTTAGTATTTGTATGCTCGGTGAAGTTTATGTGTAATTTGCATTAGTTATTCATGTCAATTAGTGTTGGAATTGAAGTTATAGACAGAAAATTTAGTTGTTCGTGGTTGGTTTCTGTGAGTTTCGGCGCCCCAGCGCCAAATTTCGCGCCCTGGCGCCAAATTTCGCGCCCCAGCGCCAACAAAATGGGCCGTAGCTCGCGCCCCAGCGCTGATGCTCGCGCCCCAGCGCCGTGGCTCGTGCCCCAGCGCCACTGTTCCGCGCCCCGGCGCCGGAAAAGTGGCCTAGTTGGGCAGTTTTGGCCTCCTGTAGTAAAACGGCCATAACTTTTTCATACGAACTCCGATTTAGGTAATTCAAGATGATTCAGAAAGAGGAAGAGTAGACCTACAACTTTCATTCTTTATGTTTTTTAATTTGAGGTCTGTATCAATTGTCAAAATGGCCATCTTTAGGACTGTTGTGTTTTCGGAGGCAATCGGAGGGTGTCGGGCATGCACATATGCATGTGTAGTGCTCCATACCATAAAAGATGATGTCCTAAGTTACAAAACATGAATCTTAGTAAATATAATGATGCTTAACATTAATAAATAATGTATTAGATAAGTTATAGAAGCATAGTAAGCATACACAAGAGAGGCAAATCGGGCGTGTGACGAATGAACGTCGAAACGCCGTGCCAAGTGTTAATGAACTTAAAAAGTGTTTCAATTCAATTGAAATGGATATTATAAGATATGGAATTGGTTTAATATAAAACCAATAAGTAATCCTAGCAAGACTTAAGCACTTGAATGAACTGCGAATATGAAATACAGTGAGATATAAGTTGAAAGTTAACACAATATAATTGAACATTGTGTGCTAATTAATAGGAAATATTTTGAGATGTGGAGTAGAGTTTACATTACAATTGCTATGTGTTGTTATGTGACTAATAGTTGATGTGTATGATTATATAATTGTGTAGGGCACGTGAAGTGCAGATAACTGTAAGCTGTTAAGCTATTATTGGTAAACAACGATCAAGGCAAGTCTTTCGGTTCCTATTTTCTACGTGGACTTGATGAACTGTTTTAAATTGCATGATATGTTAAGCATGTTGAATCATGAAATGTTAAAGTCAATATATGACTACATTGTTTTGGCTACGTAATGATGATTGAGTAAGGAACTCAATCTTTATATTTGCTATGTGAATTAAAAGCATGTATGCCATGTTACTTTAATGAGATGTATATCGAGCATGTTATTATGTGTTATGTGATGCATGAAAACTGTTAGATTTTGCTGGGCTGTCGAGCTCACTCTTGCAAATAACCACTTTTGCAGGTCAAGATTTTAAGGTAAAGATACGTGCTATGTGAGTTATAGAGATCTATATTCACGAAGATTACTTATGTTTTATGAGAAATATATTTCATATTTTGAACGTAACATGTTGTTGAATTGTAAGTTGAGCTATCCAATGTATACGGATATTTAGTTATGCTGTAAGACTTTGTATAGTCATTTTGTTGTAACGATTCATGATATAAGATTGAATCAAAGAGATGTAATGTAATGGTTGCGATTCAGGGCAAGAAAGAAGGAAATGTATAAAAGTTTTAAATATTCCGCAATTTTATTAAGTTTAACATCGAATAATGATGTATTAATTAGAGGTTGAATGTATGGTTAACGACCGAAGTCGGGATTTAAATTGTATAGATTTTGGGGTCGTTACAGTTGGTATCAGAGCTGTAGGTTATAAACCTTAGGTAGGAGTACCGTAGGCTATAACCTTAGAGAAGAGAGGTGAAGATAATGAACGAATAACATCAAGAAACGATTGACTGAAGGTGATGGATTGAAATTTAAGGTTGATAACATTGGATTGCTAAGATTTGAAAAAACAATTTGGGTATCGTTAGTACCAGAACTAAGAGAGGAGATTTTGCAAGAAGCGCACAGTACGAGAAACTCGATACACCCAGAAAGCATGAAGATGTACCAAGATTTACGTCACCACTTCTGGTGGCCAAACATGAAGAGAGAGGTTGCGGAATGCGTAAGTAGATGTCTAACTTGTCAGAGAGTCAAGACAGAGCACCAATGACCAAGTGGGTTATTACAACCATTAGAGATTTCAGAATAGAAATGGGAGCACATCACAATGGACTTCGTGGTGGGAATTCCAACAACGCAAAAAGGGCACGACGCCATATAAGTGATTGTAGAACATCTTACTAAGTCAGCTCACTTTTTGCCAATTAAGATTAAGTATAGTTTGGACCAGTTCGCCAAATTGTATGTCAAGGAAATTATCTCGAGACATGGGGTGCCGGTATCTATTGTATCAGATAGAGATCCGCGATTCACGTCAAACTTCTAGAAGAGTCTTCAAGAAAAAATGGGGACGTAACTACGATTGAGTACCGCGTATCATCCGCAGACCGATGGAAAAAGCGAGAGGACAATTCAAACACTTGAAGATATGCCTTGAGCTTGTGTGATGAACTTCAAGGGTAGCTGGGAGGATCACCTTCTATTAGTAGAGTTTGCGTATAACAATAGTTATCACGCCAGTATTGGAATGCCACCGTACGAAGCACTATATGGGAGGAAATGTAGAACACCCTTATGCTGGGAGGAAGTTAGAGAACGTCAATTGTTAGGACCTGAGTTGGTACAACAGACGGTAGAGATCATCAAGGTGATAAGAGCCCGACTAGTAGCAGCTCAGGATCGCCAAAAGAAGTATGCGGACTTACATCACAAGAAGAAAGATTTTAAATTAGGAAGCTATGCATTTTTGAAAGTATCTCCCTAGAAAGGGAAGATTCATTTTGGGAAGAAGAGCAAATTGAGCCCTAGGTTCATAAGACCGTTCGAGATTTTGAGGCGAGTCGGTGAAGTGGCGTACGAGGTAGCGTTACCTCCTGAACTTGAGCACATTCACAACGTGTTTCATGTGTCAGTATTGCGGTAGTATAAACCGGACTACAAGCATGTTATCTCCTATGAACCAATCCAAGTCGAGAATGACTTATCATACGAGGAAGTTCCTGTCCAGATACTAGATAGGAAGGAACAAAAGCTGAGGAATAAAATCATCCATTCCGTTAAGATTCTCTGGAGGAATCACGCAATCGAAGAAGCTACATGGGAGCTAGAAGAGAAGATGAGAACGAATTATCCATTTTTATTTGAGTAACCTTATTTTTACAATTCCGAGGACGAAATTTTTGTAAGGGGAGATGAATGTAATGACCGTGAAATTTTAAACTCCTCATTTAATTAAATATTTGATTTAATTTTAATGAGTTAGTTTTGTGAATTTATTTAAACCTTATGTGGTTATGTGAATTTATGAAATGATTAAAGGGAGTTACTAATAGTTATTTAAATTGGTGGACTAACCGTAAGAGTTTGATATCAAAGAATTGTTAGGATTCTTAATTAAATATTCAATCCATTTGAATATAATTATAGATTTTAAACATATTGATTCATTTCAAATATGGGTAGATCACCACTATAGAAGTTAAATTATATCATACAAGACTTGTGTGGCGTTAGAAATTCGAAATGGCTTGAAGCTAACCCATTTTGGCACTGCCAAGGTCCGGCGTAGCTGCGTCGTCCCATGGCTGTAGCAAATGAAATGGAACATTAATGTAAGGTGTGACATGCATAAAATCATATGATAAGAATATATTCTAATGGAGTATTAAGTAGTACAATAAAATCATAAGTGATTTTATACAAGGATAATTAAATATATGTGTATTCCAGAAATTAGGGAAAGAAATTTTGTGTGTACACTGGTTAGAAATAATGTGTTGATTAATAATTATTATGAATAAATAATAATTAATGAGTAAGAGATTTATAATTATTATATAATTATATTTACTCAATTAATTTGTGCTTGCATACAAATAATAAATCTTTATTATATGGTAGATAACTATATATTTTATATAGTCCAAGGTGTCACATTTATATGTATATATATTATGTATATAGTAAGAGTTATTTGCATTCATGTGAGTTGAATAATAATATTGGTAATATGAAATGAATTGTGTATACACATTTTATAACCGAAGCTTATATTAGGTGTATATATGGTATAAGCCAATTGTTGCATTTCATTTCTTTTGCAAGTTGCTGAGTTTTGCTCCTTGTCCCAAATTTAGTGGCACAAAGGTACATGAATAGTAACATGAAGCTAATTTACGCATTTTCCAAAAGCTAGTTATCCTACTCTATTTTCATCTCAAAATCAACCTACCTAGATCAATAAGTGGATGGGGAGTGGGATTCATGAGTGGAATCACCAACTCTCACCAACCTCCTCGTATCCATATTGTATTCTTGAAATCCTTTGGTTTGATTTGGGAGGTAATTACATTATTTGTGTAAACATCCTCCTATAAATGAGACCTTCACCTTCCTCATTATAATTTGCTGAGAATTAGTTTGCTAAGAGTGAGTAGAGTGATATATTGCAGCTGAATTGATTTACAAAGGTATAACTTCCCATCTCTAATCTTCATTTTTGATAAATTGCTTAGTGAATTGATTCTTTGAATTAAGCATGTATTAGTTGATATTTGATTCGGGTTATGTTGCTTAGTGTTATACAAGCTTCTAAATGTGTTGGGTTATGTTAGAAACCATTTCCATAAGGAAATTTTGTGATGGGTTGCTGAACTGCCGAAGCATAGCAGTGTCTGTCTCTGGCCGACAGTGTAACGACCCCAAAATAGATCCATTCCATCCAACCTATTCTGAGTCGCCAAATACATGGTACAGAAAACAACTATAACTTTATTACAACAATTGTCGTGCAAAATACAACAACACATATGCTGTGAGTTTGGATACAAATATATACCAAATGTGACTCATGTTCCAACCGTGGACATCACCTCACAATAACACCTTACATAAAGGTATAGTCAAAAACTGTTTTAGAAATTAGAATCTTTGGGAAGTGCTCAAGGAAACCTTCGTACATGGGAGGCCACGCATCTAGGTTATGATAGATATCATATGGCCACAGAATTATCCTTGGTTGACCCAATAGACCCCAAAGAAAAACGAGAAGATTACTATCATATTCTTCCCAATGGTGAGTCTTCTCTTGACTTATCATTATCTCCACTGTATCTAACTGAGAATTATACTTTAAACAAACACCAAGATTATATAGGTAGTGCTCGTATATATACTCAGTAAGTGGATGAGCACATCCCTGTCTTATGATGACACGAGGTTGTATGTCGTTAAACATCTTGTATGATAGTGGCAAACCACCCTTCCAACGTTGGGTACACCTTACCCTATTGGATTCACCAAATATAACTACTAAATGAACTTTTCTATACTGCTTCGGGAGAACATCCACAGCTAGAGACCACCGTTCTATTTCCCCGTTACCCTCGCTCGACCCAGCTACACTCTTATTACCTGAAAGGAATTGTGAAGCAAAAGGGTGAGCATAACTAGCTCAGTAAAGAATATCATGACTAAAGATAATTAAATTATCAATAGCCTTCATCAATAATAAATCAGAGATTTAGAACATATGGTAAATGATAAAAATTTCAACCATAGTTGCAGCGGAACGAGCAATCCATTAGAAGAGTCAAATAGACTATAAAGTCTATTATCTTCTCTATGTTAAAAATCTATCAACAATGTTTTATCCCTGTAACATCAATCAATATTTCTGGTCCACAATCATATGAATAACTCATAATCATAACTGTAGTTCTAAATTCCTCTTCTCATCCAGGACGAAGATAATTTTCATCACCTATCTTTACCTGAAACATTAAAGATCATGGTTACACCAAATCACATTTCCTGTTCATAATCATACGAATAACTTCATCTTTGCACTACGGCCATAGATATTCATTTGTATCACCAGTTGGTCATGTTCATCTCAACATTTGTTCATCTTTGCACTACTGGCCAAAGATATTCAACAACATGTCATCTTTGCACTACGGGCCAAAGATATTCATCAACAATTCATATTTGCACTACAGGCCAAATATATTCATATCTCAAAGAAATATATAATCATTTCAGAATTTATATAAACAATAATTATAACCATGTTAATCAATTCACCTTTGCACTTAAGCTTAAGATATTCAATTATAAATTCAATGGTCATGATCATACCAGTCACAATTCAACTTTGCACTACAGGCCAAAGAGAACCCTAGTCATGATCATACCAATAATCTACCCATCTTTACACTCCAGTGAAAGAGAATTTCAACATCAGGGTTATAAAAATGTTATATATGATGATAAAAATAATATGATCAACATATAGTTTTAATCTCAAGAGTAATATTCGTAACTCATGAATAGTAAATCTTGAATAGTAACTCATGAATAGTAATCCCGACACAAAAGATAGAAATTCCACAATAAAATTTATACCAATATTTCGGTATAATGATATTGAAAGAATAACATTACTTAAATTTATAAACAATTTATTTTAATTGTTTACACTTTACTAATTAATGCATTTAATCATCATAAAATGCCAACTCTTACAATTTCATCATCAATAACCAAAACCCTCATCAAAAATCTGCATATACCTCATATAGGATTCTCAAGCCATAAAATCCTATTTTCCAATTTTCTTTCTTCACAAAACATATTTAATTCATTTACTCATAACTAGACCATTTTCATGAAAAATACCAAATCAGTTCCAAAAATATTTCTTTTCTGAGATTTAGCATAATATAGTCCCATAGTGAACATATATTTTTCTCAAAATTTTTAAAAGTCATTTACTATTTTTCATATGGCCAAAATAACCGAATATTTAGACATTTATCAAAAATTGTACTTTTGTCTAAAAATTCTAAAATTTACAGAGTATACTTCTATCATATACATGTACTCCCAATAAAAATTTCATCAATTTTGGAGTTAACCACAAGGAATTATAAGCGATTACTTTTAAAATAGTCTTTTCTCATAAAATTCACAACTCTCAATCTATACATCCAAAAATCACCATTTTTGGACACAATCAAGAAAACTCATCAAAATATCATTTCAAATTTTTCCAGAATTTTTGAAGTTCAGAAAAATTACGAAACTGAAAATCATAACAACCCTTAAAATCCCTTACTATCCCTTACAATCCCTTACTATCCCTTACCTCAAAAGAGCAGTACTTCTGGCTGGATATCGGATATGATGCTGAAGGAAACTTGCACTGATGAATAGCAACTCACCAAGTATCTAAAAACTCACAAAATATGCTTCATAATATAGAGAGAGAAAGAGAGAAAGCTTATGTTTCTGGTGTGATTTTCAATTCTAACTTATCCCTCTATTTATAGGAAAATTTTGGTAGGTTTGACCTGCAACCTGATGGCTTTACCTGCTACTATTCCCACCTACCACATTTGAAATATAATTCAGCACATTTCTTCACCAACCACAAGTGGGGCCCACCAATTCTAGAATTTTCCACCAAAATGATAAACTCCGAAAATTCAACAATTTCTGAACCAGTCATCTCGTAAAATTCATAATAAATCAAACGTTCATTTTTAACGGTTCAAAATTTGTGGACATATACTCAACTTATATATGTATAACATATCCAAAAATTACCACGATCCAACGGTCGGATTAAAAATTATAACCCCCGCAAAATATCTCAAAAATCCTGATTTTTAATACCTCCATTCCGACAAAAATACGGATAAAAATCTCAACATTAACTCCTTCATTTTTAACCACAAAAATATATCCCTCGTTTATATCCACATAAAATAAATATTTTCTTATCATATGAATCAATAATTAATTATTCACAAATAATATTACAGAATCACATTTATGACAACCAGGTCGTTCCCAGGAAAGAGGGGGCTTTCCAGTAAGAATTTCTCCTTACTGGCGCGCAATTAAATGACCAAACCTCTCCTTAGACAGAACTTTCTAGACATTGTCAATAATGCTATCTAATAATATTATTCAAATAATATGAATTATTGATCTGATAATGGAAAATACTGTGCAACAACAATTATTGAAACAACAATAATATAAAATATCAATGCAGCAATTATTGAATCAATAAAATAAAATATTGAACAGTAACTACTGTAACAATTATTGAGTAGTGCCTTCTTACGTAAGAATCAATAATTTCAAAAATACTATGCAATACCGTGTGCTACTGTGCAATAACGCGTATTACTGTATTTTAACCACCGGGTATTTCAACAGTATTAACGGTAACAACTTTGCCGTTATTTGTAAAAACTCAAATTTGTCGTTTTCTTCACCCGACAGTTATTCGTTATGGGGCCCACAAATAGCTGCGCCGTCGTACGAATATTCCCCGACAGAAAGAATATTCCACGACCAAACGAATATTCCCCGACAACAATGATTATTTTATAACCACTTGCTTATTTTGAAAAAAAAATCATATTTCACTCATAACTTTAAACTTTTATCAATTTAACCATTTACTGAATTGTAATTATAAGAAAAATTGAATACTTTTATTTCATAAAATTCGGGGTCTTACAGACAGACTGCACAGCTGTGCCAGTTTTGTACTGGCCAGCGGCGCAGCTGCGCCAGACCTTCACCAGGTCTTGTGTTTTCAGTTATGTTGCTGATGTGCTAACTTGTTGGCATCTGGTTAGAGCAGGCATTAAAACTGTTTAGCACTCACACATAAACATATGCATGTAGTATGATCATGTATAACCATATTAGTGCATATGATTGACACAACACTTATGGTTTTGGAAATAAAAATTATAGTTTCAATAATGAACTTTGTCACGAACACATCATGTGAGCATTCTGACTTTATAAACATGATAATATGAGTTATATTGACATGAGATACAAGACTATAGTGATTCAACACACTAGCATACATGATTGAAAGTTAAGACTATTTCAAAGATAAGAAATTTAGGACTTTTCAAAGTGAACTTGACCAATGCTTTTATCTTGTAAGTTCTGACCATTTGAGCATGTATATTAGGACTCATTATGCCTATAGATATCTTAGCATGAGCATCGTTTGGTTAATATATGGTTTTCACTTATGCACACTGTAACACCCCGAATTTTATGAAATAAAGGTATTCAATTTTTCTTATAATTACTATTCAGTAAATGGTTAAATTGATAAAAGTTTAAAGTAATGGGTGAAATGTGAAAAAATTTCAAAATAAGCAAGTGGCTAGAAAATAATCATTGTTGTCGGGGAATATTCGTTTGGTCGTGGAATATTCTTTCTGTCGGGTAATATTCGTACGACGACGCAGTTATTTGTGGGCCCCATAACAGAATAACTGTAGGATGAAGAAAATGACAAATTTGAGTTTTTACAAATAACGACGTAGTTGTTACCGTTAACACTGTTGAAATACCTCGTGGTTAAAATACAGTAATACGCGTTATTGCACAGTATTTTTGAAATTATTGATCCTTACGTAAGAAGGCAGTACTCAATAATTGTTACACTAGTTACTGTTCAATATTTTATTTTATTGATTCAATAATTGTTGCGTTGATATTTTATATTATTGTTGTTTCAATAATTGTTGCTGCACAGTATTTCCCATAATCAGATCAATAATTCATATTATTTAGAATAATATTATTAGATAGCATTATTGACAATGTCTAGAAAGTTCTGTCTAAGGAGAGGTTTGGTCATCTAATTGCGCGTCAGTAAGGAGAAATCCTTATCGGAAAGCCCCCTCTTTCCTGGGAACGGCCTGGTTGTCATTAATGTGATTTTGTAATAATATTTGTGAATAATTAATTATTGATTCATATGATAAGAAAATATTTATTTTTTGTGAATATAAATGAGGGATATATTTTTGTGGTTAAAAATGAAGGAGTTAATGTTGAAGTTTTTATCAGTATTTTTGTCGGAATGGATGTATTAAAAATTAGGGTTTTTGAGATATATTGCGGGGGTTATAATTTTTAATCCGACCGTTGGATCGTTGTGATTTTTGGATATGTTATACATATATAAGTTGAGTATATGTCCACAAATTTTGAACCGTTAAAAATGAACGTATGATTTGTTATGAATTTTACGAGATGACTGGTTAAGAAATTGTTGAATTTTCGGAGTTAATCATTTTGGTGGAAAATTCTAGAATTGGTGGGCCCCACTCTTGGTTGGTGAAAAAATGTGCTGAGATTTTTATTCAAATGTGGTGGGTGGAAATAGTAGCAGGTAAAGCCATCAGGTTGCAGGTTAAGTCTGCTTCGGCGTGCTAACATTTTCCTATAAATAGAGGGTTAAGTTAGAATTAAAAATCACACCAGAAATATAAGCTTTCTCTCTTTCTCTCTCTATATTATGAAGCATATGTTGTGAGTATTTAGATACTTTTAGAGTTGCTATTCAGTGCAAGTTTCCTTCGGCTTTGCATTTCAGTCAGAAATACTGCACTTTTGAGGTAAGGGATAGTAAGGGATTTTAAGGGCTGTTATGTTTTTCAGTTTCGTAATTTTTCTGACCTTCAGAAAATTCTGAAAAAATTTGAAATGATATTTTGATGAGTTTTATTGATTGTGTCCGAAAATGGTGATTTTTGGATGTATAGATTAAGAGTTATGAATTTTACAGGAAAAAACTATTTTAAAAGTAACCGCTTATAATTCCTTGTGGTTAACTCCAAAATTGATGAAATTTTTATTGGGAGTACATGTATATGATAGAAGTATACTCTGTAAATTTCAGAATTTTTGGACAAAAGTACAATTTTTGATAAATGTCTAAATATTCGGCTGTTTTGGCCATATGAAAAATAGTAAATGACTTTTAAAAATTCTGAGAAAAATATATGTTCACTATGTGACTATATTATGCTAAATTCCAGAAAAGAAATATTTTTAGAACTGATTTGGTATTTTTCATAAAAATGGTCTAGTTATGAGTAAATGAATTAAATATGTTTTGTGAAGTAAGAAAATTAGAAAATAGGATTTTATGACTTGAGAATCCTATATGAGGTATATGAAGATTTTTGATGAGGGTTTTTGGTTATTAGTGATGAAATCTTATGAGTTTGGCATTTTAGGATGATTAAATGCATTATTTAGTAAAGTGTAAACAATTAAAATAAATTATTTATAAGGTTAAGAAATATTATTCTTTCAATATCATTATACCGAAATATTGGTATGTATTTTATTGTGAAATTTTTACCTTTTTGTGTCGAGTTACTATTCACGAGTTACTATTCATGAGTTACTATTCACGAGTTACTATTCACGACAAAATTAGTTTCTTTTTCTAACCAAATTATAGTTGATTTATGAATATTGCTCTTGAAATTAAATCCATGTTTTGATCATATTATTTTTATTATCATATATAATATTTTTATAACCTTGATGTTGAAATTCTCTTTCGCTTGAGTGTAAAGATGGGTAAATTATTGGTATGATCATGATTATGGGTTCTCTTTGGCCAGTAGTGCAAAGTTGAATTGTTGACTGGTATGATCATGACCATTGAATTTATAATTGAATATCTTTAGCTTAAGTGCAAAGGTGAAATGATCAACATGGTTATAATTATTGTTTATATAAATTCTGAAATGATTATATATTTTTTTGAGATATTAATATATTTGGCCTGTAGTGCAAATATGAACTGTTGATGAATATATTTGACCTGTAGTGCAAAATATGAACTGTTGAGGAATATCTTTGGCCTGTAGTGCAAAGATGAATTGTTGATGAATATCTTTGGCCGTAGTGCAAAGATGAATTATCGATGAATATCTTTGGCCTGTAGTGCAAAGATGAAATGTTGTTGAATATCTTTGGCCTGTAGTGCAAAGATGAACTGTTGTTGAATATCTTTGGTCGTAGTGCAAAGATGGATTTATTAGTATGATTATGAACAGGAACTGTGATTTGGTATAACCATGATCTTTGATGTTTCAGGTAAAGACAGGTGATGAAAATATTCTTCGTCCTGGGTGCGAAGAAAAAATTAGAATTATAATTATAATTATGAGTTATTTATATGATTGTGGACCAGAACTGTTGATTGATATTACAGTGATAAAACATTGTTGGTGAATTTTTAACATGGAGAAGATAATAGATTTTATGGTCTATTTGACTCTTCTAATAGATTACTCGTTCCGCTGCAACTATGGTTGAAATTTTTATCCTTTACCATATGTTCTAAATCTCTGATTTATTATTGATGAAGGCTATTGATAATTTAATTATCTTTAGTCATGATATTCTTTACTGAGCTAGTTGTGCTCACCCTTTTGCTTCACAATTTCTTTCAGGTAATAAGAATGTAACTGGGTCGAGCAGGGGTAACAAGGGAATAGAACGGTGGTCATCATTTAGTAGTTATATTTGGTGAAGAAAATAGGGTGAGGCGAACCCAACGTTGGAATGGTGTTTTGCCACTATCATACAAGATGTCTAACGGCATATAACCTCGTGTCATCATAAGACAGGGATGTGCTCATCCACTTGCTGAGTATATATACGAGCACTACCTATATAATCTTGGTGTTTGTTTAAAGTATAATTCTCAATTAGAGACAGTAGAGATAATGATATGTCAAGAGAAGACTCACCATTGGGAAGAATATGATAGTAATCTTCTCTTTTTCTTTGGGGTCTATTGGGTCAACCAAGAATAATTCTGTGGCCATATGATATCTATCATAACCTAGACGCATGGCCTCCCATGTACGAAGGTTTCCTTGAGCACTTCCCAAAGATTCTAATTTCTAAAACAGTTTTTGACTATACCTTTATGTAAGGTGTCATTATGAGGTGATGTCCACGGTTAGAACATGAGTCACATTTGGTATATATTTATATCCAAACTCACAGTATATGTGTTGTTTTATTTTGCACGACAATTATTGTAATAAAGTTATAGTTGTTTTCTGTACCATGTATTTGGCGACTCAGAATAGGTTAGATGGAATGGACCTATTTTGGGGTTGTCACATTTGGTATCAGAGCTATAAGTAAAGAGCCCCGAGCCTCTCGCTGGTGACTTCCTGTTGATGGGGGATCCACCGAAGCCAGACTCTCCATAGGGGACGCCGTTCTACGGTGGCAAACTGATAGGTACCACTGTGAGGTGCTGTCCACTGATGGGACATTTGTCACATTTGGTATCAGAGCTTAGGGATATGGTCTCTGGCGGAGATCGGGGAATATAACTAGGAGGGGAGAGATGAGTAAATCCTTCACTAGTGCGTCCTACCTAAGCTTATTTGTTGGTCAGTCATAATATCAGGATATTATGTGATATGTTAATTTGTTAAATTAACCCTTGTTTTGAAGCTGTATTCTAGAATGATATTTGAAATACAGGAGATGAGCAATAGAGAAATCATGATGACAGGGAAGATAGAATATGAAATGAAAGCAAGGTATTCTCAACTCTTTGAAATACCAGGTACGTAAATTTCGGGGACGAAATTTCATAAGGAGGGGAGATTGTAAGACCCCGAATTTTATGAAATAAAGGTATTCAATTTTTCTTATAATTACTATTCAGTAAATGGTTAAATTGATAAAAGTTTAAAGTTATGGGTGAAATGTGAAAAATTTTCAAAATAAGCAAGTGGCTAGAAAATAATTATTGTTGTCGGGGAATATTCGTTTGGTCGTGGAATATTCTTTCTGTCGGGAAATATTCGTACGACGACGCAGCTATTTGTGGGCCCCATAACAGAATAATTGTAGGATGAAGAAAATGACAAATTTGAGTTTTTACAAATAACGACGTAGTTGTTACCGTTAACACTGTTGAAATACCCGGTGGTTAAAATACAGTAATACGCATTATTGCACAGTATTTTTGAAATTATTGATCCTTACGTAAGAAGACAGTACTCAATAATAGTTACACTAGTTACTGTTCAATATTTTATTTTATTGATTCAATAATTGTTACGTTGATATTTTATATTATTGTTGTTTCAATAATTGTTGCTGCACAGTATTTCCCATAATCAGATCAATAATTCATATTATTTAGAATAATATTATTAGATAGCATTATTGACAATGGCTAGAAAGTTCTGTCTAAGGAGAGGTTTGGTCATCTAATTGCGCGCCAGTAAGGAGAAATCCTTATCGGAAAGCCCCCTCTTTCCTGGGAACGGCCTGGTTGTCATTAATGTGATTCTGTAATATTATTTGTGAATAATTAATTATTGATTCATATGATAAGGAAATATTTATTTTATGTGGATATAAATGAGGGATATATTTTTGTGGTTAAAAATGAAGGAGTTAATGTTGAAGTTTTTATCAGTATTTTTGTCGGAATGGATGTATTAAAAATTAGGATTTTTGAGATATATTGCGGGGGTTATAATTTTTAATCCGACCGTTGGATCGTTGTGATTTTTGGATATGTTATACATATATAAGTTGAGTATATGTCCACAAATTTTGAACCGTTAAAAATGAACGTATGATTTGTTATGAATTTTACGAGATGACTGGTTAAGAAATTGTTGAATTTTCGGAGTTAATCATTTTGGTGGAAAATTCTAGAATTGGTGGGCCCCACTCTTGGTTGGTGAAAAAATGTGCTGAGATTTTTATTCAAATGTGGTGGGTGGAAATAGTAGCAGGTAAAGCCATCAGGTTGCAGGTTAAGTCTGCTTCGGCGTGCTAACATTTTCCTATAAATAGAGGGTTAAGTTAGAATTAAAAATCACACCAGAAATATAAGCTTTCTCTCTTTCTCTCTCTATATTATGAAGCATATGTTGTGAGTATTTAGATACTTTTAGAGTTGCTATTCAGTGCAAGTTTCCTTCGGCTTTGCATTTCAGTCAGAAATACTGCACTTTTGAGGTAAGGGATAGTAAGAGATTTTAAGGGCTGTTATTTTTTTCAGTTTCGTAATTTTTCTGACCTTCAGAAAATTCTGAAAAAATTTGAAATGATATTTTGATGAGTTTTATTGATTGTGTCCGAAAATGGTGATTTTTGGATGTATAGATTAAGAGTTATGAATTTTACAGGAAAAAACTATTTTAAAAGTAACCGCTTATAATTCCTTGTGGTTAACTCCAAAATTGATGAAATTTTTATTGGGAGTACATGTATATGATAGAAGTATACTCTGTAAATTTCAGAATTTTTGGACAAAAGTACAATTTTTGATAAATGTCTAAATATTCGGCTGTTTTGGCCATATGAAAAATAGTAAATGACTTTTAAAAATTCTGAGAAAAATATATGTTCACTATGGGACTATATTATGCTAAATTTCAGAAAAGAAATATTTTTGGAACTGATTTGGTATTTTTCATAAAAATGGTCTAGTTATGAGTAAATGAATTAAATATGTTTTGTGAAGTAAGAAAATTAGAAAATAGGATTTTATGGCTTGAGAATCCTATATGAGGTATATGCAGATTTTTGATGAGGGTTTTTGGTTATTAGTGATGAAATCTTATGAGTTTGGCATTTTAGGATGATTAAATGCATTATTTAGTAAAGTGTAAACAATTAAAATAAATTATTTATAAGGTTAAGAAATATTATTCTTTCAATATCATTATACCGAAATATTGGTATGTATTTTATTGTGAAATTTTTACCTTTTTGTGTCGAGTTACTATTCACGAGTTACTATTCATGAGTTACTATTCACGAGTTACTATTCACGACAAAATTAGTTTCTTTTTCTAACCAAATTATAGTTGATTTATGAATATTGCTCTTGAAATTAAATCCATGTTTTGATCATATTATTTTTATTATCATATATAATATTTTTATAACCTTGATGTTGAAATTCTCTTTCGCTTGAGTGTAAAGATGGGTAAATTATTGGTATGATCATGACTATGGGTTCTCTTTGGCCAGTAGTGCAAAGTTGAATTGTTGACTGGTATGATCATGACCATTGAATTTATAATTGAATATCTTTAGCTTAAGTGCAAAGGTGAAATGATCAACATGGTTATAATTATTGTTTATATAAATTCTGAAATGATTATATATTTTTTTGAGATATTAATATATTTGGCCTGTAGTGCAAATATGAACTGTTGATGAATATATTTGACCTGTAGTGCAAAATATGAACTGTTGAGGAATATCTTTGGCCTGTAGTGCAAAGATGAATTGTTGATGAATATCTTTGGCCGTAGTGCAAAGATGAATTATCGATGAATATCTTTGGCCTGTAGTGCAAAGATGAAATGTTGTTGAATATCTTTGGCCTGTAGTGCAAAGATGAACTGTTGTTGAATATCTTTGGTCGTAGTGCAAAGATGGATTTATTAGTATGATTATGAACAGGAACTGTGATTTGGTATAACCATGATCTTTGATGTTTCAGGTAAAGACAGGTGATAAAAATATTCTTCGTCCTGGGTGCGAAGAAAAAATTAGAATTATAATTATGATTATGAGTTATTTATATGATTGTGGACCAGAACTGTTGATTGATATTACAGGGATAAAACATTGTTGGTGAATTTTTAACATGGAGAAGATAATAGATTTTATGGTCTATTTGACTCTTCTAATGGATTGCTCGTTCCGATGCAACTATGGTTGAAATTTTTATCATTTACCATATGTTCTAAATCTCTGATTTATTATTGATGAAGGCTATTGATAATTTAATTATCTTTAGTCATGATATTCTTTACTGAGCTAGTTGTGCTCACCCTTTTGCTTCACAATTTCTTTCAGGTAATAAGAATGTAACTGGGTCGAGCAGGGGTAACAAGGGAATAGAACGGTGGTCATCATTTAGTAGTTATATTTGGTGAAGAAAATAGGGTGAGGCGAACCCAACGTTGGAATGGTGTTTTGCCACTATCATACAAGATGTCTAACGACATATAACCTCGTGTCATCATAAGACACGGATGTGCTCATCCACTTGCTGAGTATATATACGAGCACTACCTATATAATCTTGGTGTTTGTTTGAAGTATAATTCTCAATTAAAGACAGTAGAGATAATGATATGTCAAGAGAAGACTCACCATTGGGAAGAATATGATAGTAATCTTCTCTTTTTCTTTGGGGTCTATTGGGTCAACCAAGAATAATTCTGTGGCCATATGATATCTATCATAACCTAGACGCATGGCCTCCCATATACGAAGGTTTTCTTGAGCACTTCCCAAAGATTCTAATTTCTAAAATAGTTTTTGACTATACCTTTATGTAAGGTGTCATTGTGAGGTGATGTCCACGGTTAGAACATGAGTCACATTTGGTATATATTTGTATCCAAACTCACAGTATATGTGTTGTTGTATTTTGCACGACAATTGTTGTAATAAAGTTATAGTTATTTTCTGTACCATGTATTTGGCGACTCAGAATAGGTTGGATGGAATGGACCTATTTTGGGGTTGTCACACACACATAGTCATAAAAAGGAAATTTCTAAAATATGAACTATGTGAGTAAAGTATACATGTGTTGTCTATATACAAGCATGACTACTGAGTATTGTATAACCAAGTTACAAAACATGATGATTACATGACCTTTTTCTGTTTTAATGACATATAAATTGTAAGTTAAACTTGTGGTAATGAACTCAAGCAAGGTCATGTGTCATGTGAGACCTCTAACATGTATGTATGTTAAAAATATATGTGTAATTGGTGTGCTAGAGTTGGACTGCAGCTAGGAGGGCAAAGCTCAAACCTGGTCTGGCCAGGGGACAGCGCAGCTGCGCCGTCCCTAAGCTTAGACCAGGCGTAGCTGCGCTATCCTACAGTCATGAATACATTCTATTTTTGATTTGAAGTTTCATGGCATACTTGTATGATTTATGTATCTTGTAATATATGACCAATATGTCATATAATGTGTTAAAAAGCATGCTATGTGATGACGTGATTTTTGTACGCATGGACTCGTATTAGTTTTCACATACTAATTTGGAAAGACCGACTTGTTAAACGTTAGGTCGTTTCAACGCAAGTTAATTACAGCTAGATTTAATTATAGCTGAGCAAGCAGGAAAGTTCCCTAACCTTACTCAAATTTATATTGAGCAAGATTCCTTGAAATTCACTCTTTGGTTATGCAAGTTTCTTAAATTCTTATTCTCTTACTTTAGCAAGTATCCGAACTCTATTTTATTGTGTTGTAAGTTTTCTAACTTACACAACTTTAAATTTTGTGAAAGTTTACTATCCTTCTCATATTGCATTGAGAAGGTTATCGTTGAATTGAAAGTTATTCGTTTAAGCTTGAAAATTTTATTTTCCAAGCATGATATTAAGTGGTTTAATTACCTTACAATTATTCCCCATTGATATTATTGATATTCGCACTTAGTGCACTTGAGTTCGTACACTCTTGGACTTGTACATCATTTAAAGTTCTATAATTCCTGAACTGTGTCAGATAGAGTCTGAACCTTTGTTCGGTCAGATAAGTATATAAAGTTTTATAAAAGCATTCCAAACCAATTGATGGTAAGGATTCTTAGACTGAAAGAACACCCCTTCTATGATTGGGGAGTACCCCAGGTATCTAGTATATGATACAAAGAATAGTTTTGAATATTATGCATATACATGGTGTACGCGAGGCTAATCCCCTCAAGCACTTATTCTGTAGCTAGTAACCAAAGGGCCAATTAGCTTTTGATTCCATTAGAGTGTTATAGTTCAATGTCTACTTGACTAGCACTTATTCTAAAAAAAATCATTATCTTTGCTTCTAATATTCATATTGTTGAATCCTTCAGTTATTCATATTGTTGAATTCATTGTCAGATATTTTCCATTCATCATGATATATTCTTATTGTTATATTTAAACTTGTTGAGCAAACTTGTTGCTCATCCTTGTTATATCATGAATTATATTGCAGCTTAGCCCGAGACCTCAGGGAAGGACAAGGGTAAAGGAAAGATGTAGGATAGTGGCAAGGACCAGACTTTACCTTATGCCTAGCTTAAATTACTATTATGTAATATGAACCCTACTGATTATTTTAGGGTATGTTTGTATGATTGTATTAAGGTTATCGAATCTTGGGATTAGTAACGCCTTTTGAATGAACGACGTACGTTTATTATTTTTCGCATTTTAGTTATCATATGTTGTTTAGAGGTAGATGTTTCTATTTTATCGTGATGACCGAACCGGGATTAGAGGACCCGGATTCGGGGGCGTCACAAGTTGGCATCAAAGCTGTAGGTTATAAATATTAGGAATGCGAAACCTAGGTTATAACCTTAGTAGAAAACTCAAGTAGAGTATGTAAGTGATGGGATGAGGAAATCCATCGAGTTTTATTGTGATACTGAATTTGTTTATTTAAATCAAAATGATTAATAAACGTCTTAAACTTCTTAATGCTAACATGGATAGCATATCACATAAAGCCTAATTATTTCTTCCTTTCCTCAGATCATGCCGCGTAGGAGACTACAACGAAATCAGAGGGAGGAAGGATCTGTTAACAATGGTGGAGGGGAAAATGTTGATCCAATGCAGAACTTCGTTAACCTGTTAACTGAGGTAATGCAGAACAAACCCCCGCTAGCAGCAGGGCAGCCAGGACAACACTTGGCTAGCCTTAAGGACTTTAAATTGGTAGGACCACCGGAGTTCCGGGGAACATTGAACCCAATTGAAGCCCAGACTTGGATAGAAGAAATGGAGAAGGTGTTTGAGGTCGCACGAGTGGCCGAAGCACAGAAGATAAGTTTTGCCACTTTCATAATGAAGGGCGAAGCTAATTATTAGTGGAAAGCCAATAAGGGACGAGCAGACGAAGGAGTTATTCCTTGGGACAGATTTAAGGAGCTATTCCTCGAGAATTACTTCTCGGAGAATACACAATAGGATATGGAAGTTAAGTTTCTGGAACTAAAGCAGGGTAGTATGTCTGTCGCAGAGTAAGCGGCAAAATTTAACGAGTTTGCCCGATTCGCGTCACATCAGGTTGACACGGAGGCTAGGAAAGCAAGGAGGTTCGAATTAGGACTGAAACCATGGGTGCAGAAAGTAGTGGTTGTATTAAAGATTAAGACTTACTCTGATCTATTGGAAAGGGCTATCATTGCCGAAGAAGGCAATGAAGCCATCGTTCGATTCAAACAAGAAAAGAAGACCGGTCAGGATGGACAGAAAGGGGGAAGTAGTGGAGGCAGCAACCCCAATAAACGTAAATGGACGGAGAGCCAATCCTCTGGAGGTAATAAGTCCGGAGGGGAGGCCAAGAAAAGTATGAAGTGCAACAACTGTGGGAGTAATCACTCAGGGGAGTGCATGAAGGGGAAGATTGTTTGTTATCATTGTGGACAACCGGGACACATGGCTCCTCAGTGTTCGAATAAGCAGAAGGGAGGATGTTTCTTGTGTGGAGCCACAAACCATCAAATCAAGGATTGCCTGAAGAAAAAGGGCGATGCAGCTAGCGGCAACAGCAACAACAACAACAATAGGCTGAACATTGGAGGGCCAGCCAGTCAAGCCAATAGACCAACGGCACGAACGTTTAACATGACCGAACAGGATGCGGTGGAATCTAAAGACGTGGTGTCAAGTATCATTCCGATCAATGATATAGACACATATGTGTTATTTGATTCGGGTGCTACCTGCTCTTTTGTTTCAAAAGAATTTGCTAAACAGTTAGACTTACCCCGTGAGATTAGAACACCCTATGAACGTAGAAGTAGCAAAAAAGGAAATTATTCCCGTAGAATACATTTATAGGAATTGTTATGCTGAATTACGAGAATTTAAGCTCAAAGTGGATTTGGTACCAATTCGTTTGGGGGAGTTCGATGTAATCCTTGGGATGGATTGGTTATCGGTTCACGGAGATAAGAAGAAGTATGTACACCTTAAAACTCTGAATAAGTCGAAGGTGGTATTTCATGGTAGTAAATTGCCGAGACAATCTCATTGTCTGACGATGGTGCAAGCGCAAAGATTGCTTAGGAAAGGTTGTATAGGTTATTTGGCTCACGTGGTTGATACTCGATGAGTCAAGGGTGAAGTGAGTTAGATACCTATTGTAAGCGAGTTCGTTGATGTCTTCCCAGATGAAATTCTGGGATTGTGACCGGATAGAGAGATTGAGTTTGTTATTGATTTGGCACCGGGGACAGCACCGGTATACAAAGTGTCGTATCGTATGGCACCAGTAGAGATGAAAGAATTGATGGCTCAATTACAAGAGTTGTTAGATAAGGGATACATTTGACCAAGCGTATCAGCGTGGTGAGCACCAGTCTTATTCGTGAAGAAGAAGGATGGGTCGCTAAGACTTTGTATCGACTACCGAGAGTTGAACAAGGTCACCATTAAGAACAATTACCCATTGCCCAGGATAGACGATTTGTTTGATCAGTTGAAGGGGGCAAAGAACTTTTCAAGGATTGACTTGAGGACCGGTTATCACCAACTGTAAGTGAGGCTGGAAGACATTCCAAAGACGGCATTCAGAACTCGGTATAGACACTTTGAGTTTTTGGTACTGTCATTTGGATTGACGAATGCGCCAGCAGCATTTATGGATTTGATGAACAGAGTATTCAAAAAGTATTTGGATAAGTTTGTTGTCGTATTCATAGATAACATCCTAGTGTATTCAGAGACGGAGGAAAAACACGCCGAGCATCTTCCGATAGTGTTGGAGACATTAAGGAGGGAGAAGTTGTATGCAAAATTCTCCAAGTGTGAGTTTTGGTTGCAGAGGGTGCAGTTTTTAGGGCACTTTATTGACAAAAATGGTGTTTCAATGGATCCAGCGAAGGTAGAAGCGGTTATCAACTGGGAGAAGCCGAAGATGCCGACAAAAATCTAGAGTTTCCTAGGATTGACGGGATACTATCGAAGATTTATTCGGGATTTTTTGAAATTAGCATCGCCGTTGACCAATCTTACCAGGAAGACAGTTAAGTTCATTTGGACGGAGAAATGCAAATAAAGTTTCCTAGAATTAAATAAGAGGCTTAGTCAAGCACCTGTGTTGGCTTTACCGGATAACACGGGAGGGTTTATAGTGTATAGTGATGCGTCACATAAGGGTCTTGGCTGTGTACTGATGCAACACGACAGGGTCATTGCGTACGCTTCACGTCAGTTGAAAGATTATGAGAAAGGATATCCGACTCATGGTCTGGAGTTTGCAGCGGTAGTTTTTGCCTTAAAGATTTGGAGGCATTATTTGTATGGCGAGAAGTGTGAGATATATACGGATCACAAGAGTCTGAAGTATATCTTCATGCAGAGACAGTTGAACATGAGGCAGCGCCGATGGTTAGAATTAATCAAAGATTATGATTGTGAGATTTTGTACCATCCAGGCAAAGCAAATGTAGTGGCAGATGCCTTGAGCAGAAAAGGCAGAGAGAAGTTATTAAAGTTGACCATTCAAGAAGAATTAGTTAAAGATTTCGAACGATTTGACATGGAAATTAGGTATCCGAGGGAGACCGATGAGCAATTATTTACAATGACAGCGAGCCCGACTTTATTGGATAAGGTTAAAGAGACACAAGAAAAGGACGAAGATTGCAATAACATCAAGAAACGATTGACTGAAGGTGATGAATTGAAATTTAAGGTTGATAACACTAGACTGCTAAGATTTGAAGGAAGAATTTGGGTACCGTTAGTACCAGAACTAAGAGAGGAGATTTTACAAGAAGCGCACAGTACGAGATACTCGATACACCCAGGAAGCACGAAGATGTACCAAGATTTGCATCACCACTTCTGGTGGCCAAACATGAAGAGAGAGGTTGTGGAATTCGTAAGTAGATGTCTAACTTGTCAGAGAGTCAAGGCAGAGCACCAACGACCAAGCAGGTTATTGCGACCATTAGAGATTCCAGAATGGAAATGGGAGCACATCACAATGGACTTCGTGGTGGGACTTTCGGCAACAGAAAAAGGGCACGACGTCATATAAGTGATTGTAGATCGTCTTACTAAGTCAGCTCACTTTTTGCCGATTAAGATTAAGTATAGTTTGTACCAGTTAGCCAAACTGTATGTCAAGGAAATTATCTCGAGGCATGGGGTGCCGGTATCTATTGTATCAAATAGAGATCCGCGATTCATGTCAAACTTCTGGAAGAGTCTTTAAGAAAGAATAGGGACGCAACTACGAATGAGTACATCGTATCATCCGCAGTCTGATGGGAAAAGTGAGAGGACAATTCAAACACTTGAAGACATCCTCCAAGCTTGTGTGATGATCTTCAAGGGTAGTTGGGAGGATTACCTTTCATTAGTATAGTTTGCGTATAACAATAGTTATCACACCAGTATTAGAATGCCACCGTACCAAGCACTGTGTGGGAGGAAATGTAGAACGCCCTTATGCTGGGACGAAGTTGGAGAACATCGATTGTTGGGACCTGAGTTGGTACAACAAACGGTAGAGATCATCAAGGTGATAAGAGCCCGACTAGTAGCAGCTCAGGATCGCCAAAAGAAGTATGCGGACTTACATCGCAAGAAGAAAGATTTTAAATTAGGAAGCTATGCATTTTTGAAAGTATCTCCCTAGAAAGGGAAGATTCATTTTGGGAAGAAGAGCAAATTGAGCCCTAGGTTCATAGGATCTTTCGAGATTTTGAGGCGAGTCGGTGAAGTGGCGTACGAGGTAGCGTTACCTCCTGACCTTGAGCACATTCACAACGTGTTTCATGTGTCAGTATTGCGGCAGTATAAACCGGACTACAAGCACGTTATCTCCTATGAACCAATCCAAGTCGAGAAAGACTTATCGTACGAGGAAGTTCCTATCCAGATACTAGATATGAAGGAACAGAAGCTGAGGAATAAAATCATCCATTCCGTTAAGATTCTCTGGAGGAATCACGCAATTGAAGAAGCTATATGGGAGCTAGAAGAGAAGATGAGAACAAATTATCCGTTTTTATTTGAGTAACCTTATTTTTACAATTCCGAGGATGAAATTTTTATAAGGGGGGAGGGATGTAATGACCGTGAACTTTTAAACTCCTTATTTAATTAAATATGTGATTTAATTTTAATGAGTTAGTTTTGTGAATTTATTTAAACCTTATGTGCTTATGTGAATTTATGAAATGATTAAAGGGAGTTACTAATAGTTATTTAAATTGGTGGACTAACCCTAAGAGTTTGATATCAAAGAATTATTAGGATTCTTAATTAAATATTCAATCCATTTGAATATAATTATAGATTTTAAACATATTAATTCATTTCAAATATAGGTAGATCACCATTATAGAAGTTAAATTATATCATACAAGACTTGTGTGGTGTTAGAAATTGGAAATGGCTTGAAGCTAACCCATTTTGGCACTGCCAAGGACCGACGCAGCTGTGCCATCCCAGCAGTACAAAATGGCACAGCTGCGCTAGTGTCCAATCTGAGAAAAGTAGTTCTACTGTAGCAAATGAAATGGAACATTAATGTAAGGTGTGACATGCATAAAATCATATGATAAGAATATATTCTAATGGAGTATTAAGTAGTACAATAAAATCATAAGTGATTTTATACAAGGATAATTAAATATATGTGTATTCCAGAAATTGGGGAAAGAAATTTTGTGTGTACACTGGTTAGAAATAATGTGTTGATTAATAATTATTATGAATAAATAATAATTAATGAGTAAGAGATTTATAATTATTATATAATTATATTTACTCGATTAATTTGTGCAAGCATACAAATAGTAAATCTTTATTATATGGTAGTTAACTATATATTTTATATAGTCCAAGGTGTCACATTTATATGTATATATATTATGTATATAGTAAGAGTTATTAGCATTCATGTGAGTTGAATAATAATATTGGTAATATGAAATGAATTGTGTATACACATTTTATAACCGAAGTTTATATTAGGTGTATATATGGTATAAGCCAATTGTGCATTTCATTTCTTTTGCAAGTTGCTGAGTTTTGCTCCTTGTCCCAAATTTAGTGGCACAAAGGTACATGAATAGTAACATGAAGCTAATTTACGTATTTTCCAAAAGCTAGCTATCCTACTCTATTTTCATCTCAAAATCAACCAACCTAGATCAATAAGTGGATGGGGAATGGGATTCATGAGTGGAATCACCAACTCTCACCAACCTCCTCTTATCCATATTGCATTCTTGAAATCCTTTGGTTTGATTTGGGAGGTAATTACATTATTTGTGTAAACATCCTTCTATAAATGAGACCTTCACCTTCCTCATTATAATTTGCTGAGAATTAGTTTGCTAAGAGTGAGTAGAGTGATATATTGCAGCTGAATTGATTTACAAAGGTATAACTTCCCATCCCTAATCTTCATTTTTGATAAATTGCTTAGTGAATTGATTCTTTGAATTAAGCATGTATTAGTTGATATTTGATTTGGGTTATGTTACTTAGTGTTATACAAGCTTCTAAATGTGTTGGGTTATGTTAGAAACCATTTCTATAAGGAAATTTTGTGATGGGTTGCTGAACTGCCGAAGCATGGCAGTGTCTGTCTCTGGCCGACAGCATACATGATTGAAAGTTAAGACTATTTCAAAGATACGAAATTTAGGACTTTTCAAAGTGAACTTGACCAATGCTTTTATCTTGTAAGTTCTGACCATTTGAGCATGTATATTAGGACTCATTATGCCTATAGATATCTTAGCATGTGCATCGTTTGGTTAATATATGGTTTTCACTTATGCACACATAGTCATAAAAAGGAACTTTCTAAAATATGAACTATGTGAGTAAAGTATACATGTGTTGTCTATATACAAGCATAACTACTGAGTATTGTATAACCAAGTTACAAAGCATGATGATTACATGACCTTTTTATGTTTTAATGACATATAAATTGTAAGTTAAACTTGTGGTAATGAACTCAAGCATGGTCATGTGTCATGTGAGACCTCTAACATGTATGTATGTTAAAAATATATGTGCAATTGGTGTGCTAGAGTTGGACTGCAGTCAGGAGAGCAAAGCTCAAACCTGGTCTGGCTAGGGGACAACGCAGCTGCGCCGTCCCTAAGCCTAGACCAGGTGCAGCTGCGCCATCCTGTAGCCATGAATACATTCTGTTTTTTGATCTGAAGTTTCATGGCATACTTGTATGATTTCTGTATCTTTTAATATATGACCAATATGTCGTATAATATGTTGAGAAGCATGCTATGTGATGACGTGATTTTTGTATGCATAGACTCATATTAGTTTTCACGTACTAATTTGGAAAGACCGACTTGTTAAACGTTAGGTCGTTTCAACGCAAGTTAATTACAGCTAGATTTAATTGTAGCTGAGCAAGCAGGCAAGTTCCCTAACCTTACTCAAATTTATATTGAGCAAGTTTCCTTGAACTTCACTCTTTGGTTATGCGAGTTCCTTAAATTCTTACTCTCTTACTTCAGCAAGTATCCGAACACTATTTTATTGTGCTGCAAGTTTCCTAACTTACACAACTTTGAATTTTGTGAAAGTTTACTATCCTTCTCATATTGCATTGAGCAAGTTTTCATTGAATTGAAGGTTATTCGTTTAAGCTTGAAAAATTTATTTTCCAAGCATGTTATTAAGTGTTTTAATTACCTTACAATTATTCCACATTGATATTATTGATATTTGCACTTAGTGCACTTAAGTTCGTACAGTCTTGGACTTGTACATCATTTAAAGTTCCATAATTCTTGAACTGTGTCTGATAGAGTCTGAACCTTTGTTCGGTCAGACAAGTATATGAAGTTTTATAAAAGTTATCAAAACCAATTGATGGTAAGGATTCTTAGATTGAAAGAACACCCCTTCTATGATAGGGGAGTACCCCAGGTATCTAGTATATGATACAAAGAAAAGATTTGAATGTTATGCATATACATGGTGTACGCGAGGCTGATCCCCTTAAGTACTTATTCTGTAGCCAGTAACCAAAGGGTCAATTAGCTATTGATTCCATTGGAGTGGTATAGTTCAATGTCTACTTGACTAGCAGTTATTCTAGAAGCAATCATTATCTTTGCTTCTAATATTCATATTGTTGAATACTTCAGATATTTATATCGTTGAATTCATTGTCAGATATTTTCCATTCATCATGATATATTCTTATTGTTGTATTTAAACTTGTTGAGCAAACTTGTTACTCATCCTTGCTATATCATGAATTATATTGCAGCTAAGCCCGAGACCTCAGGGAAGGACAAGGGTAAAGGAAAGATGTAGGATAGTGGCAAGGAGCAAACTTTACCTTATGCCTAACTTAAATTACTATTATGTAATATGAACCCTATTGATTATTTTAGGGTGTGTTTGTATGATTGTATTAAGGTTATCGAATCTTGGGATTAGTAACACCTTTTGAATGAACGACGTACGTTTATTATTTTTCGTATTTTAGTTATCGTATATTGTTTAGAGGTGGATGTTTGTATTTTATCGTGATGACCGAACCGAGGTCAGGGGACCCGAATTCGGGGGCGTCATAGAATCAGTTTAAAACAAGGATGACTGAGAACCCATATAAGTCCAAATGGAGGAAGAATCCATACACACACATAAGTATGCATCATATTATATGTTTTGTGTGCAATAAGGTTCGTCACAAGGCTGCAATATGCTATTATAATCCTATGCATGTGAGACCCAAAGTCAAGCAGATTTGGGTTCCCAAGGGTACTAACAAAGTAGGACCCATGCAAGTATGGGTACCAAAATGAAAGTTAAATGTGACCACAGGAACAGAGCTCCACGATCACAACCTGATATCTGGACAGTGGATGCTCAAGGCACATGATTGGGAACAAAGCCCTTATGTCTAATTACATAGAGAAGGAGGGTCCTTCAGTCATCTTTGGAGACAATGGCTCTGACAAGACAAGAGGATATAGCTCAGCTAGGAATGGTGCAGTGTCCTTCAATAAAGTAGCCTATGTGGAAGGATTACAACACAATCTCCTGAGCATAAGCCAACTTTGCGACAAGGGTCGTCAAGTCACATTCCTCAACAATCAATGTCAAGTCAGAGATCTGAAGGCATCCGCCATAAAACTGATCGGAAAAAGAGAAGGAAATGTCTACACTGTAAATCTTGGTCAAGTAAGCTCAGACGAGACAATATGCTTTATGGCTAAAGCATCTGAAGAAATGAGCTGGCTATGGCATAGAAGACTATCTCATCTCAACTTCAAAAGCATGTCCAAACTGGCCTCAAAAGATCTAGTTGCAGGCTTACCCAAGTTTAGCTTCGCCAAAGAAAGGTCGTGCAACACCTGTCAGCTTGGAAAGAAGACTAGAAGCTCATTTAAGAGCAAAACTACAAACTCAATTGATAAGCCTCTGCAGCTGCTTCACATGGATCTATTTGGGCCAATTCCAACAACAAGCCTTGGAGGGAAAAGATACTCACTAGCCATAGTGGATGACTATACCAGATTCACATGGGTGTTCTTTCTAAACTTGAAAGATGAAACAAGCTCCCAACTAATAAAGATGTTCAGACTAGTGATGAACGAGAAAGGGGAGAAAATCAAGGCTATATGGAATGATCATGGCAGAGAATTCAACTTCTCTGAAATGAACCAGTTCTGCACAGACAATGGCATTAGTCATAACTTCTCAGCTCCACGAACTCCTCAACAAAATGGAGTAGCCGAGAGAAAGAATAGAACGTTAATAGAGGTAGGAAGAACTCTACTAGCAGTAGCCCATCTGCCTGAATACTTTTGGACAGAAGCTGTCAACACTGCATGCTACACTCAACACATATTGCTGATACACTCTATGATTAAGAAGACTCCCTACAAACTGTTGAAAGGAAGAAAGCCAAATGTCAGCTACTTCCATGTATTCGGCTATGCATGCTACATTCTCAACAATGGGAAGTAGTATCTGACAAAGTTCCAACCCCAGTTAGACGAAGGAATCTTTCTCGGATATGCCACAGACAGTAAGGCTTATAAAGTGTTCAACAAAAAGACACTGAGTGTTGAAGTCTCGATTCACATCATCTTTGATGAAACAGACTTGGATAAAATAGTGTCTCAAGATACTACGAACGAAAGTTTAGACACTATAAACGAGGTCGTCGAGCTCAACACCACGATCGTTGTTCCAGACAATGAAATCGTTGAGCAAGGAAATGAGATCGTAGAGAGGTCTGCGCAAGACAACAAGCCCCTATATCAAGAAGCAAAAATTGATCTTGAAGATCTCAGACAAGAAGGCATCAGGACAGATGTTCCAATAGGAAATAGATGGGCAAGAGATCACACTCAAGACTTAATCATTGGAGACCCAAGTGCAAGAGTCAAAACAAGAGCCGCTACCCAAGATGAGTGTTTCTATCTGAGCTTTCTATCACAAATGGAACCCAAGAAGATAGAAGAGGCTATGGAAGACTCCAGCTGGACAGAAGCCATGCAGAAAGAACTAAATCAGTTTGAAAGAAGCAAAGTATAGAGATTAGTTCCAAGACCAAAGAGTCATCATGTCATTGGAACCAAGTGGATTTTCAGAAACAAGATGGATGAAGATGGACTAATAACCAGGAATAAAGCAAGACTAGTGGCCAAGGGTTACTCTCAGGAAGAAGGCATTGACTACGATGAGACTTTTGCACCTGTTGCCAGACTAGAATCCATCAGAATATTCCTTGCCTTTATTGCTCACATGAATTCAAAGTCTTTCAGATGGATGTCAAAAGTGCATTCCTAAATGAAGAACTTCAAGTAGAAGTATATGTAGAGCAACCTCCAGGTTTTATCAATCCATCTCTTTCGAATTATGTCTATAGATTAGAAAAAGCCTTATATGGTCTTAAACAAACACCTAGAGCATGGTATGAAACACTAACTAACTTTCTTATTGAAAATAGATTCACTAGAGGTAGAGTAGATACCACATTATTTCTTAGAAAGCATAAAGACAAAGTCTTATTAGTTCAAATATATGTTGATGATATTATCTTTGGCTCTACTGATGAAAAATTATGTAAGAAATTTGCCAAGCTTATGTAGAGCAAGTTTGAAATGAGCATGATGGGTGAGTTGAACTTCTTACTTGGACTGCAAGTAAAGCAGACTGATGAAGGAATCTTTATAAACCAAACCAAGTATATTAAAGACTTACTTAAAAAGTATGGCATGGAATCAGCCTCTCCCATAAAAACCCCAATTGCTCCAGCAACCAAACTTGATAAAGATGAAAAAGGTAAAAGTATTAATATAACTCAATACAGAGGTATGATAGGCTCTCTTCTATATCTAACTGCCAGTAGACCAGACATAATGTTTGCAATATGCATATGTGCTAGATTTCAAGCTAATCCTAAGGAATCACACTTAACTACTGTAAAAAGGATTTTCAGGTACCTCAAAGGCACACCTCACTTTGGGCTTTGGTATCCCAAGGAGTCCTCATTTGAACTAATAGGATATACAGATGCTGACTTTGTAGGTTGCAAAATAGACAGAAAAAGTACCGGTGGCACCTGTCAACTTCTAGGAAATAGACTTGTGTCCTGGTTTAGCAAGAAGCAAAACTCAGTATCTACTTCAACTGCAAAAGCTGAATACATTGCTGCTAGCAGTTGTTGTGCTCAAATCATATGGATGAAAAATCAGCTAGCAGACTATGGGTTTGAATTCAAATCTATACCTATTCACTGTGATAACACAAGTGCCATAGCAATAACACACAATCTTGTCATGCATTCTAGGACTAAGCATATAGAAATAAGGTATCATTTCATTAAAGATCATGTACAAAATGGAACCATATCTTTACAATATATTCCTACTGAAAATCAACTTGTTGATGTCTTTACAAAGCCTCTAGATGAATCCAGATTTAACAAATTAATAAGTGAGCTAGGCATGCTAAATTTACAACCATAAAATCTATGCTTTAGCTTGTGCTAACCATGCAGATATAAAGGCAATGTTCGAAATCGTAGACATGACCAAAGGAAGTCCACAATCGTATAGCTACAGTTATATAAAACTCCACGATCGTAAAGTTGCACTGATATGAAAGACCACGATTGTAGAGCTCCATCAACAGAACAAAGGAGCATCATGTGGTGACAAAGTTCAACAAATCAAAGCGATCTCTCTATCAAGCGCCTCAGGGACAAACCTAACCCTTGATTCACTCTAAGAGGTTGGCCCTTCCTGAGCTACCTTAACTCGAGAGAACTGCTAAGTTAAAAGTTCATCATAATGACCAGAGCAGACTCAGCAGAGGCCTCAACGATCGCAGTGCAAACTCGATGATCGCAGTGTAGACTCAATGATCATAAAGACTGCCTTAACAACCAAAAAGATTACCTTGACGATCGTAGTCTTCCGAAGGAATATACTAGCTCAGGAGGAGCTAAGGGCAATTTAGTACATTCCATATCAGTTAAATTCGTGGAGCCAAGTAGAATTTGACACATTCCCCACTGACCAAATGGAAAGTGGGAAGTTACAAGTACAGTTTAAAATATCGTTTTTAAATCAGAAGTTTAAAAAGCTCATCTCTCTCTCTCTACAAGCAGAAACCCTAGCTTTTCGAAAAGCTCAATCAACCATCCTCAGAAATCAATGGCTGCTTCAAGTGTCATCTCTGGTTACCGACTCTGTTTCGATGAGTTTAAGACAGCTGATCCCAAATTTCACAAAACTTTATCTCTGATAAAGAAAGTTGGTCTTGAAGAGACTCTAGGTACAAGCACATGGATCTACCCTATGCTGATAAAGGAGTTCTACAAAAATGGAACGGTTGAGAAAGATGCCATCACCACAAGGGTCAAACACGTGGGGATTAAACTCAAGGCTGAGGATATAAACCTAGCCCTAGGTTTCAAATCAAAAGGATTTCCATTCATAGAGGGCATCAATTTTCATGAAGGCTTAAAGAAGATGCATCACAAGAAGTTCCATACTGTCAAAGGGTATAAAAAGAAAGAGTTTCCCCAAAGGTATGAATTTTTGGCTGACATTATTGGGAAATACATATACTGCAAGAGCTCTGGCCATGACTCTGTGAACGAAGTGTAGCTCAATCTCATGACAGCAATCAGTTGTGGGATTCAACTAAACTATGGAGCCTTACTACTCGACTAGATTGGGAAGTAGATACTCAGTTCAAAGAAGTTAAAGAGCTCTGGAAAGATGCTCTACGGATGATTTATAAGTATCATCCTACAGTCAGCATTGGGAGATAAGATTAGGGATGATGAAGAAGAATCCATCAATCAGAACAGAAGAATGACCCAGCAGCCGTTTGAGAACTGGAAAAGAAATCCAACAGAAAATGTAAGGATGATGTCTGAATCCAGTGGTAGAACTAGTGATGCAAAGGAGTCCGGGGTTCCAGGAAGCATGTCAGTTGTAAAGGAGACTGAAGAAGAAGAAATCAACAAGGAAGAACCCATTGCCTTAGTCAGAAAAAGTAAAGGTAAAAGAAAATTGAAGGCTCAAGTGGCAGAGGAACCTCAAGGTTCAACCACTGATGTACCTCAAGAGTGTTCTGGCATTGAAACTCTGAGGAGTGTGAGAAGGAAAGAACAGAAGGTTGAGGAAGATGAAGACAGAGCTACCATCTCTCAGTTACTTAAAAAGGGAAAACACAGTCACAAGACAAAGAAGTCATCTATCTCTTCGATCGTAGAGTCTCTACCGATCGTAGAGACCAGACTGAACATCACTCCCGAAGAAGATGGTGCAATAGCTTCTCAGGCTGAACAACCATTTAAAGCTGAAGTTGAAGAAAGTGTTGAGGCTGTGGCTCAGCCTAGGAAGCCAAGAAGAAAACTAGTCAAGAAGTACATACTTGTAAATGAAGAAGTGTTCAAAAAAAAGATAGAAAGATAGCTGTTAAGAAAGGATTACCTGAAGCAGAGAAGGGGCCATCCGAAGCAAGTCAGAAGAACAAAGCTGAAATTGAGGGGGAGCTGCCTGAAGTTCTTGCTCTAGAGAATGCTCCAACTGAGGGGGAGTTGTTTGAAATGCAAATAGATGATCAAGTTGAGGGGGAGCCTCATGATGTTCCTATGTCAGAAGAAGCTGCACCTGAGGAGGAACTGCCAAGAGATCATTATGAATCTCCATCAGTCCCTCAAGAGATTCTAGCTTCAAAAACTGTAGAAATAGAAAGAAGTGAAGCTCTAGAGGTTGAGAGAGCAGAAGAGCAAAGAAGTCCAGTGGAGGTAATTGATGTAGTGGTATCTTCACAAGAAAACAAAGAAGAAAAAGAAGATGATGAAGTTGAGATTATAGTTGTGGGCTATGATGGTTATAGGAGAGCCAACTACAATCAATTGTTCTTCTATCTACCCATGATGCCCTTTCACAAAGCCCAAATTCTCAACTCCTGGGATCACATGTTCTGGACCTTCAAAGCCTATCCAGTAATCTCGGTGCTAGCTCATGGATTCCCAGGAAACCTCAACTTTGCCCGAAAGTTGATCACCAATGGCTCTTCTTTAGAGTATGAGCATGAGGTACAGACTATTCCCATCTCTTTCAGGGTTAATCACTGTCCACCATCATTTTTTAACCAATTCTATGAATTACCAAGATGGTTGGAAGTGATTCTTCATCCACTCAATCAATTCCCAGTTACAGAATCCCAACATTCTGTAATTGATGAACCAAATGAGCCCAACTTTATTCTGATACAATCTCCAATCATCTCTCACTCTACGATTATTGATCCAAGCCCAAACGTAGAGTCACATGCTCAAGTCGTAGAGTCACCTCCTCCTGAAGCTCAAACACCAACCCATCCATTAGATATCCCTTCCTCGTCCTCGAATGAATATTTCATCCTTGATCTTGCTCTCTACACTTTGCAAGATCAATATTGTGAGACCCCGAATTTTATGAAATAAAGGTATTTAATTTTTCTATTTTAGTAAATAGTTAAATTGATAAAAGTTTAAAGTTAAGGGTAATATGTGAAAAAAAAATTTCAAAGTAAGCAAGTTGATATAAAATATTCGTTGTGTCGGGGAATATTCGATTAGTCAGGGAATATTCTTTTTGTCGGAGAATATTCGTACGACGGTACAATCATTGGTGGACCCCACAACGGAATTATTGTTGGATTGAGAAAATGACAAAAATATTTTTATGAAAATAACGGCGGAAGTTTTACCGTTAACTGTTGAAACACCCGGTGTTAAAAGTACAGTAATACGTGTGGTTGCATAGTAGCACACGGTATTGATTATTGATGCTTACGTGAGAAGTCACTCAGTTTTGTTTTATTAGTATTATTAATGTAATAAAACAGAAAAACTTTTTAAATAAAACAGAATACTTTTATAAAGTTATTCGTTTTATTAGGCTAATAGTAAAAAAAAATTATATAAAACAGAATACTTTTATAAAGTTATCTGTTTTATTAGACAATAATTAGAATATATTATATTTTATTATGCATAGTATTTACATAGTGCCTGCATAGTGTTTACATAGTAAAATCTTTTATAAAGTTATTCGTTTTATTAGATTATAAATAGAATATATTATATTTTATTTAAAAGATTTTGCTTTAAATATGGACCGTCCGATTAAAAGTAAATCAATCTGGACCGTTCATGAATTAGTTACTATGCAGTCCATTCCTCTATAAACAGAAACTCATTCCTTCATTATTTCTTACGAATTCACTGAAACTCTAGAGAGAGAAACTATAGAGAGAATTCTTCTTCTATAATCTTGAGCGTATTTCTTTAGAGTTTAAGAAAGCTTTAAGCGTAGTACAAGTGTTATTCGAGTACATCCTCGCCCTACCAGTCGGAATACTCTTCTTTCAAAGGTAAGGGATATTATTTGTTGTACCCGTAAGGGATATTATTTCTTTTGTATTCATGAAAAGAACTTATGTTATTCCATTCTTTATTATTCTGTTGGAATAACCTGTATACGCGGACTACCCTATACTTGGTGAAATTCTTCTATTATTCCATTCTTTATTATTATGCTGGAATAACCTGTTTATACGAAGTACCGCATATATGGTGAAATTCTTATATTATTCTGTTCTTTATTATTCTGTCAGAATATCCTGTCTATGCGTTTACGCCGGACCTGGTTCCATTATTTATTATTCTGTCAGAATATCTTGTCTGTACGTTTACGCCGGACCTGGTTCCATTATTTATTATTCTGTCGGAATATCCTGTCGGTGCATTTACGCATGACCTGGTTCCACTATTTATTATTATGTTGGAATAACCTGTCTGTGCAGTCTATCGCATGCCTAGTGATTTCTTTTGTTATTCTATTCTTTATTATACTCAGTTGGTTAAAGTTTTGGCTTTTATACTCCATGAAATTAGTGGAATATACATGATATTTGCGCTTCATCCAGTATCTTTTCATGGAAGTATTCTTCTGAGCATTTTTAAATTTTACTCCACAGAGCAGTATCATGTTGACAATTTGGACGTTATTAATTCCTGGATAAATTAATTCTTGAACTTGTTTTATTGAATTATTATTTCATTGTCATCATCCTCATGTTTATATTATGTTGAAAGTCATCTGTGGCCTGTAATGCATAGATGGACTTGGTATGATTATGACCAAGGATTATTCGGTATAATCATGACCGTAATGTTAAAAATGATGTGAAAAAGTCCTCATTGGCCCGTAGTGCATTGATGGACAGTTTTTGGTATATTATGGCTATGGATTCTCTTCGACCAAGGGTGCAAAGATGAATTATTTTATGGCATGATCAGGACCGTTGATCAAAACACGATTATCTTTGGCCCGTAGTGCATGGATAATTCGTGGTCGTGATACTAATGAATATCCTTGGCCTGTAGTGCAGGGATGATTTGATGATGTGGATTAATTATTGAGTTGAGTCTCAGCGATGAAATATTAATTCATGGATGTGATAATAATGAATATCTTTGGTCGTAGTGCATGGATAATTCATGGATGTGATACTAACGAATATCCTTGGCCGTAGTGCATGGATAATTCGAAGGTGTGGATTATTTATTAAGCTGAGTCTCAGCAATAAAATATTGGTGATACACTTTTAATTTGTAGAAGACAGTAGATATCATGCTCTACTTGTCTCTTCTAAAATACAGTTGTATGTCTTTGGCCGTAATGCAAAGATGAATTTATTAGTATGATTATGAACAAGAATTGTGATTTGGTATAACCATGATTTTTGATGTTTCAGGTGAATAGAGGTGATGAAAATTATCTTCGTCCTGGGTGCGAAGAGGAATTTAGAATCACAATTATGATTATGAGTTATTCATTTGATTGTGGATAGGAATTGTTGATTGATGTTACATGGATAAAACAATATTGGTGGACTTTTAACATGGAGAAGATAATAGACCTAATGGTCTATTTGACTCTTCTAATGGATTGCTCGTTCCGCTACAACTATGGTTGAAAAGTTTTATCAGCTACCATATGTTCTAAATCTCTGATTTATTAATGATGAAGGCTATTGATGATGTAAATTAGCTTTAATTATGATATTCTTTACTGGGCTAGTTGAGCTCACCCTTTTGCTTTCATTGTTCTCTTCAGGAAGTGAGAACGCAGCAGGGACTAGTCGGGGAACAGAGTGACGATCCAGATGATATCATTAGTAGTCCTCACTATTCTATGAAATAGTGTGATAGCTGTGGAGGTTCTCCCTAAACAGTATAAAAAAGTGTGTTGTATTCTATACATTATTTAGTAGTTATATTTGGTGAATCAAATAGGGTGAGGTGAACCCAACTTTGGAAGGGTGTTTTGCCACTATCATACAAGATGTCTAATGACATACAACCTCGTGTTCTCATAGGACACAGTTGTGCACATCCACTTGCTGAATATATCAACAAGCACTATCTATATGATCTTGGAGTTTATTTGAAGTATAATTTTTACTTGGAGACAACGGAGATATTTATATGTCAAGAGAAGACTTACCATTGGAAAGAAGATGATAGTAATCTTTTTATTTTTATTTGGGGACTTTTGGGTCAACCAAGGATAATTCTATGGACATATGATATCTATCATAACCTAGACGCATGGCCTCCCATGTACGAAGGTTTCCTTGAGCACTTCCCAAATATTTTAATTTCTAAAACAATTTTTGACTATACTTTTATGTAAAGTATCATTGTAAGGTTGTGGTCGAGATACCATGAGAGTTACATACATTTGTATTAAAACTCATAGTTAATTGTGGTCGTATTCTATACGACAGCTCAACAGTTATATAAATGAAGTTGTATTTGAATTTTGTACCATATATCTGGCGACTCAGAATGGGTGATGTGTACCTAATTTTGGGGGCGTCACAGTTGGTATCAGAGCTTAGGGATATGGTCGCTGGCGGAGATAAGAGTCTAGAACTAGGAGGGGAGAGACGATTTATATACTTCGTTAGTGTGTGACTTACCTAAGCTGAAATTGTTTACTTGATAAGTTGACAAATTATGATATGTTAATTAACCTTTGTTTTGAAGCTATATTCTAGAATAATATCTGAAATACAGAAGATGAGAAATGGGAAAATCATGATAGCGAGAAAATTACCAGGAAGGTACAATATGAAAAGAAAGTAAAGTATTCTCATCTCTTCAAATATCAGGTACGTACGTAAATTTCGAGGGCAAAATTTCATAAGGAGGGGTGATTGTGAGACCCCGAATTTTATGAAATAAAAGTATTCAATTTTTCTATTTTGGTAAATAGTTAAATTGATAAAAGTTTAAAGTTAAGGGTAATATGTGAAAAAAAAATTTCAAAGTAAGCAAGTTGATATAAAATATTCGTTGTGTCAGGGAATATTCGATTAGTCGGGGAATATTCGTACGACGGTACAATCATTGGTGGACGCCACAACGAAATTATTGTCGGATTGAGAAAACGACAAATATATTTTTATGAAAATAACGGCGGAAGTTTTACCGTTAACTGTTGAAACACCCGGTGTTAAAAGTACAGTAATACGCATGGTTGCATAGTAGCACACGATATTGATTATTAATGCTTACGTGAGAAGTCACTCAGTTTTGTTTTATTAGTATTATTAATGTAATAAAACAGAAAAACTTTTTATATAAAACAGAATACTTTTATAAAGTTATTCGTTTTATTAGGCTAATAGTAAATTTTTTTATATAAAACATAATACTTTTATAAAGTTATCAGTTTTATTAGACAATAATTAGAATATATTATATTTTATTATGCATAGTGTTTGCATAGTGCATGCATAGTATTTGCATAGTAAAATCTTTTATAAAGTTATTCGTTTTATTAGATTATAAATAGAATATATTATATTTTATTTAAAAGATTTTGCTTTAAATATGGACCGTCCGATTAAAAGTAAATCAATCTGAACCGTTCATGAATTAGTTACTATGCAGTCCATTCTTCTATAAATAGAAGCTCATTCCTTCATTATTTCTTACGAATTCACTAAAACTCTAGAGAGAGAAACTATAGAGAGAATTCTTCTTCTATAATCTTGAGCGTATTTCTTTAGAGTTTAAGAAAGCTTTGAGCGTGGTACAAGTGTTATTCGAGTATATCGTCGCTCTACCAGTCGGAATACTCTTCTTTTAAAGGTAAGGGATATTATTTGTTGTACCCGTAAGGGATATTATTTCTTTTGTATTCATGAAGAGAACTTCTGTTATTCCTTTCTTTATTATTCTGTTGGAATAACCTGTATACGCGGACTACCCTATACTTGGTGAAATTCTTCTGTTATTCCATTCTTTATTATTATGTTGGAATAACCTGTTTATGCGAAGTACCGCATACATGGTGAAATTCTTCTATTATTCTGTTCTTTATTATTCTGTCGGAATATCCTGTTTGTGCGTTTACGCCGGTCCTGGTTCCATTATTTATTATTCTATCGGAATATCCTGTCTATGTGTTTACGCCGGACCTAGTTCCATTAATTATTATTTTGTCGGAATATCATGTCGGTGCATTTACGCATGACCTGGTTCCACTATTTATTTTTCTGTTAGAATAACCTGTCAGTGCGGTCTATCGCATGCCTGATGATTTCTTTTGTTATTTCATTCTTTATTATACTCAGTTGGTTAAAGTTTTGGCTTTTATACTCAATGAAATTAGTGGAATATCCTTGATATTTGCGCTTCATCCAGTATCTTTTCATGGAAGTATTCTTCTGAGCATTTTTGAATTTTACTCCACAGAGTAGTATCATGTTGACAATTTGGACATTATTGATTCCTGGATAAATTAATTCTTGAACTTGTTTTATTAAATTATTATGTCATTGTCATCATCCTCATGTTTATATTATGTTGAAAGTCATCTGTGGCCTATAGTGCATAGACGGACTTGGTATGATTATGACCAGGGATTATTCGGTATAATCATGACCGTAATGTTAAAAATGATGTGGAAAAGTCCTCATTGGCCCGTAGTGCATTGATGGACAGTTTTTGGTATGATTATGGCTATGGATTCTCTTCGGCCAAATGTGCAAAGATGAATTGTTTTATGGCATGATCAGGACCGTTGATGAAAACAAGATTATCTTTGGCCCGTAGTGCATGGATAATTCGTGGTCGTGATACTAATGAATATCCTTGGACTGTAGTTCAGGGATGATTTGATGATGTGGATTAATTATTGAGCTGAGTCTCAGCGATGAAATATTAATTCATAGATGTGATAATAATGAATATCTTTGGCCGTAGTGCATGGATAATTCATGGATGTGATACTAACGAATATTCTTGGTCGTAGTGCATGGATAATTCGAAGGTGTGGATTATTTATTAAGCTGAGTCTCAGCGATAAAATATTGGTTATACACTTTTAATTTGTAGAAGACAGTAGATATCATGCTCTACTTGACTCTTCTAAAATACAGTTGTATGTCTTTGGTCGTAGTGCAAAGATAAATTTATTAGTATGATTATGAACAAGAATTGTGATTTGGTATAACCATGATTTTTGATGTTTCAGGTGAATATAGGTGATGAAAATTATCTTCGTCCTGGGTGCAAAGAGGAATTTAGAATCACAATTATGATTATGAGTTATTCAGATGATTGTGGACAGGAATTGTTGATTGATGTTACAGGGATAAAACACTATTGGTGGACTTTTAACATGGAGAAGATAATAGACCTAATGGTCTATTTGACTCTTCTAATGGATTGCTCGTTCCGCTGCAACTATGGTTGAATACAATGTATACAATTGACACGTAGCATGCTTGTATACAATGTATCTAAGTTTTATAAAAGAATTAAAGAGAGAAAGTGTGCCCATTTTGTTTATTTTCTCTCCAAGCTCCTACCAACTCCCTCTCATACAAAAACCTCCGAAAATCTATGGGAGATCAATCACAATATCAGTCCTTAGAACAACCAAAAACAGATTGGAGAGCATAGATCAAGAATTGGACAATAAGAGGTATAACCCTAAATTAAATTTTTGATCTTGTATGCTAAGATAGAGTTAGTGTTTATGTGTTTAGATTCATGCTATAAAATATTTTATGATGATCTATGTTGATCTAACATAGATCTATAGCATCAAAATGCTTTAACAAGGAGTTTTACAAAATCTGTCCAAGAACACAAATGTCGCCTAACAAGTAAATGTCAGTAGTCGTAGATCCTTTTCTGTTTTTGATTTTTCGTGTTTTATGTTTTGGATCTATAGTCTGACATGAGGTCTTGGATCTGGAAGTGGTATAACAGTCATTCAATGTCCAGATTGTAAGATATTGACGGTCAAAACCCGTTGACCAACGTTGACCAGCTGTAAATCTGGGTAACCCAGATCACGTAAAAGCGAGTCTGACAAGCTTTTGTAACAAGTATATCTGTCGGATTGTAAGTGTTGTATTGTGTTTGTTGTATGAATATTGTAGCTGGTAATATGGACTGTACATATATGCCTTAAAATTCCTTAGATCATCAACATATCAAACGAATCAGGTGGTCAAACCTAGTCATTTGGTCACGGACACAGTTTCTGGAAAACCCAGAAACTGTAAAGAACGAATTTTCTGACAGCCGTTGACCGGCTTATAAATTGTGATGATGTTGTTTGTAGACTAAGTTATTGTTATGTACTTGTTCCTTGTTATATATACTACGAGACTGAACCAATAGATCACCAAAAGAATGACCAGAACACCAAAATAATCGAGCATGAAATTGGACCCTCGAACTGTCTGGGTTTTTGGAAAACCCATAAACCGTCTGACAGCAAGTTTGGAGGCTTTGATCTCCTTGTTGCGATGTCGTGTGACCATGTTGGTGATTGATAAGTGTAGTATTACGTGTTTACTACAATACCTAAGTCTTAGATGGCCGAGAAACAATTTGAACAGAAAGTTAAAGTCGGTCAAACATGACCCCTTGAACATTGACTTTGTCAGTGTTCTTGAGCCAAGAACACCTAAGGCTACAGACAAGTGTCGCTAAATGCTTTAGCGACAGTTCCTATTTATTTATTTTCTGAATTTCTGGAAAATGATTAAAAATTAGAAATAAATTCTAAAAATGACTAAAAATGGTTTTAAAAATTATTTTAAATTATGAAAAATATTTTTTGACCAATTGGAATATTTTTCTTTAATATTTATAATTATTTAAATATTAAAGGTATTTAATTTATTTACTTAGTGTATTAAATAAATTAGAAAAAAATGAATTAATATTATAAAAAATAATTTTAAATAAGAATAATGTATTTAAAAATATTTTGAGTTATAAAATGTGACTTTTAATATTTTTGGAGCATTTTCATTAATAATTTAATATTAATGATATTAGATTTTTTTAATTATTAAGTTAAATAAATAAGTTAAAAATAATTTTAATGATTTAAAAATCATTTTAAATAAGAATAAAGTGTTAGAAAATATTTTAAATTATAAAATATAATTTTTAATATTTTTGGAGAATTCTCATTAATGAATTAATATTAATGATATTAGATTTATTTAATTATGATATTAAATTAATTAATTAAAAATAATTTTATTGATTTAAAAATCATTTAAAAGTGAGAAAAATGTTTTAAAAATATTTTAAGTTATAATTAATGACTTTTAATATTTTGAAAATAATTTCATTAATATTTAGATATTAATGGTGATGATTTAAAAATGATTTCAATTATTTTAAAAATTCATTTAAGTAGAATATTGATGATTTAAAAATATTTTAAGTTATTAACAATAACTTTAATATTTTGACAAATATAACAATAATATTTTTATATTATTAAATATTAATGATAATAAGATTATTTGATAATTAAATCATTTAAAAACGATTTAAGTGTTTAAGAAATTATTATAAATTATAATAATTGTTTATAAATTATTAAAAGCTTCCGAAAAATATTATAAACGATATTGGACTTATCTAAAATAATATTGAAGCTTAGAGACTAAGATTGTTAGACAATCAATGTGTTAATTGTCGGATAGAGTGACCAGAACACCGAGATGAGACCAAAGTTCAACCAGACTGAACTAGTTAGACTTGATAAGTGTTTCTATAAGTTATAAACACTAATGTGGCTATGTGGTAATGTGCCTAGGAGAAGTTTGACTGTAAATTATAGTATTACGTGTTATGAAATATTGTGCTAATTGTGAGACCGATATTATTGGTTATAGGTCTTACGAACGCAGTTAATTATATTGTGTAGCTGTAATCAACGCGGAAGGCAAGTTTCCTAACTCAACCTTGAGTTATATTCATTCAATTATTTTAATGGTTAATTATTGATAATAATACCATGTCCAGGGAATTTATTGTTGATTATTCGCAGTTAGTGCATGATTAAAATTCAAATTGAATTACTGATTCGGAAAATATATATTAGTAGAATTACTGTTGTTGGATATTTACATCTGTAGAAACTAATATTGACAGTACAGATAATTCCTGTTTATTGTCAAATTATATTGAGAAATGTCTTAGCTAATTATACTGGCTAGACGAACAATTGTTAGAACTTGATAAATACGAGAAGAGAAATTAATTGTTATTGATAGATCGATGCCAATTGTTTCGGCTAGATCAATAAGTAGATAGAATTTGAAATCACAGTATTTCGTTGTTAAATTAAAAATCTTGATTCTGAGATTGAGAAGAACAACCTTTTATATAAAGGGAACATTTTGGATCGTATATTCGATCATTGTGCGCTGTTAAGTATTATGCATAATATAGGGTATAATAAAGTTGATCACTTGTTATACTTGCTGAGGGGTATGATTTAATCTTTATGGTTATCTGATACGTCTGCGTATGTATCAAAGTAAATCTTTGATAGATACCCGAGAAAATAAGTTCAAAGATCTGGTGAGATCACTCAACATAAATCTGGAAAATATTCCACTTTGTTATTGCGTAGAATTGATTCTTGTTTATTCAATAGAATATCGTAGAAACTTTGAAAGCGTTGTACTCTTTCATTAACAGATTATTGCGTTGCCTAGAATACGAGAAAACTTGTTATTGATTAATGAATTGTTCAGCTATTTCAAAGTTCCCTGAACTTTGGTATCATTCTATCAAAATAGATAGTCTATTATTTTGATACTTATACATTCATTGTATATCTTAACTTGCGGGGCAAATTTGTTACTCACCCTTGTTAAATAAAACTTTTCAGCTAGGGACGAAGTTGCAGAAGATGTTGTGTAGAACAAAGGCAAAGACATAGTGATTAATTAGTTATGAATAACATTATTATTATGTTGTATTTGTGAACCCTTTTTGTATAACTAAAGGATATGTTTGTAATGTTAAGGTTAGAGAACCTAGGGTAATGTATTAACTATATCAGTTAATGAAGTGTATGTTCCTACTTATAAATAAATGGGTAGTTAAATGTTATTTATATTGTGGATCGTGAACACCAAACTCGAGGGTCAAGTAACCCAGATTTGGGGGTGTCACAGGTTGGTATCAGAGCTGTAGTGACCAAGGTGTCACCAGTTAGTAGAAGAGCTGTAGGTTATAAACTTTAAGTGGGGTGGGGGAAAACCCTAGGATTATAACCATACGCGAGATAGATAAAACTAATTTAGAGTTCTAAGTGAGGGATTGCCGGAGTGCATCAATAGTGAGAGATGTGGACACATAGTGTGAGAATTTTGTACTGATGAAGTATTAATCAAGTCATTTAGACTGATTGTAGGATGTCTGGAGAAGGTGAAAAGAGTGCAAAGATGCTAGCAGCTGTTACACTAGTGCCAGTAGCCGAGGTGCCAGCGCAAAGCGAGTTAGTTGAAGAGGTGGGAAAAGATGAACCAATGGTTAATCTTGGGAGCGATCATGACGATTATCCCGAGATGTATCTGAGTGGAGATGAGGAGGTAGAGTCTAAACCAGCTAAGGTAGAGTTAAAAAATAAGACTAAAGTTGAAGAACAAGATCAACTAGCTACAGAAGTTCAAGAATTTCGGAGAAAAGTATTTCTCTTAGAGGAATTGTGGAAGACGGAGCGAGCGTTACGAGAAATGACCGAAGAATGAAACGAGCTAAAGGCGCAGGTGGACAGAATGAAGACCGAAGGTGGTGGATCGTCTAAAGAAATAATCAAGCAGCAGAAAGACAAGAAAAAGAGAAAGAGGGACAACGACATCGACAATTCTAAAAATTCAAACCCGAAGAAGAAGCAAGTCTGCAGCAAGTGTGGAAAGACTCATGTGGGAGAATGTTTGATGAAGAAGATCGTGTGCTTCAATTTTAAGCAGGAAGGACATATTTTCCTATAGTGTCTTAAGCCGAAGGCAACAAGTGTCCCAGTAAGAAGAAGACTGGTGAAGGGAGTGGACGGTAGATAGTTTAAAGTTTAAGCGATAGTATCTTTTGATAGTGTATCGAGAAATATGTGTGAACATATGTAAATATATATGAGTGAAATCTTATATTCATACACTCTTATAATTGTGGCAAGTTCCTAAACCCCTAGGTGTGGTAAGTTTGATGAACTGGGAATAGTTATGTGTGAGTGGAGAATTAAAACTTTTTGTATAAAGTTAGAGAATTACAACTTTTGTTTAAAGTTGTGTTGTTAATCCTGATATTATTTAAAAAGGGATAGTGTTATGTGTTAAGAGCTAAATGTATTGTGTGCTATTTGAATAAATATGCGATTATATGAGAATTTTTTTTATTCTTATTGTGTAATTAATAAGAATCTGTGTAAAGAAGGAGAATTAATGTAAGATTTTTATCAGATAATGCCACCAAGGAAGGGAAGTCTAAAGAGAAATATGGAAGACCAATTTGTGAATCTGAAGCATAAGAATATGTCAGTGGCAGAATATTTTATCAAGTTCGACGAGTTAGCAAAATTTGCTCCACATCGAGTGGACACTGAGGAGCTTAAAGCACGATGTTTTAGGAACAGATTGAAATAGTTGGTACTCAAGAAGTTGGATGTGCTGTAAATTAGTTCATTTTCAACGTTATTAGAAAAAGCCATTATCGCTGAAGGAGAAGTTAAAGCTGTATTGAAGAATAGTCAAGAACAAAGAAGGAAGACTGAAAGAAATATTATGATAGGTGATAATGGAGGTAGTAATCTTAAGAAACGTAAGAGGGATGGTGATATTAATTCAGGAAATAATCCAGCAGAGATTAGGAAGAAAGGCGTGTCGTGTGTAGTTTGCGGGAAGCGTCATCAAGGAGTTTGTTTGAAGAACAAAGGAGTCTATTACAACTGTGGTCAAGAAGGACACATGTCACCCCAGTGTCCCATTCCAAAGAAGACACAAGTTTGTTTTGCGTGTGGATCGACCGATCATCTGGTCCGAAATTGTCCGAAGAGAAATGTAGAGAGGAAAAGTGCCAACAAGGGACCCGGTAGCGGAACCTTGGCGATTCGAGGACCTGCACAGCCAAGAAGACCAACAACATTCACTTTTAGCATGACAGTTCCAAATGCAGCAGCTGCCCGTGAAGAGGCGACAGGTAACGAGTTCGGATAGAAATTAAATTACGCGAGAAATACGAGTTAGATATTTCTGTGGACTGTTTTCTTTTATAGATTCAAGTCACAGGTTAAAAATTTGAGACACAATTTAATAGTGTGTTGATAAAAATAAATTGATGATACAACTTTAAAAGATTGTAGAGAATAAGAAAGCGGTGATTCCGAGGACGAAATCCTTTTAAGGAGGGGTGAATGTGATAAACCGGGATTTCGAATAATCCAAAATTTGCGAATAAATTTTTTTTTAAGTAATATTAATATTAATTAACATTTATTTGACAAGTATCGGTGATACAAGTTTAGAGAATGAGTCAATTTGTGTATTGACTAAGAAATTAGAGTAGAGTTATGCTTAACAGGATTAGAAATCCTAACGTACCGTTAGAAATCCTAATCGAAAGCCGGGAAACCCTAATTTTAAATTCGAGAATCCTAAACCCTAATTAAGAAACCCTAATCCTAATTGGAAAGCCTAATGTGTGTATTAAACTTAAATATGATTAGAAAACTCTAATTATATTTTATTTATCTTAATTTCTATTTTACAAACCTAATTGTAATTTGGAAATTTTATTTTTCTAATTAAAACCCTAATTCATGGGTTATAAACCCTAATGACCATTTTGACCATAATTGCTAAATTAAGCAATTTTAATTAGGAATATTAATCCTAATTAGTAAGATTGAATTTTATGATTATGAAATATTAATATAATTATTGAATCCTAATTATAATTTTGGAATGTTAATTTTATATTTTTGAAAATCGAAATTCGAAAATATTGGAAATTAGATTGTAAACCTAAAGGGTTTAAACCCTAAATCCTAAAGGGTTCAAACCCTAAATCCTAACCCAAACCCTAAACCCTAAGAATTTGACTAATTGACAAGAATGCCATTTAAAATAAAATACAAATGACAAAAGTGCCCTTTTTGAATAATTTAGTAAGCTAACTTATAGAAATTACAAATACTTTAGTAGTTGGCCAACTTAGTTGACTATGTGACATTAAATCTCAGCAAATCTGATCCAATTGACACCTAGCATGCTTGTATACAATGTATCTAAGTTTTATAAAAGAATTAAAGAGAGAAAGTGTACCCATTTTGTTTATTTTCTCTCCAAGCTCCTACCAACTCCCTCTCATACAAAAACCTCCAAAAATCTATGGGAGATCAGTCACAATATCAGTCCTTAGAACAACCAAATACAGATTGGAGAGCATAGATCGAGAATTGGACAATAAGAGGTATAACCCTAAATTAAATTTTTGATCTTGTATGCTAAGATAGAGTTAGTGTTTATGTGTTTAGATTCATGCTAGAAAATATTTTATGATGATCTATGTTGATCTAACATAGATCTATAGCATCAAAATGCTTTAACAAGGAGTTTTACAAAATCTGTCCAAGAACACAAATGTCGCCTGACAAGCCGTAGATCCTTTTCTGTTTTTGATTTTTCGTGTTTTATGTTTTGGATCTATAGTCTGACATGAGGTCTTGGATCTGGAAGTGGTATAACAGCCATTCAATGTCCAGATTGTAAGATATTGACGGTCAAAACCCGTTGACCAACGCTGACCAGCTGTAAATCTGGGTAACCCAGATCACGTAAAAGCGAGTCTGACAAGCTTTTGTAACAAGTATATCTGTCGGATTGTAAGTGTTGTATTGTGTTTGTTGTATGAATATTGTAGCTGGTAATATGGACTGTACATATATGCCTTAAAATTCCTTAGATCATCAACATATTGAACGAATCAGGTGGTCAAACCTAGTCATTTGGTCACGGACACAGTTTCTGGAAAACCCAGAAACTGTAAAGAACGAATTTTCTGACAGCCGTTGACCGGCTTATAAATTGTGATGATGTTGTTTGTAGACTAAGTTATTGTTATGTACTTGTTCCTTGTTATATATACTACGAGACTGAACCAATAGATCACCAAAAGAATGATCAGAACACCAAAATAATCGAGCATGAAATTGGACCCTCGAACTGTCAGGGTTTCTGGAAAACCCAGAAACCGTATGACAGCAAGTTTGGAGGCTTTGATCTCCTTGTTGCGATGTCGTGTGACCATGTTGGTGATTGATAAGTGTAGTATTACGTGTTTACTACAATACCTAAGTCTTAGATGGCCGAGAAACAATTAGAACAGAAAGTTAAAGCCGGTCAAACATGACCCCTTGAACATTGACTTTGTCAGTGTTCTTGAGCCAAGAACACCTAAGGCTACAGACAAGTGTCGCTAAAAGCTTTAGCGACAGTTCCTATTTATTTATTTTCTGAATTTCCGAAAAATGATTAAAAATTAGAAATAAATTCTAAAAATTACTAAAAATGGTTTTAAAAATTATTTTAAATTATGAAAAATAATTTTTGACCAATTGGAATATTTTTCTTTAATATTTATAATTATTTAAATATTAAAGGTATTTAATTTATTTACTTAGTGTATTAAATAAATTAGAAGAAAATGAATTAATATTATGAAAAATAATTTTAAATAAGAATAATGTATTTAAAAATATTTTGAGTTATAAAATGTGACTTTTAATATTTTTGGAGCATTTTCATTAATAATTTAATATTAATGATATTAGATTTATTTAATTACTAAATTAAATAAATAAGTTAAATATGATTTTAATGATTTAAAAATCATTTTAAATAAGAATAAAGTGTTAGAAAATATTTTAAATTATAAAATATAATTTTCAATATTTTTGGAGAATTCTCATTAATGAATTAATATTAATGATATTAGATTTATTTAATTATGATATTAAATAAATAAATTAAAAATAATTTTATTGATTTAAAAATCATTTAAAAGTGAGAAAAATATTTTAAGTTATAATTAATGACTTTTAATATTTTGAAAATAATTTCATTAATATTTAGATATTAATGGTGATGATTTAAAAATGATTTCAATTATTTTAAAAAATCATTTAAGTAGAATATTGATGATTTAAAAATATTTTAAGTTATTAACAATAACTTTAATATTTTGACAAATATAACATTAATATTTTTATATTATTAAATATTAATGATAATAAGATTATTTGATAATTAAATCATTTAGAAATGATTTAAGTGTTTGAAAAATTATTATAAATTATAATAATTGTTTATAAATTATTAAAAGCTTTCGAAAAATATTATAAACGATATTTGACTTATCCAAAATAATATTGAAGCTTATAGACTAAGATTATTAGACAATCAATGTGTTAATTATCGGATAGAGTGACTAGAACATCGAGATGAGGCCAAAGTCCAACCAGACTGAACTAGTTAGACTTGATAAGTGTTTCTATAGGTTATAAACACTAATGTGGCTATGTGGTAATGTGCCTAAGAGAAGTTTGACTGTAAATTACAGTATTACGTGTTATGAAATATTCTGCTAATTGTGAGACTGATATTATTGGTTATAGGTCTTACAAACGCATTTAATTATATTGTGTAGCTGTAATCAACGCGGAAGGCAAGTTTCCTAACTCAACCTTGAGTTATATTTATTCAATTATTTTAATGGTTAATTATTGATAATTATACCATGTCCAGGGAATTTATTGTTGATTATTCGCAGTTAGTGCATGATTAAAATTCAAATTGAATTACTGATTCAGAAAATATATATTCGTAGAATTACTGTTGTTGGATATTTACATCTGTAGAAACTAATATTGACAGTACAGATAATTTCTGTTTATTGTCAAATTATATTGAGCAATGTCTTAGCTAATTATACTGGCTAGACGAACAATTGTTAGAACTTGATAAATACGAGAAGAGAAATCAGTTGTTATTGATAGATCGATGCCAATTGTTTCGGCTAGATCAATAAGTAGATAGAATTGGAAATCACAGTATTTCGTTGTTAAATCAAAAATCTTGATTCTGAGACTGAGAAGAACAACCTTTTATATAAAGGGAACATTTTGGGTCGTATATTCGATCATTGCGCGCGGTTAAGTATATGCATAATATAGGGTATAATAAAGCTGATCACTTGTTATACTTGCAGAGGGGTATGATTTAATCTTTATGGTTATCTGATACGCCTCCGTATGTATCAAAGTAAATCTTTGATAGATATCTGAGAAAATAAGTTCAAAGATCTGGTGAGATCACTCAGCATAAATCTGGAAAATATTTCACTTTGTTATTGCGTAGAATTGATTCTTGTTTATTCAATAGAATATCGTAGAAACTTTGAAAGTGTTGTACTCTTTCATTAACAGATTATTGCGTTGCCTGAATACGAGAAAACTTGTTATTGATTAATGAATTGTTCAGCTATTTCAAAGTTCCCCGAACTTTGGCATCATTCTATCAAAATAGATAGTCTATTATTCTGATACTTATACATTCATTGTATATCTTAACTTGCGGGGCAAATTTGATGCTCACCCTTGCTAAATAAAATTTTTCAGCTAGGGACGAAGTTGCAGAAGATGCTGTGCAGAACAAAGGCAAAGACATAGTGATTAATTAGTTATGAATAACATTATTATTATGTTGTATTTGTGAACCCTTTTTGTATAACTAAAGGGTATGTTTGTAATGTTAAGGTTAGAGAACCTGGGGTAATGTATTAACTATATTAGTTAATGAAGTGTATGTTCCTACTTATAAATAAATGGGTAGTTAAATGTTATTTATATTGTGGATCGTGAACACCAAACTCGGGGGTCAAGTAACCCGAATTTGGGGGTGTCACATGAATTGTGCGCGGCAGAGCATCCTACGAATCAATGCGCAATTAATCCAGCATCCGTGTAATTTGTGAGCAACTATAACTGAATTCCATAGAATACATACCAGAATGCGTACAATCAAGGGAATAAGAATCATCCAAACTTTTTATGGAGTAATAATCAGCATCAACAAGCTCCACGACCATCATATCCCCCAGGATTTTAGAACCATCAACAACCAACTCAACATTAAGAAAGGAAATCAGATCTAGAGGAGTTGGTGACAAAGTACATAACAAGTAATGAGGTGGCTATGAAAAATCAAGCAATGGCAATGAAATCACAAAAGATGGCCATCAAGAATCCAGAGAATCAGATAGGACAAATTGCGTTAGCATTGAATAATAGACCACAAGGAACGTTACCAAGTGACACCGAGAGAAATCCGAAGGGTAATCACGAGCAATGTCAAGCCATTATGTTAAGAAGTGGAAAACAACTTGAGGGTCAAGAAACAAAAATTTCGGTTACAAAGGAGGTTGAAACAGAGAGAGAAAATACAGCGGTTGAGGTCAAGTAGGGGGGCGAAAAACAAATGGAAAAGAGCGAACCAGTTAACGAACTAGTTTTCTATCCTCCCCCACCGTTTCAGCAAAGAGTTCAAAAATAGAAACTAGACAAGTAGTTTACAAAATTTTTGGAAGTTTTTAAGAAACTTTAGATTAACATACCGTTTGCAGAAGCCCTGGAGCAGATGCCTAGTTATGCAAAATTCATTAAAGGAATTTTGTCCAGGAAAAAGAAGTAGGAAGATTTTGAGACAGTGGCATTAACCGAAGAGTGTAGTGCGGTGTTACAGCGAAAGTTGCCACCAAAGTTGAAAGACCCTGGGAGTTTCACTATTCCATGCACGATTGGGAATATGGCGTTCAACAAATGTTAGTGTGATTTGGGAGCGAGTGTGAATCTTATGCCATTATCAGTTTATACAGAATTGGGTTTTCCCGCGCCAAAGCCTAAGAACATCTCATTGCAGTTGGCGAATAGGTCAGTCACATATCCGAGAGGCATTGTAGAGGACATATTGGTTAAAGTTGATAAGTTCATATTCCCCGTAGATTTTATTATTCTGGATTTTGAGGAGGATAAGAACATCCCAATTATCCTAGGGAGACCTTTCTTGGCTACGGGTAGGACACTCATCGACATACAAAAAGGTGAACTTACTATGAGGGTCCAAGATCAGGAAATTAAATTTAACGTGTTTAAGGCCATGAAATTCCTGACGGATGAAGAAGAATGTTTTAGGATGGATCTCATTGACCAAATAATTAGCGAAGACATGAACAAGAGTTTGGTTAACGATCCATTGGAAATGACATTATTGGGGGACGAAGAGTTCGATGATCCGGAATTTATGGACTATTTGCAGATGCTAGACTCCTTGCCACGAGTTAGCAGATTTAAAACACCATTTGAACCATTGCACACGCAGGAGAAAGCCACAGCAAGGATGAAACTGTCATTGGAGGACCCACCAACTCTTGAGCTAAAACCACTACCTAAACACCTCAGGTATGCATATTTAGGCAATTCAAATTCTTTACCTATTATTATTTTTGTCGCACTTAACGATTTACAGGAAGAAAAGCTGTTTAGGGTGCTTAGGGAACATAAATCGACGATAGGATGGACAATTACGGATTTCAAGGGAATCAGCCCATCTTTTCCCATGCACAAAATTTTGATGGAAGACGATGCAAAATCGACAGTGGAGCAACAGAGACGGCTCAACCCTATTATGAAAGAGGTAGTCAAGAAGGAAATACTGAAATAGTTGGATGCGAGTATCATTTACCCGATTTCAGATAGTAAGTGGGTTAGTCCGGTGCAATGTGTGCCGAAAAAGGGAGGAACGACTGTGGTTCAGAATGATGACAATGAGCTGATTTCAACAAGGACAGTGACTGGTTGGAAGGTTTTCATGGACTACAGGAAGTTAAATAAGGCAACCCGCAAAGATCACTTTCCTTTGCCCTTTATCGATCAAATGTTGGACAGATGGGCAGGACATTAGTACTACTGCTTATTGGATGGATACTCGGGTTATAATCAAATCGTCATCGCTCTTGAGGATCAAGAGAAGACTACGTTTAGATGCACATATGGTACATTCGCATTCAGGAGAATGTCATTCGGGTTATGTAATGCACCCGCTACCTTCCAACGGTGTATGATGGCCATCTTCTCGGATATGGTGGAGAAGAATGTGGAAGTCTTCATGGACGATTTCTCTGTCTATGGGGATAATTTTGATGCGTGTTTGGAAAATTTGGTAATGGTCTTACAAAGATGCACCGACACAAATTTGGTCCTTAATTGGGAAAAGTGTCACTTTATGGTGGAAAAAGGTATAATTCTGGGCCACAAAGTCTCGGCTCAAGGATTGAAGGTTAATAAAGTTAATCTGGAAACAATTGAGAAACTGCCTCCACCAAGTTCAGTTAAGGGAATTATAAGTTTTCTAGGACATGCTGGGTTCTATAAAAGATTCATAAAGGACTTTTCTAAAATTGCAAAACCTTTGTGTAGTCTTTTAGAGAAGGCTTCGGTTTTCAATTTTGATGAGGAGTGTAAGTTGGCTTTCGAGTTGTTGAAGAAGAAGTTGACTACAGCCCCCGTGATCGTCGCACCGGATTGGAATATGTCTTTCGAGCTAATGTGTGATGCAAGCGACTATGCGGTCGAGGATATTTTGGGTCAACGCTGAGAGAAGGTATTTCATGCTATCTATTATGCAAGTAAGACACTCATAGAGACTAAATTGAACTACACAACTACAGAAAAAGAATTACTTGCAGTGGTGTATGCGTTTGATAAGTTTCAGGCCTATTTGATCGGAACAAAGGTGATAGTCTACACGGATCATTCGGCTATTCGGTACTAAATTACGAAAAAAGATGTTAAACCACGTCATATCAGATGGATTATCCTTTTACAAGAGTTTGATTTAGAGATAAAGGATAGAAAGGGGACGGAGAACCAAGTTGCCGATCATTTATCAAGGCTGGAAAATCAAGATAAAGTCATTCCTGGATGAGCAACTGTTCGGGATAAATTCAGAATTTCCATGGTACGCGGACTTCGTGAATTATCTAGTGGGCAACATTCTACCTCCTGATTATACACGACAACAGAAAAAGAAGTTTCTTTATGACGTCAAATGGTACATGTGGGATGAGCCTTACTTGTTCAAACAGTGCGCCAACAAGATGATCAGAAGATATGTGCTCTACAGTGAAGTGAAGAACATCTTGCATGAGTGTCACTCGTCTGCGTATGGCGGACATTATGGTAGTGAGAGGACAGCAGAAAAGGTGCTTCAATCTGGGTTTTATTGGCCCACGCTATTTAAGGACGCCCACCAGTTTGTCAAAACATGTGATAGATGTCAAAGGGTGGGCAACATTTCGAAAAGGAATGAGATGCCACTACAAACAATTCTAGAAGTTGAAATTTTCGATGTATGGGGAATATATTTCATGGGGCCATTCCCGTCATCACTTAACAATCAGTACATTTCAATCCCAATGTACAATTCCCATATCAGCAACTAGCCCCAATGCCAAGGTTCCCACCCAGTGATTCCGATGAAGAACAACAGACACCACCACCCCAGACTTAGGCAATTACAGGGAAGTCCTCTCTTATTTATTGCTTTATCTATACAATGAGGGCATTGTAATTTTCAAGTTTGGGGGATTTAGTTTCATGTTTGCATATTTAATTTCATTAGCTAGGTTTGCATAAGTTAGTTCATTATTTAGTTTTAGGATTATTAAATGTTGCATTCAAGTAATCATGTAGTTGCATAGTAGCTTAGGACTGTAAATAGTTTTTATTTATTTTTGCAATCATGTTATGTTTACCACATATCTAAAAAAAATAGTTAAGTATTGTGTTATTTTACATATGTCCAGCAGTTGTTGTAGTTCATTTTATTTTGGCCAATGATGAGATTAAGATTAAGTAGACAAGTACAATACTGATTATTAGAACCTTGATGTAGTTTCTGTTATGAATTGGATCTTATGCTTGTTTGAAACTGGTATAAAAAGGGTAGCACGTTAATAACACATATGTTGACTGATTAGTTCAAATTGATACATAAGAAGTTTCTAAAAGATAATGCTAGTGTAAATGAGAAAATGACAAGGATAGGCAGTGAAAATAAAGAATTAGGTAAGAACCTAAGTCTGAAGGAAAATCTGGGGTACATAAGCTTTAAAAAAAATTATCATGGCTAGCCTTGTTTCGGGGCCTTTGTTACTTGAGCAAGTACGCCCGAGGGAGTGTCTCTACACCTAGCGCCCTAAGGTCTTATATGGTCTGGGAGTCATTGGTTGAAAGCTTGCTAAGGGGTAGCACTATTAGCCTAATGGAATGAGACATTGCACAGTCATGGTTTAAAAAAAAGAGAAAAAAGAAAAAAAATAAGAATAAAACGGGAAATAAGTGCGAAAAGCCCCCGTGATGAAAAATAAAAATAATAATAATAATAATATATAAATAAAAATAAAACATAAGTACCCTATGTGAACCCTTGATATTGGTTACTATTTGATTTTAGTTGGAATTCGCCTGTTTTTGAAACTTTGGAGTTTACTCTGTATGATTCCTTATAAGAGATTGGTTATGTATTAAATTTGAAATTATATCAGTTAGCATAGATGTTGATCACACACGCACTATATCAGTAATAACAGTCTAAGATTTGATGATTGATTGGGAAATTAATGATGAGTTTTGATATGATGTATTATCATGTTTACTTGATTTCTCTGAGGCCGGGTGAATAGACTTGTTTCTGTCATTACTGTTGGATTCGTAGGCATGTAGATTAGATGCATTGCATAGCATTGTTATTTTAGCGCCATTGTCGGGGACAATCACTTAACAATCAGTACATTTTGCTTGCAGTGGATTACGTCTCAAAATGGGTTGAAGCCGCAGCACTCCCAACCAATGATGCCAAAGTAGTTCTCAAATTCCTACAGAAGAATATTTTTACGAGATTTGGCACGCCGAGAGCTATTATAAGTGATGAAGGTAGTCACTTCTACAACAAATCATTCACAACTCTATTGGAAAAGTATGGGGTCAACCATAAGGTAGCTACAGCTTATCATCCCCAAACTAGTGGACAAGCTGAGGTCTCGAACAGGGAAGTAAAGAGAATCTTGGAAAAGGTGGTAAACCCGAATCGAAAAGATTGGTCGCTCAGGTTGGATGATGCACTATGGGCATACCGGGCTGCGTATAAAACATCGATCTATATATCACCATATCAATTATTGTACGAGAAAGCTTGTCATTTACCGGTCGATTTACAGCATAAGGCCTATTGGGCTATTCAGAAACTGAACTTCGATCAAGCAGCGGTGGGTGAAAAGAGACTACTTCAGCTAAATGAGCTTGATAAATTCCGACTGCAAGCCTACGAGAACTCAAAGTTGTACAAGGAAAAGGTCATGAGATGGCACGACAAGAAATTGATACAAAGAACGTTCGAACCAGGACAATCAGTACTATTGTTTAACTCAAGATTGCGGTTGTTTCCAAGAAAGCTAAAGTCAAGGTGGTCGGGTCCATTTACCATAAAGAAGGTTTTCCCACATGACGTCGTTGAACTCTACAGTAGGAACCCATTGGAAACGTTCAAGGTCAACGGTCAGGCGTTAAAACATTATTGGGGTAGCGAATCCAACACGGATGTCATTGCTATCACACTTGCAGACGCACTATAAACAGTGAGTAGATTTTATACCTACTTATCTGATATCTATTACTTGAATTATTTGCTTAAACTCGTGTTTCTTAGTTACTTTTCATGCATTTTGTGTTCATTGCTATCTAAGACTTGATAGCAATGACTTCAGTGATAAGTAGATTTTATACATACTTATCCGGTATCTATTACTTGAATTATTTGCTTAAACTCGTGTTTCTTAGTTACTTTTCATGCATTTTGTGTTCATTTTGTAGATTATATGTTTGGGAGCTGTGTGAGCGACTATTGGTATGAAAATGCAAGGAAAAGCAATCTGGACATCGTTTGGGCTTTCATGTTCATTTTATGTTCATTTCATGTTCTTGGCTTGAAACTTGGTCTATATTGTAGAACTTCTTCTTAGCTTTCCGAAACGTCTTGAATCATTCCAATCAGAGTTCGGATGCGACAGTTATGGCCTTTTTATCAACAAAGAACAAAGCTAAGAGTTGTCATGTTTGTCATTTACACAGCAGCTAATTCCAGTCCAATTTCGACTTTCATATTTTCATTATTTCTCAAAACTCAAAGAATGAAAGTTGTAGACCTCGTCGATAGCTTCGATTTGATAGGTGGCAGGCCCCGTAACTCCGTCCGGATTAAACGTTATGGCAATTTTACCAGAGGAAACTGCAGCAGAGAAACAGTAGCATAACAAGCTAGGGCTTGCTCTTTTTGGCGTATCACCCAAGCCGGGCCTTGGGGTCCTGAGCTTATTTACAGCAGCCTAGCAAGTCGGGGCTTGCTATTATAAAGGTAGTACCCAAGCTGGGGATTGGGTACGGGAATAGAGTGGTTTCCTAGTTGGTTTCTAATGCTACAAACGTGGAGCTTAAGTGATGGCGATGGTTTGGGACTCATATTGGCATGGAATTGTAATCAGGATACATGTTTAAGTATATAATTAACAACAAACAATAGGATTGAAAAGAAAAAAAGGCAAATTACAGAGATTAATTCCAAAATTTCATAGCAAGCTTTGGAGGGAGATTTTGAAGAGATTTTCATGACGATTGCAGATTAAGGCTACGTGAAGGGTGTACTGCATTATTCTTCTTCTTAGTCTTATATTTGTAATTGAAAAGATGTTTTCTTTGATTTATTCAGTTATTATTTCATTCATGATGAACTAATTCACTTTTTAGGCTTATGATGGATCCTTAAGTAAAACGATGATTTTGTAATCTTTGAATTCAGTTCAATAAGCTATTATCCAATTTATCTATATTAATTTGAGATTAAATTTATGAATTACCTGATCAACAATTCTTTGTGGACTTGTATGGATTCGAGAGAGGAAATACAAGTCTAGACTTAGTTAATATAGCATGTGTTCTTGAATTGTGTGAATGAACAGAATCTTGATGAATGTTAAGGTAGAGATATGCTTGACATCGTATTTAATTGGATAGGGAACTTAATCTTAAACCTTCTTTAATTATAATTCACATAGAGATATAGTGAGTTAGTTGATTAAGGTGTTTAACTTGTTTCTATCTAATTTGTGGATTTAAGTTAATACGGTATTAGTGCATCGAGAGGTGGCTAGTGCTACATTCGTGTTCTTGATTAATAAGCTGGGATAGTAAATTGAACTGGAATTAAGGTGAAAAATTCATAGTGAAGTTTAGGGTGAAATCGTAAGCCTAATTCTCTAATAATTGTTTGAAAATTCAGTTTTTAATATTTGTGGTTGTTTTTTGACAGTATATTTATTAATAATTTAGTTTTTATAATTTTAATTATTAATTTGGATAGTTTAATAAAATTAGGATTAATAGAAAATTGATAATTGTGAGGTTAAATTTCTTACTAAATTGTCTCTGTGGGAACGATACTCTACTTACTAATATATTACTTGTTGACCAGGTATACTTGCGTGTGAGCGTATATAGATTTTACCCAACAAGTAGCACCATACAAAAACTTATCAACTACTATCAAGTGAAGTAAGAAGTTCCAAGTCAGAAGGATTTGAAGAGTTCTAAGTGAACTGTGAAGAACCAAGACTGCTGGACTTGAAGAGTTTAAAAATGAACTGAGAAGTACCAAGACTGTTGGTCTTGAAGGAATCTGTGAGATTCAGAAAGTGTAAAAGATATCCTTAGTGGATTTCCTACTCAAGGAGTAGAAGAGTGGACTAGGAGCTTTAAGTGCTCTGAACCACTTAAAATTGTTGTGTCTCTTACATTCGTGCTATAACTGTCATGACTGTTATAACTGCCTCACTCTCATTAACTCACTATATCTTTAAGGAAGAACAAACAAAACTTAATTCTGCTGTGTTTGAATCATTATTAAAACTAACAAAGTATTTCTAAAAGAATTTAAAATATCTATTCAACCCCCCCCCTTCTAGATAACTATTGTGCCTCCGGGAACTAACATCTTTAATATCTTCATTTCATTTCATATGGTTCACGTTTATAAATTATTTATGTGATTAAACTCTACAATTACTCTTTAGCATCATAGCGTTTAATAAGTTATACTTTAAGTCCATCATGAAATATTAACATTCATTACCATTTCTTGACATTCATAAACTTAAATGTTCAAGTTATGCATATATACTTATGTGTTAAATATATTTATCTTATGCAAACACAGAACAACTACCTTTTTTTGGTATTTTACGTACATGTTGTTTTATTTCTTCAACTTAACCTTCAAACATATAATCAAGGTTCTAATACTCTTATTAAGATGTTATTAATAATTAGCATTTATATTATTTTTACTTCATAAGTTTTTCCCTTCTTTTCTACTTTAAAAATCTTTTCATTGTCAAAAATACAGGGTCGGCGCTGCAGTGTCGGTTTCCCTTTGTTTTGAGGCACTGCGGTGCATATCAGCAAAATGTAAAATTCGGAGCTAGCACTGTGGCGCCAGTTTCTTAAGCTTAAGCGGCGATGCCGCGCCAGGCAGTAACCTTTGAAAATTTTTTAAGTTTAAAATCATAATCCTGGTGTCCACTTTACAAAATCATAACTTAGTCGTTTTAACTCAGAATCGATCCGTTCCCAAGCCATTTTCTAGCTTTCCTGGCATACTTTAAATTCTCCCAGACAGAAATGTTTTCTGGTCATTCTAACTAGGGTTTTAAATAGCTCAAAAATCTCTTACCATTCAATTTTTCAACTTTATGTTTTAAATTTTCAAAACTTCATAACTTCCTCATCAGAAGTCAGAACGAATCTGTTCTTGAGCCCACGACTCTATTTCGTTCGTGTCTATGTTTCCCCCATAGAAATTTCATTATTCCAAATCATTAATTATTGTTAATAATTCGTTCCTAGTTTATTTTAAACTATATTTCTAATATTAGCATATTTTACTTAAAATTTCGCCATAACTTCGTTATAGCTCGTTTTTAATCCGTTCCACTTGGAACAATCACATATTTTAATTGAACATAATATCATCCTTTCGGATTTCATTATCTAAGCCACGAACAACAAATCAAATGGCTTGATTATACGTTTTCATTCGTTCCTCGTTTTGAACAATTATTCCTCATCTTTTATAAACTAACAGTGATTTATAATCTACTAATTCATCCTTTTTCTATACTACAAAGTTTTAAATAATTTAAAAGAGTTGCGTTCTCGTTCTTACCTCATTGGAATCTTCATTTTGTGAGTTTATGACGACTTCTATAGAGTTTCCTCGCCCTTTTGTGTACAATACCCGAGCTCTCACTTCATCTCTTGAACTATCTAGTGTTTCTCTATGGAAACTTGTGAATTGGTGAGGAAAAATGAAGAAAAGAGCTTGTTATTTATAGGAGTTTAAGAGTGGGGGTAATTTAGTCTTTTCCCTTAACTTTTGTTGGATAAATACACTTAGCCCCCCTTGTGTATAAAATTGGTGGTTGGTTAATTACACTTACCTTCCCATGGCATATAACTGGTGGCATGATTAATTTTTATTTTCCAATACAAATCCTAAAACTCGTAAATTCCGCCACAGAATTTCGTTCCACCTCAAAAATTCTCATTTTAACACATCTCAACAGGGCAAACACCATAAAATCTTATTTTATTAATTAATACTTTAATTTTTTAATTAAGTAAAATTTTTTGGGTCATCATATATTTTTAACGAATTAAGTATATTTTTAATTAGAAATATTAGAATAAATAACAAAAATGATTCAAATATTAAAGTTATTGTGTTTTAGAATAACATAGTAAACATTCACAAAGAAAAAGAATAACATAGTAAGCTTATTATATTTTTTAAGAGTATTGCTATGTATTACACATGTTTTTAGCCGAATTTGAATTAAGATATATATTATCAACTATAATTACATACGTAACTTTGTAGACACTCGAAATTTCGCTTTCCTGTTATAAACTATGCAGGAGGGCAAAAGCGTTTTTTTACACCCCGGAGATAGCCCTGGGAAACTACAAAAATAATCAAACCCCCGAGGCAGCCCTACGGGACATCAAATCAGTCCTCGGAGATAACCTTGAGGAAAGACAGAGTCAATAACAGTCAAACCCTAGAGACAATCTTGAGTAAATACAACTGCAATCACTTCAAGCCTGGAGATAACCCCAGAAGGGTAAAAGGGTAATTTTGCCAAATCAACATCAAAACACAGACATCCAACTAAAAACATGGTCATCGAGAGCCATCATAGCAATCCCGAGTGAAAACTGCGCCAGACAGCTCAACAGACTCACTGTGAAGACTTGAAGATCTGGTCATAGACCCATCTTGCTGAATTCGAAAAAGTTCAAACCTTATGTCATTACGTAGATCTCAGAAAGAGCTTTTCGAAAAGGTATGGCACGCTTCCATAGGATTCTCGAATTACAAGTTGTGTTGGTTCAAACAGACTTCGCGTTGGTCGGAGTGCACTTACTTCGAGACAGCGGGCCCACTAGGCCCAATTGCAGGTAGACCTACGGCTGTCTTAGGTACACCTGCGGAACCTCGGGTCTATTAATATAGACCCCCACCATCCATTTAGAGAAAGTTGGAGAGAGAAATAAGGGTTTAGGAGAGAGAAATCCTGCCATTTGAGATCAAAAGACAGCTTTTCTTCCATTTCATCTATGTAAACACTTATATACATATATTCTACAACATATCAAATTTTAACAAGTGAAAACTGAGTATAAAGGCGTCTAAAGCCGTTCAATAGCCATTCTCGTGCTATATTGTAAGATCTCTTTCGATCTGCTTCTTTTTCTTACTCTACTATATATATAAGTACTATATATATACAAATATGAGTTAATATGACATAGATCTAGCTTTTCACCGTTCATTTTCATGTAAATAGTCAATATTTACGTTTTATTGACTAGATCTATACTAGATCTAGCCAGATCTAGCTTTTAACCGGTTCAAAAGTTGTAAAACCTAAACTTGGAAGCTAGAATAACTCAAATATGTATAGATCTAGTTTTCTTTCTAGTTTTGTAGATATTTAGCAACCACGTGGCCCTAGATCTATATCTAGAGGACGCTGGAAGCTTCGGCTACTCGCTTACAAGAATTTGACTGATGAATCCTTTTGTCTAGCGATGTCTAGTATAGATATATTTTTTATTTCGATATTTTCATTTATGGAAGCTTTTAAATAATATTCATGTGATCTTAGGAACTACAAAGGGTTGATGATTCAATTCAAGATCTGGTTCCGAAAATGGACTTGTTAAATTGTAAATACCAGCTTACAATTCCTTGTATATGTAAATCAGGGGCCTTAAAACCGTTATCAGGATTTAAGGCCTCAAAATAGTGAAAAGCATATATGTGGTGCTCGGGTTCACTTCGATGGCTTTCATGCCCATAAGGAGCCTGACACTTGTAAATAAATTTTATTTACTATCAAGGATGCTTCACATCTTAATAAAATCAAATCAAACCAAACATGAAATAAAATGGAAGTATTAAAGGGCCTCGATTCCTATGCGAGCGAAAGGGTTTGAAAACTATTTTTCAAAACTTTATTTTCATTTTATTGTTTAAAACTGAACTTTTCAATAAATCAAACCCCTTCGTATTTAGGTTCAAAGAGACACATCATTACTTTCTAAGCACTTCAAAGCATATTTGACATATTGCATGCACTCACACACACACTTCATATAGGGAATGAAAAGTAGCGGTAACCGTGTTTCACAAAAGTCAAGGGGTTCCTAACACCTTCCCCTCACTTAAGCAAGCCCCTGAACTCCATGAATCTCGGGTTCCAGACCAATTAAATAGAGTCACATATTGGGCCCTATTGCGAAATCAATAAACATATTTGTTGAGTTGGTACAACCATTTGAGCTCTTACCAACTAGCGGCTCTGTCTAATTCGGCTCAATTATAAAATCAAACTTTTCAATCGTCGACATTGTATGTCGATCTTTTCCTAAAACTCACCCTTTAAACAAATTACTCAACCAAGCGAAATCTAAAGGGTAGAGAGCGTAGGAATAAGAAATTTTCCCGGCGTCGACAGGTGGCGACTGTACTGGGGATAATAGAGGGCTTAAGCTACATTTCAATCTTTTCAATTCCCATTTATCTGCATGTGTGTGAATGTTGTCTTTACATTTAATAAATGTCTATTTCCAGTGCTTTAGTGCTTCACACAATTATGTTAGTTCATCGCACAATGTCATCATGCATAACGATGAGACGTGATAAATGTATGTTGTGTGACACCCCCAAATCCGAATACTTCATTCCCACAAGACTTGGTGTTCACTGATTAAACATTCACATTCTAACTACCCACAAAATAGGATAACATAAAAACGTAAACTTGATAAACTTAAAATGAAATCTTCCCTGTTAAAGGGTTACACCTCTTAAAAATAATCCCAAGTAATCTCTAACCTTAACATCATTAATCAAAAGCGCAACATTAAATAATGTAATCTCAACACATATAATGAATCAAACAATATAAATAAGTCTTCAACACTTGTTCATCTTGCCCTTGCCCTTGCCCTTACTCGTGGATGGCTCGTCAACTTTCTCGACCTTAGTTACAATGTTATTATATGAAAGAGTGAGCAAAACAAGGCTCACTGGAATATTCATAAACAATGACAATATAAAATCTATAATAAATAACTTCAGCTAAACAATTTGTAACTTTCCTGTCAGTGATAAATAAGAATAAAAAGCTAAATAAAAACTCAACTTTTGAACTAAGAATAGAATGCAAGTTCAAAAGTATGTCTGAGAGACCATGAACTATGTCCTAAGTTGCCAAGTATCTCTACTATGAACCTTTAACAGTCATAAGACTATATGGACCATTATTCCCGTACTTAGGGGGATCGGCTCTTCGTACCATGTATTGTGCATAAACATCTTAACGCTAACGCGTAAATAATCCCCTATAATAGGGTTGTTCATTTCAGTTTTTGACATTCGAGTCCGCACCAAAGAAAGTTTGGTTTGGATTACTTCTAAAATAGTTCTAAAATTTTAGAATGCTTCATCAACCATGGATTAGTTGAGTCAATAAGGTTCACTAGCCATATAGAGGTTTATACAACATTAAAGAATTAAGTAATGATATATACAATCAAAGATTAAACAATGGCTATGTACAATAGAGCAAATAGTGTTACTTCAAAGAATTAGGAATTCATGTTAGGAACAACGAACTTGAAGAATTTAAGCCTTGAAGAAAGGAATCATTAATTAAGAAACATGTGTAATAAGTCAGGAATAAGAAAACTTGTGCAATATAAAAGTAAGGTTTAGGAACTTACCTTAACTCGTGCATAGATTAATAATTACTACTCACGTTCCTTTACACATCATTTAGTATCACAACACCAATTAATTACCACTTTAAAGTCATCACACTTAACATTATAATGTGATTACAATCTGTTTTGATAACATATATTATGATTAATCATCTTTAATACTCATAAGATAAAATTACAATAACATTCACTGGACTGCATATTAAGAATCACATTTTTGGGCCAAATTGCCAAGTGGCGTTGTAGCGCCCCAGTTTGAACTGGGAACCGGTGCTGCGACTGGACCTCGGCACTGCAGCGCGCTTGTTTACTCATAAAACAGGCTCTGCAGCGCCGTGCCACATCACCAAAAACTATTGTGGCGCTGCAACGCTCTGTTTATTAACAAAACAGGCGCCACAGCGCCACGACACAGTAGCACGCAGACAGGTTCATGAAGAACACAGAGCAAAGCCAAATAGGCCTAAAACTTCGCTCAAACAACAATATTCGCATACCCAACCATATAGACTTCACAGAAACATTATTAAACATATAAAGCATGATTATAACCAACAAAATCACACAAACAACCAAATTAAAACCTTTAAATTCAATATTTTTGCCAAAAGTCTATTTTAGTCATTGTTAATAAAAACAATCACTGTGATTTCGTTTTTCAACCAAATTACATCATTCAAATCACATTCTTTTCATTTCTTCATGTATTTACATAATTAGAAATCAATTTACAGCTTAACACATGAATTGAACATCAATTTTAATTCTAAAATAAGCCATATCATATATATATATATATATATATATATATATATATATATATATATATCATTGTAATTCAAGTTCTTTAATACTAAATATATTTCTACGAATTTGATTACTCTACATCATGAATTAATGGTATAAAACATGTTATGAACACCCATTAACACATATAACACCATGTTTTCAACAATCATACTCAAAAACTCATTTACAGAAAATTTTTATGAAAATCTCAGGAACACAAAAAACTAGAACAAAAGGGTTAAATTACAATCTTAAATCCTTGATTATGCTTTGTTAGATGATGAGAATAACTCTGACAATCTCTTTTGATTCTCAAAACCTCCAAATTCTCTCAATTTCCCTATAACTCTCTCTTCTCTCTCACAAATACATTGTTCCTCATTTTCTCTATATTAAACTGATATATGATATAATGTGATAATATAAAACTTGTTAAACATACTTATGATTATCAGTTACATAATTAAGAAAATAAATTCCATCAATTTTAAAATTCAAAAGTCACTAAGGCTTGTTTAGCAAAACAAGATTAAAATTAGAATTTCAAAAGCTTTGTTTGGTAAAACCAAATTAAACCACTTTAATTTATTTTAATAACTCATTTATCATAAAGTTTAATTGTCACACTCCATTTAATTAAATTCTTATATTCAAATTAAATTAAATTAAAGTTAACATCAACACAATAAATCAAATTATCACATAATTATAATTCCCATTAGATTATAATTTACTTAACAAATCACCAAATCTCCAATTTAATTATTAAATTAAATTGAGACAACATTATAATCATTTAACGATTCATTTAATTCAATTACCCCATTTAAAACTTCAACTACAAAATTACTAAACATCAATTTAATTAATATATTACACTTAATTAAATTACTCTACAGCATAGTCACATCAATTATTTATTCAACACAAAAAATAAATTAACCAAAATATTCATTTAATTCAATAAATATTTTAAAATCACATGCAAAAATCTCGTTCATTACAGGCAATCCCCTCGATGGCTGATTACTGGACTCAAGAGGAGAATAATCTCGCGAGGCTCAGGAAAGGTGCCACTTAGATCCGCTCCAATTGAAAGATCGGATTAACTTCCCATCTAGTTGATTGCGATGATATGGGAACCTTCATGCCGAAAAAGCCCGTGAGAGTAAACCTAAGATAAGTCGCCTCTGATAAACCAAACGCGAAGGAAAGTCTCTTCATGCATTTCCCTTTCAATTCCATGTAAATTTCAATTTTAATAAATTTCAATTAAATGCAAATATCCATTCTATTCCCTGTCAATCCCATTATTGTACAAATATCAAATCCTGTCATGTTATCCCGTCATCAAAACAAATGACGTTTTTTTTGCAAGAAAATATTAAACCCTAAAAATAACACATTGTATCAATGTGCATGTTGTTAATGATATTAAGACTAAACTACCTACTCTTCCTGTAGGCAAGATTAGTCCCATTACCAGATCAAAATATAAGAGGGCATAAATCATATCCACTGACATAGGTGAAAGTGCCCAACATGAATCAGGCTCCGTATCTCGAAAAGAGTTTGAGGGACTTAATAATAAAATAGCATAATTGGCTTTCCTCTTGAAAGAACAAAATAAAAGCATTTAGGGCTAGACAATGTCAACTCAACCAGAGTCCTCCTCCTAGGGTGGCAATCAAAGTACTGACAAAAAGGTGGAAGCACAGATATCTGAACCCTACTCTAGTGAGGGAACTAACAAAACCCCTAAATAACCAATCTCAAGAATGACCGAGAAACCGGGGACATTAGAAAGAAAGTAAAACAAATGGAAGAAACCGTCCGGTCAATCAAAAGGACTGGAAACTATGGAAGTGTCAACTATTCAGGTCTCTATATATTCCCAAGGGCTCGTTATCCAGACAAATTCCAAGTCCCAGAGTTTGAAAATTACAACGGGTTAAGCGATCCATAGACCCATCTAAAGGTATACATCGGGGAACTCAGATCCTATGCAGAGGATAAAAAGCTGAGAATGCAGCTATTCCAGAAAAGTCTAACTAGAGAAGCCAGCGCATGGTACGCCAGAATTGACAACACCGAAATTCATAGCTGGGAGGAACTGGCCCACGCCTTCCTAAATCAATACAATTTTTCAGTCACAAAATGGCGCCGAACCGATATCAGGTGACTAAAGTTAAGAAGCAGAACAATGAGTCTTTCTGAGAATACACCCAAAGATGGAGGCGTATTGCAGCGCACGTCAGCCCACCAATGACAGAAACTGAAATGGTGATGACTTTTATAGACCTCTTGATCCAAAAAGTAAAAGATACAATCCAAACCAGAGATGTACTTATCGTTCAGGGTCATGATACACACGATTTGTTGGTCTTTAAAGTATAAATTCCAAAATCAGATCAAAAGTCGCGATGTTGTGGTCCAACAACTTGACCAGCCAAATGCCAACACCAACCTTCTGATGCAGCATGATACGGAGGGAGTGAACATGATCGGATCAGGAGGCATCGAAAGGTGTTCAAATTGTAAGTCCATACGAAGGATGGAGAAATACCCCCAAAGGAATAGAAAAAATGTCCTAGAGTGGGAAAATCTGGAGGAGGGTATAACAGTAATGTAAAAATTGGAAACGATCCACATCAAATAACTCTGCTAGCTAAGTTGATAGTGTGCCAACATCAGGATACAAGGCAGCTTTTCACTCAACTATCAGAAAGTCAAGAGAAAAAGAGGTTAACCAAAATTCAAACCTATATCCCTCCAAGATGATCCAGCTAAATAAAGAAGGTCAAAGTGGGCTGAAAGGGCATGAAGGTGGAATAATAAAAGTTCAAAAAGATCTTGCCAGTGAAAAAATTGCCCGGAGGAATGTGAATTCCCAAAGAGAAAATATCAAACAATTCCAAACTCTAGAAAACCCTCGAAATCATACGGCATCGAGAGGCGGGGAGAGTACACGGAGAAGGGTATTCACGCTTTTGGGGGACTCATTGGAAAATGTGTTAGCATTGTTGGTGGCACAGGAAAAGATCACTAAACTCGCTCCACCGGCTAATCCCAAAGGAAGACATTACGATATCAACAAGAGGTGTGCTTATCATTCCGGAGCACCAGGACATCCGACCGAGGAATGTTGGCATCTGAAACACAAAATCCAGAATCTCATTGAAAATGGAGAGCTGAAGATAGAAATCCCCATGACCAGAATAGGTGGAAGAGAAATGAAGAGCTTGAAATGTCCACTTGATACAGATAGTTCAAAGAAAGTAACGGCTATGAGCACCAATCCTGACCGAACACAAGGTGGACTGGTCAAAATGTGAGGAGTGGCAAAGGAAACAAGAGAGTCCCCTAAGGAAATTTCTCCGCAACTGTCAAACATCTTGTTGCCCAAAGTCAGCAACCACATTCTTGATTTTACCTTCTTGAATGATGAGAATAAAATATTGATCCTTCCCAGCGTAGAAAAAGCCAAAAAGAGAAGTTCCTTACGAGAAATACAACAACAGTTCGAGAGGGATTTCATTGTTAAATCCTCTTAAGCTCATGAAAAAAGATGAAGGAACAAATGAAGAAAAAGGTGGTGAGGTTTTCAGGGAAGCCAACCCATCGAGGAATTTAGAGTTCATCCCTTTTTGCGAAAAGTCTAGTTTGGGCATCCTTGAGGAATGTGCTGAATCAGGAGGCGATCAAGTTATGGTAGTGATTGAAGATATTTATGACCAAGAGGTAACCTCTATCGCGAGCCTCGAAGGCATCATAACCACTGACAACTCAGGCATCAGCTATCTAGGAAGACGTAGATCTAGAAGTTACAGTTTTTGAGTTCCAAGAGATGTTGGGACGGTATCACCTTCTTAGCGTTATGTATTTTACTTTCCATGCACATAAAAAATCAAAAAAGAAAAAATAAAAAAAATAAAAAAAATAAAAAAATAAAAAATCAGTCTCTTAATACTAAGCATGAACTACGTAGACTTGATCTCCTCGTATAGGAGTGTGTAGGCAATCATCTATGATGCAGTCAAACCAAAACAAAAAAACAAAAAAATCCACTCAAACCAATCAAAACAAACATCTTCCAAATCCCTAGAATACTCCACTCCCTATACAGGATACCAGTTTCAAACCAGTTAGGCCAAGTGTGAACTACATAGACCTGATCTCCTCACATAAGAGTACATAGGCAGCCATCTATGGTGCAGTCTAACCCTTACAAAAAATCAAATCAAACTAGTCAAACCAAACCTGAACTACGTAAGACCTGATCTCCCTTCAGCCACAGGAGTACGTAGGCAACTATCTGTGGTGCGGTCAGACCAAACAAACATTCTTTAAACCCCAAAACACTCTACCTCACAACTAAATACCAAATCCAAACACCAATCCCAAGACACCAAAGTCCACACCCAACAAAAGCCCTCAAAGTCAGCGAACTATGTTGAGAAGACCCAACGACACTTCAATATCACTTCATCAAATCTGGCACAAGTCCTAGAAAAGAGGAGACAGCGACACATTAAGACAACCAGTTACAGGGATGAAATGACAATCATCATAAGATGCAACTCTTTAGCAAATCATCACTCCTGAAGTGCGAGAAGACTTGATCTTCTTTGACTTACAGAAACACATGGGCTACCGTTGTGGCAAAGTCTATTTCATACCCAATGACCCGATCCCTAAAATAAAGGCCACAAATCAAACCTTGCAAATCAAATCAAACCTGGTTGAAGCCATCACATCACAAACCAAGCTGAGCTTTTAGACACCCTCGGCCACAAATCTTCATCAAATCAGAAGAAAATCATCAAAGTCAATTGCTCCTACAAATCAAAAACAATGACTGAGGCATCCAAACATCAATGCCTATATCCACTACATGTTCACCATGTCGGTCCAGAGGTAAAAGACTCTTGTAATCGCGGCATCGTATCAGCCCATCTGTCAAACATACAAAGTAATTACCCTAGATGACAAGCAAGACTAGGGAAATTTTAGAATCAGTGACAACCCGATATTGGGACCCTTACAATAAACGCGACTGGGGAAATGTCGGAGACCACGACAAGTCAACACTGGGGCATTTATCAACCATCCTTAAAAGGAAAATGCACCAGTCAGCACCATCAGTGCGACGCCCCCAAATTCGGGTACTTGAAACCCTTATTCAGTACTTCACGATATCAAGCATTTAACATAACATAATGTCAAACTTAATAAATTTATTACATCAGAGTTCTTCTAATCCCATGTACGTAGACCTTTAAGTGCTTATTACAAGATAGTTAACTATTTACAAACATATAAACTATCTATTACATGAAATTCCAACTACTCAGTAGCTTTTTCTTTTCCTTTGTCTCTACTAGACCCTTCTGTCTGATCTTGATTAGCTGGAAACATTTATAACAAAGCAAGAAAGAGCATTCTATTTCTCAGCAAGTAATAACATTCTTTAAGATCTTAACAATAAATAAATGTTTTCTTTGATGCATGCTTTGACAGTGAAACAAAACTGTAAAACAAATAAATCTTAAATCATTCATATTCTAGGAATATCATATCAATATCAAAATGTTGAGAGGTCATAACACCATGGACAAGCTTTTTCTTTACCTGAAAAGGTTCTATCAGAGATTTATCTATGAACCGTTTTATCTTACGGGCACGGTGGGTGATAAGCCCTTTATGCCCTGTATTGATCAATACTATCTTAAACAGAACAATTTTGATGTTCAATGTCACCACTCCCAAAGTGCAATATAAAATATTCCAACTCAGGGATTGTTTATTCTCAGACTGGAATCCAAACTATAACAATATAACTAGATAGCTTAAATCATGGCACAATAATATTTCAAGACTTCTTATAAAAAAAATTGAAATATTTTACATATGTGTCTAGTCAAAACAAATGGCTCAGACTTCCTTGCAATCTGTTCATGCATATTGAATTTCATTTGATATACATGAAAATACATAACCCAATCTTTTGAAGCTGATTGGAATAAAAATGTTATTTAACCTTGTATTATTTATAAATAATGAAAGACAGTTCAGAATTTAGAGAATCTGTTCATATATGAATAATCCCAGAATACTTGCTCAATAAAGAGTAAGATTTAGATATTTGCCTTGTTCGTAGACTATTGATACAAATTCAGCTTAACTTGTGTATTCTCATAGATCCTAAACAATTATTTTCATTTACAAGTGTATTAGCCAAATAGCCAAGTCATATAGCTTGTATGTTCATATATAGCATGATCACATTGATCCTGTATTTAGTTTTGAATTTTTACTTTTGAGATACTTGTTTACATTTTTTAAATACCTCATCCATGTCTTTAAAATAGCCATTTTTCTCATTATTAGGGTTTGGTATGCTTAACACATTACAATTATCATCTATACCCTATTAGTAACTTAGTACATGAGCATTTTATGCTTTGTTTATTTAACTTTTAGCATACAAGGTGCTTTCACAGCTTGTTTCATGTTTTGAAAATATTTACCCTTTGTAATTTAACTTTTAATATCTTCTATGATTTACAGCTTCATTTTTTTCATGCCATCATGTTACATATTCTTGCTTTCCTTTGTAATGCCAAAATAGCCTCCTTTTTGCTTAGGTACATCAAACAACCCTCTTTATTAAATAACAGTTCCAATTTGACTAGCCATGTGGGCAGCCAAGCTTGGTGTGGCCTAAGTTGGCCTCATGGCCCCAAGCATAGCCTAACAGTCCCCAAGCTTACCATGTTCCTCCTTTAATAGCTTTTATCTTGAAGATTTCTAATGCACTAAGTGAAACTTTTAAATACTTGCTTATTTAAACAAATTCCAATCCATCTTTAAAGTGAAGTTTTTAGATTAAGTCTTGAAATCAAATAGGACTTTTCTTTTCTTTTCTTTTTTCTTTTTTCTTTTGCTGCTGTAGCAGCTTTCTGCTGCCATTTTAGGCCAACTGCTGCTGCCCATGAGCAGCAGCCCTTACCCCTTTTCCTTGCCCACAGCTTCATGCCATTACCATCCTACTTCATGACCCTTACTAATCTAAAGAGGATACATTTATCTATAGCAAAGCACCCACAGTTGGGCACCTCAAGTAGTACAAATGCATTGACTGAAAACTCATACAGAGCTCCCACCCAAATACCATACAAGCTCACTGCTGCTGCCGAGGCAGCAGCCCTACACTTTGCCTTACAAAGTTTCATTCCTTTTATTATTATAGATTCTTGACATGTTATATATGTTATAAACATTATCATACAAAGTTACCAACTGCATCTTCTTTAAAATTAATGCAAACCAAAGCTAACCCATAGGCTCTGCAGCGCAGCGTTTGGCGCTGGTAGCTGCTGCTTGCAGCTACCTTGGCAGCTCCAGCCCCCCAACATAGCACTCCTTTTTTTAAAAAAAATTTGAAATCTCTGATACATAAATTGGTTTAGGCCCAATTTTTTTGGTATGATGTAACTGCCATATAAGTCTACTAAAAGAAAATATCAGATCTCCAAATAGAATTCATTAAGCTGCCCAGATCAGTACTCGAAAATGACTAGACATACTAATACTTAAGTTTTTGTCTTGCCTTAAAATGGCTTTTCATTTTAATTTAACACACTCAATTTCATTAATTATCATCACGTATGTTATATAAACCAAGCCCAAGCTTTCATTTTGTCTAATATTCTAGTTTTTAGCCAAAACAGTTCATTTTGAACTTTTATCGAACGGTTAGTGTGCACAGTTTTGATACACAACCTTCATAGCTATAGGTTTGCTCTTCCATCCCATTTTAGCCTCCTTATTCCTCCACACAACCAACATATCTCCTCTAATCCAGTTTCAGTCATAACAGTTCATAATACAATCAAACTTCCGCATAATTAACCGATACATACAAATTAGTTAATTCATGTTCCTTATAAACTATCATATTAGGCTTCAATACAAGCAACATGAAATAATATAATCTCCATACTAGCCATAGTCAACATCACATGCTATAACATCTACCTTCATAGCTATTCAACATGAAAAGAAAGAAACACAAGTTGTTCACCTTAACTTGCTTATACATGGATAGACTACACTGGACTAGCAAGGACTCGACTGGAAACCAAACCAGAAGGCTAGAATTTAGAATTTGAACTTGGCGTATATATAGAAATCTTGACCTTGCTCACCACGTTATAAGAGGGATGTGTCTACTAGTCTATATTCGTAAAATATAGCCAGCTCCTGCTTATAGAATACTAACTCAGATCGCTAATCCCGGTTATAAGAAAGCTCGTGCTTGTTACCTTATTATCTGCCAAAACATATAAGGTTTGTTTGGTTTGTTATATTTAATATAACCATTTATTTCCCACTTCGTACTTATCGCATCATATATGCTGAATTTTAAATATATCAAATGCACTCTAAAAATTCAGATAAAATATCCATGAATTATTTCCATCCAAAAGGAAACTATTTATTAAATAAAAATATGTTATTTAATAAATTAATTAAAATAATTTATTTATCATACAATATCCACAAAATAGTTTACTTCCATAATTTGTTTATGCGATAAATATATATATATATATATATATATATATATATATATATATATATATATATATATATATATATATATATATATATATATATTCATCACGTCACGTATCACACATACGCACATTTTATATTGCAACAAATAAGGTATGTCACATCATATAACTCATTAAAATAAAAATAAAAAATTTATTTATTTTTATTTTATTTACTAGGAAAAATGTAATCGCTACAATCAGCATGGTTCGTCATCATCAGAACTTCCCTCATATTATTTCACTGGCAATTTGGTACGATCATCTAGTCTTTTCCAATCAAAATTTACTTAATCCACATATACATGTTAAGTAGATAAATCTTGCATTAGAATCTTAGAAATAGGTTTTTCTTTTTTTTTAAAACAGAAGAAGAACTTTTGCTTAACTTGTTATGAATCGGAAGAATTCTAATAAGCGTCCGTGAAGCAAAAATCACGGGAACGATTAGAGAATTAAGATTATCCAACCTTTTAATTAGGCACGAGATCCTAGTTCAAAGCGCTATTTGGAATACAATTGACCTCATATGCATGTCTGCACTCTGCAGTTTCCCTGACTTTTAGTTGTGGGGTATGAAACTATGGCGACAGTGATGAAAATTAATGAGAAGATAAGTAGCCAACCTAATGTCTCGATTCGTGGCCTAGGTTATTCGAGTTATTAAGCCTGATGGGTGTCTTTACACCTGATGCCCTAAAGTTGTCTGGTTTGGGAGTCACCAGCCTAACACTCGCTACATAGGTAACTTAGTGCCTAAGAAAATGAGCATTACAGAGAAGAAGAAAACAAAACCCGAACAGATCCAAATCATGGCCTAGGTTACTCGAGTAATTAAGCCTAAGGGGTGTCTTCACGCCTGGTGCCCTAAAGCCATCTAGTTTGGGAGTCACTGGCCTAATACTCACTATAGGGGTAACTTAGAGCCTAAGAAAACGAATCATGCACAAGCTCAAGCGAGGAGCAAATAGAGTAGACCGCTTGACTTGTCTCAAAGTGTGGCCTTTGTTACTCGAGCCAGTAAACCCGAAGGGGTATCTTAACACCTAGTGCCCTAAATCCGTCTGGTTTAGGAGTCATTGGTTCAAAACTCGTTAAATGGATAACTCTGAATAGCCTAAGAAAACGAGACAAGTTAAGCAAGGAAAGCAAAAATAGAAAAATTTGTAAAGTTGAGATGAGAACATCTACAAGTCATAGAAAAGAAACCCTTGCTAAGGGTTGCATCGCTCACAGTGCACATGTCATATGATGTTAATTTTGTATCTAAAGCAAAAAAAAGTATATTCAAAGGGACAAGTCCTTTGAATTTGGTATTACCCATGAGTAATGACCATGGATGCTTAAAAATTTTCTTGTGATTTCATAACCTATTAAATGAAAATTTCGTCAAAATAAAAATTTAAGCCTGGAAAATAGGGATTCATAATCTCCTTAGAAAAAATTCATTTTCATATCTTTATTTATAAGGAAAAAAATCAGTATGCAAGCATTCAATTTCATTAACTTTAACTTTAAATGCTTCATTCACAAGATTATACTAACTCTGATGGCCTAAGCCGTCAAGCTTTTGCGCATTCTGTTGTTCGGTTAATGTGCAGGATATTGCTCACTCTCAACTTGGTCAACAAAGAGAGTTTCTTATATAAATTCCCGGTAACAACGTACGAAAGGGCTGGGGCATTTTTCGATTCCAAGAAATAGAAGAGATCTAAGGCGGGATTAAGCCTCTCATCAAAAGAAAAGGGATAATTCTTGAAAGAAATCACGGCAACATAAGTTTGCCACAACAAAAGAAGGGAAAAATTCTCAAGAGAGTCCTTAACTCCAAAAATAGACGCCCGACGACAAAAGGTCTAGTGAATGAAATCTTCACCATTAAACATGTCAACCTGTGCCAAGTCTTCATAAGTCGAAGCCTCTACAAAGAAGTTCAAATCAGGGCAGTGAAAGAATAGGTTGTACCCTTCAGGAATGTAAGTTGCACTCAGGTCATCAGTCCAGCCGGATCGCGAATAAAAAGCATAAGGAAATGGGGTACAAGCACCCAACAGCTAAAAGAAACTCCAAATTGCCTCAGAAAGGGTGAGGTATGTTTCTACATCTAGTCAATTCAGTTAAGCATGTGCATCAACCTAAGACCATACACACTTAAGGATAAATTTAGATCATCACATCATGCATGGTTTACACATGTGCAACTACGCTACATCAGCGCACATCTCCATTTAAAAGCTTAGTATGCATCCTTAGTAGAGTTAAATATGTGTGCACATTAAATACCCAGACTCGAGAAAATTTCATTGTTGTAATTACCATTAGATTAGGCATCGAGACCGTCCGGTGAGCAACCATTGTCAACTACCATTAGGATAGGCACCGCTGTCAACTACCAGCAAGGTAGGCACCTTTGTCAACTACCAGCAAGGTAGGCACCGATTTAAACTACCAGCAAGGTAGGCACCATTGTCAACTATAAGCAGAGTAGGCACCGTTGTCAACTACCAGTAGGATAGGCACCGTTGTCAACTACTAGCAGGGTAGGCACCGTTGTAAACTGTCGGTGTAGACATCGGGAAGGTCCGGTGATTTGAGAACACTATCCTTAATAGATATTAAGAAAATATCTCAGTTTATCTTCATCAAACAAGCATCAACATCAATCTGATGGAAATCAAACCGTTGGAGTCAGCCCAGCATAAGGATCAGTATCAATCTGATGGAAATCAAACCGTTAGAGTCAGACCAGTGTAAGCATCAGCAACACTGATGAAAGTCAAAACCGTTTGAATTAACCCCAGCATAGGCATCGACAATAACCGGTAAAGGTAAAGCAATTTGCGATGTGATATGCGATTTGCGAAGTGCGATGTGCCATGTGCGAAATGCGATTTGTGAAGTACAATTTGCGAAATGCGAAATGTGATATGTGAAATGCGAAGTGCGAGGTGCAAATTCCGAATTGTGAAATGTGAAATGCGAAGTGTGATTAGCGAAATACAAAGTGCGATTTACGAAGTGCGATTTGCATCATTAAATATACCTTATCATATTTCAAGATTCTAGTAAATCTTTATCATATTAATTCCATTGCATTGCATAAACATGATAAGGAGGGGAATCGGTAGACACTTAAAATTTTGTTTTCTTGTTACTAACTATGTAGGAGGGCAAAAACATCTTTTTACACTATAGAGATAACCTGGGAAACTATAACAACAATAAAATCTCGGAGGTAGCCCTTCGAGATATCAAATCAGTCCTCAAAGATAACCTTGAGGAATGATAGAGTTAACAGCAGTCAAACCCTAGAGATAACCTTGAGGAAAGACAGCTGTAACCACTTTAAGCCCGGAGATAACCCTAGAAGGGCAAAAGGGTAATTTTTCCAACTCAACATTAAACCAAAGACATCCGGCTAAAAATATGGTCATCAAGAGCCATCACAGCAATCCCGAGTGAAAAATGCACCAGACAACTCAACGGACTGATTGCGAAGACTTGAAGATCTGGTCATGAATCCATCTTCCCATATTCGGAAAAGGTTAAGCCTCATATCATTGCGTAGCTCTCAGAAAGAGCTTTCCGGAAAGGTATGACACACCTCCATCAGATTCACGAATTGCAAGTTATGAAGGTTCAAGAAGATTGTGCGTTGGTCAGAGTGCACGTACTTCGACACAACAGGGCCCACCAGGCCCAGTCGCAGATAGACCTGCGGCACCTTGGTTACATGAATATAGATCCCCATCAGCCATTTAGAGAGATTTGGAGAGAGAAAGAAGGGTTCAGAAGAGAGAAATCCGGCCATTTGAGAGCGAAAGACAACTTTTCTTCCGTTAAATCTTTGAAAATATCTTTTGTAAACACTTATATACATATATTCTACAACATATCAAATTTTAACCAGTGAAAACTGAGTATAAAGGTGTCTAAAGTCGTTCGATAGCCATTCTCGCGTTATACTGTAAGATCTCTTCATATTGCTTCTTTTTCTTACTTTACTATGTATATAAGTACTATATATATATATATATATATATATATATATATATATATATATATATATATATATACATACATACAGATATGAGTTAATATGACATAGATCTAGCTTTTCACAGTTCATTTTCATGTAAATAGTCAATATTTGTGTTTTATTTACTAGATCTAGCCAAATCTATACTAGATTAACCGGTTCAAAAGTTGTAAAACTTGAACCTAGAAGCTAGAATAGCTCATATATGTATAAATCTAGTTTTGTAAATATTTAGCAACCACGTGGCCCTAGATCTGTATCTAGAGGACGCTGGAAGCTTCAGCTACTCGCTTACAAGGATTTGACTGATGAATCCTTTGTCTAGCGATGTCTGGTATAGATATATTTTTTATTTCAATATTTTCAGTTATGCAAGCTTTTAAATAATATTCATGTGAGCCTAGGAACTACAAAGGGTTGATGATGCAATCAATGGATCTAGATCTGGTTCCAAAATGGACTTGTTAAATTGTAAATATCAGCTTGCAATTCCTTGTATATGTAAATCAGGGGCCTTAAAATGGTTATCTGGATTTAAGGCCTCGAAATAGTGAAAATCATATATGTGGTGTAAGACCCCAACTTTTTATGAATAAAGATTTAATTTTCTCTAAATGTTATTTTGAATAATAAGGTGTGGATTTGATATAATGCTATAGTTATAGGTGATATGTAAAAATTTTGCAAAGTAAGCAAGTTGTCATAAAATATTCTTTTTGTTGGAGAATATTCGTACGACGACACAATCATTGGTGGACCCCACAATGAAATTATTGTCGGATATAGAAAGCGATAGAAATAACTTTTTTATAAAAATAACGACAAAACTTTTACCGTTAACTGTTGAAATACTCAGTGATAAAAGTACAGTAATACGTGTGGTTGCACAGTAGCACAAGATATTGTACAGTATCTCTGATTATTGATGCTTACTTAAGAAGTCACTCAGTTTTATTCAATTATTGCCAAAGTAGTTGCTGCATAGTATCTCATATTATTGATTCAATTATTATCTCAGTATCATCTGCACTGCACAATATTTTATATTATTAAATCAATAATTGAGACGACAAAGTTATTCATATTATTATTTGCATTATTGACAATGTCTAGAAAGTTCTGTCGAGGAAAGGGGTTATGTTATTTAATTGCGCGCCAATAAGGAGAAGTCCTTATCGAAAAATCTCCTCTTTCCTGGAAATGATCTGGTTGTCAATATTATGAATTATAATATTAATGATGAATAATTGTTGAAAGATTAAAAATGTGTTCATAGAAGATAAGTGATTTGTGGTAGATATTTATTCAATTTTTGATATAAAAAGAGGGATTTTTCATGAAGTATTTGTTGTAAATTTGGCTTATTACATGGACTCCCACTTACTCATTTTTTCCAAACCGTTGGTAAAAAGTTATCTCAGTTTTGTTTTATTATTATTATAATAGTAATAAAACAGAAAACTTTTTATATAAAACAGAATACTTTTTACATTAAATATAAAGTTATTCATTTTATTAGATTATAAATAGAATATATTATATTTTATATAAAGTTTTTCGTTTTATTAAAATATTTTATTGCACAGTAATAAATAGTAAAAATCAGATTTCTGCGCTCGTGAATTCGTCCGAAATTCAACTGTTCATCCTTGATTAAATAGTTCCCTGTCATTCTCTTATAAATAGGATGCTTAGTTAAGAAATGAAAATCACACCAGAATCAGAGAATTATTCTTCTATAATATTATGCGTATTTCTTTTGAGTATAAAAAAACTTTGAGTGTAGCAAATAGTGCAAGTTTTTCTCAAGAATATCTCCGCTATACCAGTCAGAATTAGTCTCCTACTAAGGTAAGGGGAATTATTTATTTCATATTCGTAAGAGATATTATTTTTCGTATTCGTAAGGAATATTATTTTCGTTCAATATTCGTAAGGAATATTATTTTCGTTCAATATTCGTAAGAAATATTATTTTCTTTCATACTCTATAGTATGTAAGTAATATTATTTAATTTTATATTCCTAAATCTACACTTATTTTGATAAGTATTGCTTATGTTGGGAGACTGCATATTTTGATTTGATGTTTAAAGTAAATGCTCTTGATTATATGTAAAGTCCTTCAAGGAATATATGTACAAGGACTTAGTGATAGATCAAATTTGTTAGGTTGATCTAATCTTTTAATGTTTATCACTCTGTAACTGAATGTATAGATGAAGAGATCAAATATGTTAGGTTGATCTATGTCTTGAGATGTAATAGATAGGCTTCAACAAAATCGTAGTTTATCGAGCTGATCAAGAGATTGTAGAAGCCCAGGCAGAATCGTAGAGCATCGAGGATCGTAGTGTGTCTGCCTTGAAGGGCCTCTCCAAAAATCGTAGACTGATCCAAACGTTTGCCGAGCCAACTCAGAGATCGTAGTGTGCTCTCAGAAACGTAGAGTCTGCAAGACAAGCAAGTGAAGATCGTAGTGTGCCAGCCCTTAAGAGAAATCGTAGTGTTCTCATTTTCTAGTATCGGATCAAGTACCAAGGTGGCAAGACACCACGATCAGAATCGTAGAGTATCATCTGCCTGTGTCAGAAGCATCGAGCCTTGCCCATTGGTTTAAGGATAAATCCCAACAAATGTGGAATGGATTATAAACGTTGAAGTCCTCACCAGTCCCAATGACACAAAAGATATCCTTAGTATACAACAAAGAAACGTATTGAAGAAGCTAAGGAAAGTACCATGGGTCAGAGGAAAACACCTTTTCATATGTTAGGTGAGAAAGCAATCTGCTGTGTCAGTGGGCCAGAATGCTAATCAGAAGATGTGCAGAAAAGTCTCCATCAAAGTTCAGAAATAACAAACGCATTTAATGCTTCAACGGATGTCTTCAACGGATACATTTCAAGGATCACATATATGTAAGACATTTGCAGATGATTCAACTAAGCAAGCATTGAACAAAACGCTGAAGAACACTCAACGCACAACTCTACGATCTGGAAAGAGAAAGCTTGCTCAGCTACTCAGTTCTTTTGAACAAAAGCTTAACGACAACTGAGTAGCACCATTCATGAACTCATCAACTACCAATCAAGTGAAATAAGAAGTTCCAAGTCAGAAGGACTTGAAGTGTTCTAAGTGAACTGTGAAGAACCAAGTCTGTTGGACTAGAAGAGTTCAAAAGTGAACTGAGAAGTACCAAAACTGTTGGTCTTAAGGGAATCTGTGAGATTCAGAAAGTGTAAAAGATATCCTTAGTGGATTTCCTACTCGAGGAGTAGAATAGTGGACTAGGAGCTTTAAGTGCTCTGAACCACTTAAAACTGTTGTGTCTCTTACATTCTTGCTATAACTGTTATAACTACCACACTCTCATTAACTCACTATATCTTAAAGGGAGAACAAACAAATCTTAATTCCACTGTGTTTGAATCATTATCAAAACTAACAAAGTATTTCGAAAAGAATTTAAAATATCTATTCAACCCCCCTTCTAGATAACTATTGTGCCTCCGAGAACTAACAATTGGTATCAGAGCAGGTTCTATCAAATAGCCTACAAAGCTTAAGTAGATCTAATGGCACATCTGATAAGCGAATCAAAGACTGGAGGAGGCAGCAAGCCACCTATGTGCAACAAAGACAAATTCGCCAACTGAAAAGTTCAGATGCAAGAATGCATGGATTCAATAGATGAAGATCTATTTGAAACTGTTCAGAATGGGCCTTACGTTCCTACAAAGCTTGCACCAACTAAAGACGACCCAAACAGAATACAGATAAAGGTTAAAGAAGAATGAACAGAAAACGAAAAGAGAGATGTTCAACTCGACAAAAAGGCCAAGAACATTTTGTTCCAATCCTTAGAAGATGATCTGTTCGAGAATGTGGACAGCAGCAAAACAGCAAATGAGGTTTGGGAAGCATTTCTCATCATGCATGAAGGAACATAAGAAGTCAGAGAAAATAAGCAATCTCTCCCGACTCAGTAATATGAGATGTTTGCACACGTTCAAGGAGAAAATGTCACTTCCACCTACGAAAGATTCAATGTACTGCTTAACTCTCTACGAGCCTATGGAAAGATCTATCCAAATAAAGATCTAATCATAAAGTTCATGAGAGCCTTACCAAGCAAGTGGGATGCCAAAATCACTGCTATTAGAGAGTCAAAGAATCTCCATGAAATGACTGTTCAACAGTTATATGGCAACCTTTTTATATATGAACTGGAGCTGACTCAATGAGTAGAAACTCTATTTGAAGGAAGAAAGAAGGATAAGGGTGCTGCTCTCAAAGCAACTGACAACACCTCCAAAGTCAACATTGAAAATGACTCTGACTATAATGAAGATGATGATGAGGACTTTGCAATGCTGGTGAAAAGACTTAGAAGGTTCATGTGTCAAGGAAGAATCAACAAACCGAAGAAAGTCAACAACTACAACAGCCAGGAGCAGATAAATGATCTATTCTTCAATTGCGAGAAGCCTGGCCATTTCATTGCAAACTGTGACAAACCTCTTAGAGAAGAACTGAAGAAGAAATCACATTCAAAGAAGGAATTCAAAGGCAACAAAAGGCCTAAAAAAAGACAACGGTCTTGTAGCTGGAGGATCGTGGAGTGACTCAAACAACGACTAATGTAAGACCCCGAATTTTATGAAATAAAAGTATTCAATTTTTCTATTCAGTAAATGGTTAAATTGATAAAATTTTAAAGTTATGGGTGAAATATGAATTTTTTTTCAAAATAAGCAAGTGGTTATAAAATAATCATTGTTGTCGGGGAATATTCGTTTGGTCGTGGAATATTCTTTCTGTCGGGGAATATTCGTACGACGGCGCAGCTATTTGTGGGCCCTATAACAGAATAACTGTCGGGTGAAGAAAACGACAAATTTAAGTTTTTACAAATAACGGCGTAGTTGTTACCGTTAACACTGTTGGAATACCCGGTGATTAAAATACAGTAATACGCGTTATTGCACAGTAGCACACGGTATTGCATAGTATTTTTGAAATTATTAATTCTTACGTAAGAAGGCACTACTCAATAATTGTTACAGTAGTTATTGTTCAATATTTTATTTTATTGATTCAATAATTATTGCGTTGATATTTTATATTATTGTTGTTTCAATAATTATTGTTGCACAGTATTTTTCTTTATCAGATCAATAATTCATATTATTTGAATAATATTATTAGATAACATTATTGGTAATGTCTAGAAAGTTCTGTCTAATGAGAGGTTTGGTCATCTAATTGCGCGCCAGTAAGGAGAAATTCTTATTGGAAAGCCCCCTCTTTCCTGGGAACGGCCTGGTTGTCATAAATGTGATTCTGTAATATTATTTGTGAATAATTAATTATTGATTCATATGATAAGAAAATATTTATTTTATGTGGATATAAATGAGAGATATATTTTTGTGGTTAAAAATGAAGGAGTTAATGTTGAGGTTTTTATCCGTAATTTTGTCGGAATTGAGGTATTAAAAATCAGGATTTTTGAGATATTTTGCGGGGGTTATAATTTTTAATCCGACCGTTGGATCGTGGTAATTTTTGGATATGTTATACATATATAAGTTGAGTATATGTCCATAAATTTTGAACCGTTAAAAATGAACGTATGATTTGTTATGAATTTTAAGAGGTGGCTGATTCGGAAATCAGGTTATAAATCATTTTTTGTGGAAAATTCTAGAATTGGTGGGGCCCACTTGTGGTTGGTGAAGAAATGTGCTAAATTATATTTCAAATGTGGTGGGTGGGAATAGTAGCAGGTAAAGCCATCAGGTTGCAGGTCAAACCTACCAAAATTTTCCTATAAATAGAGGGCTAAGTTAGAATTGAAAATCACACCAGAAACATAAGTTTTCTCTCTTTCTCTCTCTAGATTATTGAGTGTATTTTGTGAGTATTTAGATACTTGGTGAGTTGCTATTCATCAGTGCAAGTTTCCTTCAGCCTTATACCGATCAGAAGTACAGCTCTTTTGAGGTAAGGGATTGTAAGGGATAGTAAGGGATATTAAGAGATTTTAAGGGTTGTTATGATTTTCAGTTTCGTAATTTTTCTGACCTTCAAAAATTCTGAAAAAATTTAAAATGATATTTTGATGAGTTTTCTTGATTGTGTCCAAAAATGGTGATTTTTGGATGTATAGATTGAGAGTTATGAATTTTATGAGAAAAGACTATTTTAGAAGTAACAGCTTATAATTCCTTGTAGTTAACTCAAAAATTGATGAAATTTTTATTGGGAGTACATGTATATGATAGAAGTATACTCTGTAAATTTCAGAATTTTTGGACAAAAGTACAATTTTTGATAAATGTCTAAATATTCGGCTATTTTGGCCATATGAAAAATAGTAAATGACTTTTAAAAATTCTGAGAAAAATATATGTTCACTATGGGATTATATTATGCTAAATCCCAGAAAAGAAATATTTTTGGAACTGATTTGGTATTTTTCATGAAAATAGTTTAGTTATGAGCAAATGAATTAAATATGTTTTGTGAAGAAAGAAAATTGGAAAATAGGATTTTATGGCTTGAGAATCCTATATGAGGTATATGCAGATTTTTGATGAGGGTTTTGGTTATTGATGATGAAATTGTAAGAGTTGGCATTTTATGATGATTAAATGCATTAATTAGTAAAGTGTAAACAATTAAAATACATTGTTTATAAATTTAAGTAATGTTATTCTTTCAATATCGTTATACCAAAATATTGGTATGAATTTTATTGTAGAATTGCTATCTTTTGTGTCGGGGTTACTATTCATGAGTTACGAATATTACTCTTGAGATTAAAACTATATGTTGATCATATTATTTTTATCATCATATATAACATTTTTATAACCCTGATGTTGAAATTCTCTTTCACTGGAGTGTAAAGATGGGTAGATTATTGGTATGATCATGACTAGGGTTCTCTTTGGCCTGTAGTGCAAAGTTGAATTGTGACTGGTATGATCATGGCCATTGAATTTATAATTGAATATCTTAAGCTTAAGTGCAAAGGTGAATTGATCAACATGGTTATAATTATTGTTTATATAAATTCTGAAATGATTATATATTTCTTTGAGATATGAATATATTTGGCCTGTAGTGCAAATATGAATTGTTGATGAATATCTTTGGCATGTAGTGCAAAGATGGCCTGTTGATGAATATCTTTGGCCTGTAGTGCAAAGATGGACTGTTGTTGAATATCTTTGGCCCGTAGTGCAAAGATGGTTTGTTGATGAATATCTTTGGCCTGTAGTGCAAAGATGAACTGTTGTTGAATATCTTTGGCCCGTAGTGCAAAGATGGTTTGTTGATGAATATCTTTGGCCCGTAGTGCAAAGATGGATTTGTTAGTATGATTATAAATAGGAACTGTGATTTGGTATAACCATGATCTTTGATGTTTCAGGTAAAGACAGGTGATGAAAATATTCTTCGTCCTGGGTGCGAAGAAAAATTTATAGTCACAATTATGATTATGAGTTATTCATATGATTGTGGAAAGGAACTGTTGAGTGATGTTACATGGATAAAACATTGTTGGTGGATTTTTAACATGGAGAAGATAATAGACTTTATAGTCTATTTGACTCTTCTAATGGATTGCTCGTTCCGCTGCAACTATGGTTGAAATTTTTATCATTTACCATATGTTCTAAATCTCTGATTTATTGTTGATGAAGGCTATTGATAATTGAATTATCTTTAGTCATGATATTCTTTACTGAGCTAGTTGTGCTCACCCTTTTGCTTCACAATTCCTTTCAGGTAATAAGAGTGTAGCTGGGTCGAGCGAGGGTAACGGGGAAATAGAACGGTGGTCTCTAGCTGTGGATGTTCTCCCGAAGCAGTATAGAAAAGTTTATTTAGTAGTTATATTTGGTGAATCCAATAGGGTAAGGTGTACCCAACGTTGGAAGGGTGGTTTGCCACTATCATACAAGATGTCTAACGACATACAACCTCGTGTCATCATAAGACAGGGATGTGCTCATCCACTTGCTGAGTATATATACGAGCACTACCTATATAATCTTGGTGTTTGTTTGAAGTATAATTCTCAATTAGAGACAGTGGAGATAATGATAAGTCAAGAGAAGACTCACCATTGGGAAGAATATGATAGTAATCTTCTCGTTTTTCTTTGGGGTCTATTGGGTCAACCAAGGATAATTCTGTGGCCATATGATATCTATCATAACCTAGATGCGTGGCCTCCCATGTACGAAGGTTTCCTTAAGCACTTCCCAAAGATTCTAATTTCTAAAACAGTTTTTGACTATACCTTTATGTAAGGTGTCATTGTGAGGTGATGTCCACGGTTGGAACATGAGTCACATTTGGTATATATTTGTATCCAAACTCACAGCATATGTGTTGTTGTATTTTACACGACAATTGTTGTAATAAAGTTGTAGTTATTTTCTGTACCATGTATTTGGCGACTCAAAATGGGTTGGATGGAATGGACCTATTTTGGGGTTGTCACAGGTGGTATCAGAGCTTAGGGATATGATCTTTGGCGGAGATCGGGGAATATAACTAGGAGGGGAGAGATGAGTAAATCCTTCGCTAGTGTGTCCTACCTAAGCTTATTTGTTGGTCAGTCATAATATCGAGATATTATGTGATATGTTAATTTGTTAAATTAACCCTTGTTTTGAAGCTGTATTCTAGAAAGATATCTGAAATACAGGAGATGAGCAATGGAGAAATCATGATGATAAGGAAGATGGAATCTGAAATGAAAGCAAGGTATTCTCAACTCTTTGAAATACCAGGTACGTAAATTTCGGGGACGAAATTTCATAAGGAGGAGAGATTGTAAGACCCCGAATTTTATGAAATAAAAGTATTCAATTTTTCTATTCAGTAAATGGTTAAATTGATAAAATTTTAAAGTTATGGGTGAAATATGATTTTTTTTTTCAAAATAAGCAAGTGGTTATAAAATAATCATTGTTGTCGGGGAATATTCGTTTGGTCGTGGAATATTCTTTCTGTCGGGGAATATTCGTACGACGGCGCAGCTATTTGTGGGCCCCATAACAGAATAACTGTCGGGTGAAGAAAACGACAAATTTAAGTTTTTACAAATAACGGCGTAGTTGTTACCGTTAACACTGTTGGAATACCCGGTGATTAAAATACAGTAATACGCGTTATTGCACAGTAGCACACGGTATTGCATAGTATTTTTGAAATTATTGATTCTTACGTAAGAAGGCACTACTCAATAATTGTTACAGTAATTATTGTTCAATATTTTATTTTATTGATTCAATAATTATTGCGTTGATATTTTATATTATTGTTGTTTCAATAATTATTGTTGCACAGTATTTTCCTTTATCAGATCAATAATTCATATTATTTGAATAATATTATTAGATAACATTATTGGCAATGTCTAGAAAGTTCTGTCTAAGGAGAGGTTTGGTCATCTAATTGCGCGCCAGTAAGGAGAAATTCTTATTGGAAAGCCCCCTCTTTCCTGGGAACGGCCTGGTTGTCATAAATGTGATTCTGTAATATTATTTGTGAATAATTAATTATTGATTCATATGATAAGAAAATATTTATTTTATGTGGATATAAATGAGAGATATATTTTTGTGGTTAAAAATGAAGGAGTTAATGTTGAGGTTTTTATCCGTAATTTTGTCGGAATGGAGGTATTAAAAATCAGAATTTTTGAGATATTTTGCGGGGGTTATAATTTTTAATCCGACCGTTGGATCGTGGTAATTTTTGGATATGTTATACATATATAAGTTGAGTATATGTCCACAAATTTTGAACCGTTAAAAATGAACGTATGATTTGTTATGAATTTTAAGAGGTGGCTGATTCGGAAATCAGGTTATAAATCATTTTTGGTGGAAAATTCTAGAATTGGTGGGCCCCACTTGTGGTTGGTGAAGAAATGTGCTGAATTATATTTCAAATGTGGTGGGTGGGAATAGTAGCAGGTAAAGCCATCAGGTTGCAGGTCAAACCTACCAAAATTTTCCTATAAATAGAGGGCTAAGTTAGAATTGAAAATCACACCAGAAACATAAGTTTTCTCTCTTTCTCTCTCTAGATTATTGAGTGTATTTTGTGAGTATTTAGATACTTGGTGAGTTGCTATTCATCAGTGCAAGTTTCCTTCAGCCTTATACCGATCAGAAGTACAGCTCTTTTGAGGTAAGGGATTGTAAGGGATAGTAAGGGATATTAAGAGATTTTAAGGGTTGTTATGATTTTCAGTTTCGTAATTTTTCTGACCTTCAAAAATTCTGAAAAAATTTAAAATGATATTTTGATGAGTTTTCTTGATTGTGTCCAAAAATGGTGATTTTTGGATGTATAGATTGAGAGTTATGAATTTTATGAGAAAAGACTATTTTAGAAGTAACAGCTTATAATTCCTTGTGGTTAACTCAAAAATTGATGAAATTTTTATTGGGAGTACATGTATATGATAGAAGTATACTCTGTAAATTTCAGAATTTTTGGACAAAAGTACAATTTTTGATAAATGTCTAAATATTCGGCTATTTTGGCCATATGAAAAATAGTAAATGACTTTTAAAAATTCTGAGAAAAATATATGTTCACTATGGGACTATATTATGCTAAATCCCAGAAAAGAAATATTTTTGGAACTGATTTGGTATTTTTCATGAAAATAGTTTAGTTATGAGTAAATGAATTAAATATGTTTTGTGAAGAAAGAAAATTGGAAAATAGGATTTTATGGCTTGAGAATCCTATATGAGGTATATGCAGATTTTTGATGAGGGTTTTGGTTATTGATGATGAAATTGTAAGAGTTGGCATTTTATGATGATTAAATGCATTAATTAGTAAAGTGTAAACAATTAAAATAAATTGTTTATAAATTTAAGTAATGTTATTCTTTCAATATCATTATACCAAAATATTGGTATGAATTTTATTGTAGAATTTCTATCTTTTGTGTCGGGGTTACTATTCATGAGTTACGAATATTACTCTTGAGATTAAAACTATATGTTGATCATATTATTTTTATCATCATATATAACATTTTTATAACCCTGATGTTGAAATTCTCTTTCACTGGAGTGTAAAGATGGGTAGATTATTGGTATGATCATGACTAGGGTTCTCTTTGGCCTGTAGTGCAAAGTTGAATTGTGACTGGTATGATCATGACCATTGAATTTATAATTGAATATCTTAAGCTTAAGTGCAAAGGTGAATTGATCAACATGGTTATAATTATTGTTTATATAAATTCTGAAGTGATTATATATTTCTTTGAGATATGAATATATTTGGCCTGTAGTGCAAATATGAATTGTTGATGAATATCTTTGGCATGTAGTGCAAAGATGGCCTGTTGATGAATATCTTTGGCCTGTAGTGCAAAGATGGACTGTTGTTGAATATCTTTGGCCCGTAGTGCAAAGATGGTTTGTTGATGAATATCTTTGGCCTGTAGTGCAAAGATGAACTGTTGTTGAATATCTTTGGCCCGTAGTGCAAAGATGGTTTGTTGATGAATATCTTTGGCCCGTAGTGCAAAGATGGATTTGTTAGTATGATTATAAATAGGAACTGTGATTTGGTATAACCATGATCTTTGATGTTTCAGGTAAAGACAGGTGATGAAAATATTCTTCGTCCTGGGTGCGAAGAAAAATTTATAGTCACAATTATGATTATGAGTTATTCATATGATTGTGGAAAGGAACTGTTGAGTGATGTTACATGGATAAAACATTGTTGGTGGATTTTTAACATGGAGAAGATAATAGACTTTATAGTCTATTTGACTCTTCTAATGGATTGCTCGTTCCGCTGCAACTATGGTTGAAATTTTTATCATTTACCATATGTTCTAAATCTCTGATTTATTGTTGATGAAGGCTATTGATAATTGAATTATCTTTAGTCATGATATTCTTTACTGAGCTAGTTGTGCTCACCCTTTTGCTTCACAATTCCTTTCAGGTAATAAGAGTGTAGCTGGGTCGAGCGAGGGTAACGGGGAAATAGAACGGTGGTCTCTAGCTGTGGATGTTCTCCCGAAGCAGTATAGAAAAGTTTATTTAGTAGTTATATTTGGTGAATCCAATAGGGTAAGGTGTACCCAACGTTGGAAGGGTGGTTTGCCACTATCATACAAGATGTCTAACGACATACAACCTCGTGTCATCATAAGACAGGGATGTGCTCATCCACTTGCTGAGTATATATACGAGCACTACCTATATAATCTTGGTGTTTGTTTGAAGTATAATTCTCAATTAGAGACAGTGGAGATAATGATAAGTCAAGAGAAGACTCACCATTGGGAAGAATATGATAGTAATCTTCTCGTTTTTCTTTGGGGTCTATTGGGTCAACCAAGGATAATTCTGTGGCCATATGATATCTATCATAACCTAGATGCGTGGCCTCCCATGTACGAAGGTTTCCTTAAGCACTTCCCAAAGATTCTAATTTCCAAAACAATTTTTGACTATACCTTTATGTAAGGTGTCATTGTGAGGTGATGTCCACGGTTGGAACATGAGTCACATTTGGTATATATTTGTATCCAAACTCACAGCATATGTGTTGTTGTATTTTACACGACAATTGTTGTAATAAAGTTGTAGTTATTTTCTGTACCATGTATTTGGCGACTCAAAATGGGTTGGATGGAATGGACCTATTTTGGGGTTGTCACAACTAAACTCCCGAATCTGGAGATGATGAAGATCCTCAAATGGCAAATCTTTGTCTGATGGCTAAGCATGCAAAGGATAAAAAGAACTCCAACATTCATGAAGTAAGTATAGATGAGGTATTTGACTTTAACTCTCCTGATGTAGATATTGATGATTTAAGAACTTCACTGCATGGCATAACATTTGATCTGCATCAATACATAAAATGGTTCAGAATTTTGTCCAAAGATTATTCACTTCTTCAAAAGGAGTAAGAGAAAGTTCAGGAAGAACTGGAAACAACCCTTCTAAGTACTGACTCTCTCTCCAAGTTTGAAGCTGAGAATAAGCTCTTAAAACAGTCCAATGAGCTCAATGCATAAAGAGAGTCAAGTCTAACCTCTAAAATTGAGGAACTAGAAAGGACAATCTCTACATGGAATAAATCCTCTTCATCTATGGAGTCCCTGCTCTCTAGTCAGAGAAGTGCATCTAACAGAACAGGTTTAGGCTTTGGAGAATCCACCTCAGAGCCATGTGTGGAAAAGGTAAAGGAAACTAGCACTAGTAATGCTCTAAGTTTTAGTAGATGCATTATATTTGTGAAATCCTCACAGAAGGAAGAACCAATTTAACCCTACTCTTCTGATTCAATCCACATTCTAAGGAATAAAGGATCTCATGCTGGCCTGGGTTTAAAAAAAGAGAAGAGTAACCCAGCCACTACTTTCCAACCTCAAAGGATCATAGAGTCTAGTAAAATCAACTTCATGAACCAACTGGGAAGGAACAGTAGAGAAAAGGTACACTCCTCACAAATCATGAAACACAAGGACACATGGAAGAAGGAGAATCAACTTAACAGAAGGATGGCTGAGAACCCAAAAAAGTCCAAATAGAGGAAGAATCCTCATACACACATAAGCATACATCATATTAGATGTTTTGTGTGCAATAAGGTTGGTCACAAGGCTGCAATATGCTATTTTAATCCTATGCATGTGAGACCCAAAATCAAGCAGATTTAGGTTCCCAAGGGTACTAACAAAGTAGGATCCATGCAAGTATGGGTACCAAAATGAAAGTTTAATGTTACCACTGGAACAGAGCTCCACGATCACAATCTAGTATCTTGATAGTGGATGCTCAAGGCACATAACTGGGAACAAAGCCCTTCTGTCTAACTACATAGAGAATGAGGGTCCTTCAGTCATCTTTGGAGACAACGGCTCTGGCAAGACAAGAGGATATGGATCATCTGGAAATGGTGCAGTGTTCTTTAGTAAAGTAGCCTCTGTGGAAGGACTACAACACAATCTTCTGAGCATAAGCCAACTCTGCGATAAGGGTCATCAAGTAACATTCCTCAACAATCAATGTCAAGTCAGAGATTTGAAGACATCTGCTATAAAACTGACCGGAACAATAGAAGGAAATGTCTACACTGTGAATCTTGGTCAACTAAGCTCGGACGAGACTATATGCTTTCTGGCTAAAGCATCTGAAGAAATGAGTTGGCTGTGGCATAGAAGACTGTCTCATCTCAACTTCAAAAGCATGTCTAAACTTGCCTCAAAGGATCTAGTTGCAGGCTTACCCAAGTTTAACTTCGTCAAAGAAAGGTCGTGCAATGCCTGTCAACTTGGAAAACAGACCAGAAGCTCATTTAAGAGCAAAACTGCCAACTCAATTGACAAGTCCCTGCAGCTGATTCACATGGATCTATTTGGGCCAATTCCAACAACAAGCCTTGGAGGGAAGAGATACTCACTAGTCGTAGTGGACGACTACACCAGATTCACATGGGTGTTCTTTCTAAACTCGAAAGATGAAACAAGCTCCCAACTGATCAAGATGTTCAGACTAGTGATGAACGAGAAACGGGAGAAAATTAAGGCTTTACGGAGTGATCATGACAAAGAATTTGACTTCTCTGAAATGGACCAGTTCTGTACAGACAATGGCATCAGTCACAACTTCTCAGCTCCATGAACTCCTCAACAAAATAGAGTAGCTAAGAGAAAGAACAGAACGTTAATAGAGGCTGGAAGAACCCTACTAGCAACAACCCATCTGCCTAAATACTTCTGGACAGAAGCTATCAACACTGCATACTACACTCAGAACAGATCACTGATACACTCTATGATTAAGAAGACTCCCTACGAACTGTGGAAAGGAAGAATGTAAGACACCAACTTTTATGAATAAAATGGAATTTTCTCTATTTATTATTTTGAAATAGTAAGGGATTGATTTGATTAATGTGGTTAGTTATGAGTAAAATGCGCAAATATTTTTAAATAAGTAAGTGATTATAAAATATTCAATGTTGTCGGAGAATATTTGTTTGGTCGTGAAATATTCTTGTTGTCGGGAAATATTCGTACGACGGCGCAATCTTTTGTGGGCCCCATAACGGAAAGAGATTGGATGAAGAAAATGACAAGTATGAATTTTTATAAATAACGGCGTAGTTGTTACCGTTAACATTGTCGAAATACCCGGTGATTAAAACACAGTAATACGCGGTGTTGCACAGTAGCACACGGTATTGCACCAATTATTGATTCTTACGTAAGAAGGAACTACTTAATAATTATTACAGTAATTACTGTTCAATATTTTATTTTATTGATTCAATAATTGGCGTTGATATTTTATATTGTCGATTCAATAATTGTCATTTCACAGTATTTTTCATTATCAAATCAATAATTCATATTATTTGAATAATATTATTAGATAGAATTATTGACAATGTCTAAGTAAGTTCTGTCTAGGGAGATGTTTGGTCACCTAATTGCGCGCCAATAAGGAGAAATCTTTATCTAAAAGCCCCATCTTTCCTAGGAATGACTTGATTGTCATTATTGTGATTCTTTAATATTATTTGTGAATAATTAATTATTGATTTATATGATAAAAAAAAAATTTATTTGATGTAGATATAAATGGAGGAATATTTAGAAAAGTGATAATTATTAAAAATTTATATTTTATCTATATTATTATATTACATTATAAATGTATAATGTGATAATATAATAATATAATAACGGTGATATTTTTACAATGAATGTGTGATATATGAATAAATGAGGAGAACGAGTATTTTTGTTACAATAAATACTAAAAATATGTTAAACATGTTTTTGACTAAAATTTGATTATAGCCTGCAAAATCGTCCGTATGTGGATTTCGGTCAATTTCTATTTAGAATTTCGGAATAATTAATTTTTGGAGTTTTATTTTTTATTTTTAAGAAAAAACGTTTTTATCATTGTTGGTGGGCCCCACTGGTGGCTGAAATCAGATTTTCAAGAAGTTGGTGTGAAATTTTTTTATTAATATAATATTTTATTAAATTTTCTACTTTGGTGCTCTAAGTATTTTCCTATAAATAGGGTGCTTAGGTTAGAATTAAAAATCACACCAGAATCTGAAGTTTTCTCTCTCTATATTATCGAGCGTATTTTTCTGATTATTTTGATGCATTGAGTGTTGCTATACGGTGTAAGTTTTTTTCAGCGTTATATCTGATATTCCAGCCAGAAGTACTATTCTTTTGAGGTAAGGGATGTTATTTTTTTTATAAATGATGTTATTTCTTTTAATATCATTATACCAGAATATTGGTAAGATTTTTCTTGTGAAATTCTTGTCTTTTGTGTCGGGGTTACTATTTACGTATACGGTACTATTCATGTATACGGCACTATTTACAGAAAAATTAAATTTTTTCTTTTCTTGTCCAAGTTGTTTATTATGGTTACTAGCTTTGATTGTATCCATGTTTTGATCTTTATTCTTGAATTTTGCTCCACAATGGTTTATTATGGAGTATTTTTGAACATGGATGAACTAAAATACGAATCCTTAATCCTTGTTCTTTTATCTCACTGAATTTATTTTTTTAAAATATTTTCATCATTCTCAGTCCTAAATGGTGATATAACTAAATATCTTTGGCCTGTAGTGCAAAGTGAACGATTACATGATGAATATCTTTGGCCTGTAGTGCAAAGATGAACAGGTGTTGAGATGAACATGACTAACTAGTGATACAAATGAATATCTTCGGCTTGTAGTGTAAAGATGAATATTTGATTCAAGATGTATATTGATTGATGTTATAGGGATAAAATATTGATAATGGACTTTTAAATCTTAGAAGATAGTAGAATTCATTCTCTACTTGACTCTTCTAATGGATTGTTGTTTCCACTGCAGTTGTTGATCTAAAATTTATTGTCTATTATATTCTATCAAATTTTTCCCTGTTCAAGACTAATGATAATTTTTTGTATATTATCTTAGTCATAATATTCTTTACTGGGCTAGTTGAGCTCACCCTTTTCCTTTTTGTTCCATTTTTCTTCTCAGGAGGCGAGAATATAGCAGAAACTAGTCGGGGTGTGAAGTAATATTTTCAGTCAGTTGGTTTAGCAGTCATCACTATTTTATAAAATAGTGTGATAATAATTGTAATGAGGACTCCTTTTGAGTTTGAATACTGTTTATTAGACAATATTTGTATTTAAACTTAAAGTATATGTGTTGTCGTATTTTGCATGACAATTTTATTAATGAAGTTGTATTTATTTCTGTACCATGTATTTGGTGACTCAAAATGGGTGATGTATACCTATTTTAGGGGCGTCACAGTTGGTATCAGAGCTTAGGAATATGATCTCTGGCAGAGATCGGGAAATAGAATTAGGAGGGGAGAGACGAGTAAATCCTTCGTTAGTGTGTCCTATCTAAGCTTATTTGTTGGTCAGTCATAATATAGGGGTACTATGTGGTATGTCAATTTCTTTAATTAACCCTTGTTTTATGGCAGTATTTGAGAATGACAGCTGAGAATGTTAACAATGGAGTAAATGAGACCGTGGGGACACCTTTAATCATCAACTAGGGGAACGTGCAACAGGAAGGCAATATTCCTCCTATAAACAACACTACCGAACAAACGATAAATGATGGGATGTTTAGAAGCTTTTTGCAGTTCATACAAAATCAGACGAGGGAGACTCGTGTACAAAATAAGGGTGAAAATGATAGCAACACGCGGCTTGTCACAACCAAGTAGTTCAAAGAGTTGGGACCACCAGAATTTGTGGGAAAGCCAGATCCGATCAAGGCGAAAACGTGGGTTAAACAAATTATCAAGATATTTGATATATTGGGATGCACGGAGGAACAGAAGGTTCCATTCGCCACCTTTATATTTCGTGATGAGGAAGACTACTGGTGGGAGTCTGTGAAGCGTACCCAGCCAGCCGCACTCAATGTCTTGGGAAACATTTCAGAAACTATTTAATGACAAGTACTTTCCTGAAAGTATTCGTCATATGAAGGAGGTAGAGTTTATTAGACTAGAACAAAACAACATGACGGTGTCCCAGTACGAGGCGAAGTTCGCAGAGTTATCCAGGTTTGCACCTCATTTGGTAGAGAATGAGGAACGTATGACGCGGATGTTTTTGAGAGGTCTGAAACCCGAGATTTGACAATATCTTATTTCTCACAAATTTTCTCTATATTCAGATGTTGTCAACATGACTCAATTATTAGAGCGAGATAATAAGTACATTCAACCGAGGGACCACAACCAGGGTCATACCGGTGGCAGCAGTCATCGGAGCAATGACAACCTGCGGGGAGGAAAACATTCGGATAAAAGTGGTAACCACTCAGGTGGTAATCGTGGCCATGATAATAGAAGAAGCTAGTCGGGAGGAGATTTCAAAAAGAGAAGGTACAATAATGATAATGTGAAGACGTTAGCACCAACATCAACTATTTCTAAGGGAGGAAGAACGATCACTGGTCGTTTGTTATAAATATGGGAAAGAGGGACACATCAGCCCAAACTACTCACAACAATCCAAGGTGAGTTATAATCGAGGAAAGGAAGGTCATATAGCTAGAGACTGTCTTGTAGCGAAACTAAGTCCAACGGGGATGGTGACTCCAAAGGCTGTCCCGGACAAGTCGAAGTCGATGGTTCCTGGAAGGGTGTTTGTCGTGACTGCTCAAAACGTGAGGAACCCGAACGAGGTGATCACGGGTAAGCTAATCATAAACTCTTGCGAAGTTTATACCTTATTAGATACTGGTTCTACCCATTTTGTTATCTCTCCTACTTGTGCTCAACATTTGAACTTGACTCCGGAGAAATTAGACTTTGACTTATCTGTTGAGACTCCGTTAGGAGAAACTTTCATTACATCTACTATTTATAAATCTTTCTTGATCCAAGTTGGTACCATCAAATTACCTATCGATCTTATTTCTTTAAAAATACTTGCATTTGATATGATGTTAGTGATTGATTGGTTAACTATTCATCATGCCAAAATTGATTGTTTTCGTAAGGTTGTTAGTTTTTATATTCCTAACCAACCTGTTATTCGAATTCAAGCAACCAAACTACTAAAGTTAATCACTGTCATATCAAGCCATAAAGCTATTCGTTTATTGAAAAAAGGATGTCAAGCTTTCTTAGCCCATGTCACGGACTTGAATAAAAACACGTCAGATTTGAATAATATTTCTGTTGTTAGTGAATTTTCTGACGTATTTCCTGAAGAACTTCCCGGTCAACCCCCAGAACGTGAAGTTGAATTCCTTATTGACATTGAACCTGGTACAAAGCCCATTTCTAAGACCCCATATCGAATGGCTCCTATTGAACTTCAGGAGTTAAAGGTCTAACTACAGGAGTTGTTGGACATCGATTTCATTCGTCCTAGTACATCTCCTTGGGGTGCTCCTGTTTTATTCGTAAAGAAGAAAGACGGGAGTATACGACTTTGTATTGACTACCGGGAATTGAACCATGTCACTATCAAGAATAGGTATCCGCTACCTCGTATTGATGACCTGTTGAACCAGTTGCAAGGAGCACAATTATTTTCAAAGATCGATCTTCGTTCTAGATATCATCAGCTGAAGATTAAAACTGAGGATATTCTGAAGACTGCCTTCAGAACTCGGTACGGGCATTATGAATTCTTAGTCATGTCTTTTGGATTGACTAATGCTCCTGCTACTTTCATAGATATGATGAACCGTGTGTTCAAAGAATATTTGGATCAGTTCGTTGTTGTCTTTATTGATGGCATCCTCATCTATTCTAAAAGCCGTGAAGATCATGAACACCATTTGAAGCTAGTACTTCAAAGGCTTCGCGATAACAAGCTATATACAAGCTAAAAAAATGCGAGTTCTGGCTTGAGGAAGTAGCATTCCTTGGGCACGTGGTGTCAAAACATGGAGTATCTGTTGACCCGGCGAAGATTGAAGTAATACAAAGTTGGGAGCAACCGAAGTCGGTGACCAAAGTACGTAGTTTTCTGGGTATAGCTGGTTATTATCGGAGATTTGTGGAAGGATTTTCTCGAATTGCTACTTCGTTAACTCATCTGACTCGGAAAGATACAAAATTCGATTGGAGTGAAGAATACGAGAAGAGTTTCCAAGAGCTTAAGAAGAGACTCATTTCGGCACCTATTCTGACAATAATATCTGGTTCGGATGGATTTGTTATCTACAGCGATGCTTCAGGTAAAGTGTGTTCTCATGCAACATGGGAAAGTCATAGCCTATGCCTCGCGACAACTCAAAGAATATGAGAGAAATTATCCTACTTATGATCTGGAGTTGGCAGCAGTCATTTTCGCGTTGAAGATCTAGAGACACTACCTGTATGGGGAGAAAGTGGAGATTTATACGGATCATAAGAGTCTTAAATATTTCTTCACCCAAAAGGAACTCAACATGCTGCAACGGCATTGGCTCGAGCTGTTGAAAGATTACAATCATACCATCCAACACCATCCTGGAAAAGCGAACGTAGTAGTTGACGCATTGAGTAGAAGATCATATGCAGGTACGAGTGTGATATTGTCAACACAAAGGCCCATTTTGTATGACTTGCAAAGGATGGAGATAGAGATAAAGGCTCCAAGTACCCATGTGATGATATCAAACATACGAGTAGAACTGACTTTAATCGATAAAGTTAAAGTTGCTCAAGCCACAGACCCGGAGCTGATGCGTATGAAGAAGAAAGTACAAGAAGGTGTTATCCCAGAAGTAAGAATCGATGAAGAAGGAATACTTTGAGTCAACTCCAGACTTTGTGTTCCTAACGATTCTGATTTGAAGTACAAGATCATGATGGAGGCACACAATACACCGTTTGCAATCCATCCTGGAAGTACCAAAATGTATCGTAATCTTCGACATACATTTTGGTGGAACAATATGAAGAGAGAGATCGCAGAGTTTATCTCGAGGTGTTTAACTTGTCAACATGTAAAGGCGGAGCATCAAGTGCCAAAGGGTGCATTACAACCACTTAAGATTCTGAAATAGAAGTGGGAACACATTACTATGGATTTTGTTACGGGTCTTCCCAAGGTTTCTCAAGGCATAGATGCGATTTGGGTTATTATTGATAGATTAACCAAGTCAGCTCATTTCTTGCCAATACGAGAGACTTATTCCCTTGAACGTCTTACTCGTATATACGTGAATGAGATTGTGAGGTTGCATGGCATGCCAGTATCCATAGTTTCTAATCGAGACCCAAAATTTACTTCACGATTTTGGGTTAGCTTGCAGAAAGCTATGTGCACAGATTTAAGATTCAGTTCGGCATACCATCCTCAAACGGACGGACAATCAGAGAGAACTATTCAAACTCTTGAATATCTATTAAGACTCTGTGTCCTAGACTTCAAATGGAGTTGGGATAAGTACTTACTGTGACGCCCCCAAAATCAGGTATACATCACCCATCTTGGGTCGCCAGATACATGGTACAGAATTCAAATACAACTTACTAATACAACTGTCGTGTACAATACGACAAAATATAAACTGTGAGTTTGAATACAAATATTGTCTACTAGCGAGTATACAAACTCAAAAGGAGTCCTCATTACAATTATTATCACACTATTTCACAGAATAGTGAGGACTACTAATGCTATCCTCTGGACCATCACTCCGTTCCCCGACTCGTCCCAGCTATATTCTCATTTCCTGAAGAGAACAGTGAAAGAAAGGGTGAGCTCAACTAGCCCAGTAAGAAATATTATGACTAAGATAATGCAGAATAAATTATCATTAATCTCCAACAATGTTAAACTGATAAAATATAATAGACATCAAGTTTAACTGCAGCGGAACAAGCAATCCATTAAAAGAGTCAAGTAGAAAATAAAATCTACTATCTTTTATGATTTAAAAGGTTTTTCATCACTGTTATCGCTGAGACTCAGCTTAACAAAATAATCCACATCATCGAATCACCCCTGCACTACGGCCAAGGATATTCTTTAGTATCACAACCACAATTATCCATGATTTACGGGCCAAGAATATTTGTATATTCATTAATGGTCATGATCATGCCAACAACTGTCCATCAATGCACTACTAGCCAATGAGGACTTTTACCACATCATTTGTAACATTACGGTCATGATTATACCGAATAATTCCTGGTCATAATCATACCAAGTCTATCTATGTACTACAGGCCACAGATGACTTTCAACATTTTATAAACATAAGGATGATGACAATGATATAAGAATTCAATAAAACAAGTTCAAGAATTAATTTATCCAAGAATTAACAACGTCCAAATTGTCAATATGATACTGCTTTGTGGAGTAAAATTCAAGAATTCTTAGAAGAATATTTCCATGAAAAGATACTAGATGAAGCGCAAATATCAAAGATATTTCACTAATTTCATGGAGTATAGAAGTCAAAGTTTTAACCAACTGAGTATAATAAAGAATGGAATAACAAAAGAAATCACAATGCATGCGATAGACCGCACAGAGAGGTTATTCCAACAGAATAATAAATAACGGAACCAGGTCCGGAGTAAAACGCACAGACATGATATTCCAACAGAATAATAAAGAATGGAACCAGGTCCAGCGTAAAACGCACAGACAGGATATTCTGACAGAATAATAAATAATGGAACCAGGTCCGGCGTAAACGCACAGACAGGATATTCTGACAGAATAATAAATAATGGAACTAGGTCCGGTATAAAATATACAGACAGGATGTTCCCAACAGAATAATAATAAAGACAAAACCAGGTCCGGTGTAAAATACACAGATAGGATGTTCCAACAGAATAATAGAAGAATGTCACCAAGTATAGGGTAGACCGCGTATACAGGTTATTCCAACAGAATAATAAATAATGGAATAACAGAAGTTCTCTTCATGAATACAAAAGAAATAATACCCCTTACAAGTACAACAAATAATATCTCTTACCTTTGAAAGAAGAGTATTCCGACTGGTAGGGCGAGAATATACTCGAAGAAAACTTGCACTACGCTCAAAGCTTTCTTAAACTCTAAATAAATACGCTCAAGATTATAGAAGAAGAACTCTCTCTATAGTTTTTCTCTCTAGAGTTTCAGTAAATTCGTAAGAAATAATGAAGGAATGAGCTTCTATTTATAGAAAAATGGACTGCATAGTAACTAACTCATGAACGGTCGAGATTGATTTACTTTAATCTGACGGTCCATATTTAAAGCAAAATCTTTTAAATAAAATATAATATATTCTATTTATAGAATAACTTTAATAAAGTATTCTGTTTTATATAAAAAGATGTTTCTTTTTTATTACGTTAATAATACGAATAAAATAAAACTTCATTATTGCTAAATAATTCATATTATTAATTGATAATAATTGAATCAAACTGAGTGACTTCTCACATAAGCAGTAATAATCAATACAGTGTGCTACTATGTAACCACACGTATTACTGTACTTTTACTACCGAGTAGTTCAACAGTATTAACGGTAAAACTTCCGCCGTTATTTTCATAAAATATTTTTGTCGTTTTCTCAATCCGACAATAATTTCGTTGTGAGGTCCACCAATGATTGTACCGTCGTACGAATATTCCCTGTCAAAAATAATATTCCCCGACCAATCGAATATTATATAACAACTTGCATACTTTACAAAATTTATAAATACTACCCACAACTATAACATTATATCAAATCCACACCATAATATTCGAAAAAATTATTTCGAGAAAATTAAATATTTATTCATAAAATCTGGGGTCTCACAATTTTCACTCCTTATGAAATTTCGCCCTCGAAATTTACGTACGTACCTGGTATGCTGAAGAGGTGAGGATACCTTGACTTCATTTCAGATTCTAACTCTTGAGGTAAAACCCTTGAGTGTTGAATACATTCCAGAATTTTAACAGGTACATCTTCATACATTAAATTATCCGCTATCTCGTCCGGTTCTAAATCAATAATGTGGTTCGGGTCGTCCACATATTTACGTAACATCAATGCGTTAAAAAAAGTTATAAACACGCAACATACTTGGTGGTAAAACGAGTTTATAAGCCACAGTTCCTACTCGATCGAGGATTTCAAATGGGTCAATTAAATCGAGGGTTGAGATAACGCCTTCTTGAACCTAATTCTTCACATTCATCAGCTCTGAGTATGTAGCTTGAGCGGCTTTAACTTTATCGATTAAAGTCGATTCTAATCGTATATTCATTATCCTCACGTGGGTCCCTAGAGTCTTTAACTCTATCTTCATCATTTGTAAGTTATACGAAATGGGTCTTTGTGTTAACAACATCTCACTCGCATACGATCTTCTACTCAATGCGTCAGCTACCACGTTCGCACTTCCATGATGATATTGAATGGTACGATCGTAATCTTCAGCAGCTCGAGCCAATGTCTTTGGCACATAATATGTTCGTTTTAGTTGAAGAAATATTTGAGGGTTTAAGAAATGGGTTTTGTACTGGGGTCAATACAAAATTCGATTTCACGCTCTGGGATAGGCCAAGAAGTCTTCAAGAATACGTCAGGAACTTTATTAACGATAGAAATATCATTCAAAACTGTGACCCTCATCCAAGACTTGGATAACACGTCACATTGATACCTATCAACTTGCCATTGTCATTCACGATATCGCCTACAGAAAGTTTGGCTTCGGTGCATTCCACACAAGGAAGCCAACAACGAAAGGATCGGGCTCTTTACTTATGGCTTGATATGACAATGATTGACTTTAGTGGTTTGGTTACTTTGAATTCGCATAACATGTTGGTTAGGAGTATGAAAGCTAACAACTTTACAAAAAACATGATGAGTTGTTAACCAATCGATTCCTAAAATCACATCAAAGACAAGTATTTTCAAAGAGATACGATCGACAGGTAACGTGAAAGTGTTGATTTGAACAAGATTTATAAATAGTGGAGGTAACGAAGGTTTCTCCCAACTGAGTTTAAACAGATATATCAAAGTCTAACTTCTCCGGAGTAAACTTCAAACATTGAACATAACTAGGTGAAATAAAAGAGTGAGTAGAATCGGTATCTAACACGGTATAGACTTCAAAAGAGTTTATGACTAATATACCCGTGATAATTTTATTCAGGTTCCTCGTCACGAAAAAAAACGCTCTCTCTTAAACTACCGGCTTTGACTTTTCTAGGACGACCTTTGGTGCCTCCATCCTAGCTGAACTTGTCTTCGGTGAACGACAAAATCGGGCTAAGTGACCTTCTCTTCCACAATTATAACATGCTTTGGATGGCATCGCGCAGTTTGGACTGATGTGTCCCTCCCCTCCGCATTTGAAGCATATGATAGGTGGTCGTTCTCCTTCCTTAACAACGGGTGTTGGTGCTAATGTCTTTCCATCATTGTTGAATCTCCTCTTCTTGAAATGTCCATTTTTATTGTTTTGGCCCTGATTACTGTTGATTGATTTCGCAATCAATGAATATGTGCAAGTATACACGGTCAACAAGTAATAAAGTGAAAGTAGAGTATCGTTCCCACGAGAAATTATTTAATAAAAATCACCAAGTACTAATTCTTAACCAAATCAATTTTATTTAAACAACCAATAATTGTGATTTCTAGATTTAAGAAAACTAAATTAAACAAAACAAAAAGATTATTCTAAAGGAAAGCAAATAAAAACCTAAGAATTGATGGAATTCAGATAAATAAGAATTAAGACTCCAATATCCCCAATTATGAATTATAAATCAATTATTCAACTATCCCAATTATTATATCTACTGAATTGTTAACAGGAATTCTCAAATGCCAAAAGCCCTCTCTCGAGTGATCAATTGCCTTCTATTTAACCCAGATTAATTTTGCTATATCTCTATGCAAAACAATTGAATTAAACTCGTTACAAACCCAATTCCTCTTATGTTACATGCGGCAAATAGATATTCTCATTCTATTCACAAACCTAATTATTCACTGTGCAAATAACTAAGTCACATGTCATCATGCCCAGTTCTAACCCTAGAATTCCTTTCCCAATTCCTTCTAGAGTAACAAGGTAATTATTGATAAGATAATTAATCAATAAGTACAAAGCAAGATGAACAATTCACTTCAACATAAATAATTAGAATAAATTAAATAATCAATTCAAAACCATAAAAAGTTCAATTGAAATCTTAATAAAAGAGTTAGTTCATAATTAATGAATTAAAACCAAGAATCCACAATTGAATAGACATTAAAAGATAAAAGTATGATAAGAGAAGATAATAGAATCTGTTGTCAGCAAATCTGATGCTCCCCTCTTGCTCCTGCTCTTGATCTTCAATGATCTCCAAGTTGTTTCAATCTCCAAAACTAATAAGAACTAGGGTTAATGTCTAATCTAATAGAGTATTTAATCTAGTCTACTCTATGTAATCTCTCTTTATTTTATGCCTTACATCATGTATTTATAGGTTACAAGTCAAATTTTTAGGTTAGGAACAAACCCAATCCAATTTGGAGTCAAAAAGGTGTCAAAATTCGCCCAAAACGCGTCCAAGCCGCCCAACCCTTCTCCCAGCGCCACAGTGCTGGGCTCGACGCTCAAAGTCTACCTTATAGCGCCCTAACGTTGGAAAATGAACTAAGAATAGCGCCCCGACGCTGTTACAAGTTCTGACATTTTCTGCTCCGACGTCCTTTGGGAAAATGGCCATAACTTTTCGTCCGAACTCCGATTTTGATGATTCAAGATGTTCCGAAAAGAGGAGAAGTAGATCTACAACTTTCATTCTTTAAGTTTTTCGAAATAAGGTCCGTAGAAATACTCAAATTGGCTCTGAAGTGACTACTGTGTAAATGGTAAGCCGAAAACACGAATCTAGCCACCCCGAACGTCGATCCAAGTAACTTTTGCCCCAATTCCTACAAAACAATGTAAAACATGCATGAATGGACACAAATACTTTAAAACTATTCTAAAAGACTTGAGAATAACAATAAATTAAGCCCGAATGTATCCAATTCATGTGTATAAAACTCACTCATCAATTACCACCGAAGTGGTTACCATTTCTGGCCTGTTGATTCCCTTCACGCTTGTTGTTACCGCTTCGATGACTGCTCTCACTAGTATTATTATTTTGCCGGCTGTTCTCCTTTGATTGCGTTGACTCATTATCGGGCTCTACTAACTGAGCCCTATTTATAACATCTGAATACAAACACAATTTATGAGAAATAAGATGTTGACGTATCTCAGGTTTCAAATCTCGCAAAAACATTCGTGTCATTCGCTCTTCATTATCCATCAAGTGGGATGCAAACCGGGATAACTCAGCAAATTTAGCCTCATACTTCGACACGGTCTTATTATTTTGCTCCAGCTTGATAAACTCCACCTCCTTCATATGACGAATACTCTCGGGAAAGTACTTGTCGTTGAATAGCTCTTGGAACTTCTCCCAAGACATCTTGAGTGCGTCAGGCTGTGTACGTTTTATAGATTCCCACCAGTAATCTGCCTCTTCACGCAACATGAAGGTGGCGAAGGGAACCTTTTGTTCCTCGGAGCATCCTAAGACATCAAATATCTTGATGATCTGCTTTAACCACGTCTCCACCTTAAGTGGTTCTGGCTTTCCCAAAAACTCCGGTGGTCCCAGCTCCTTGAATTGCTTAGCGGTGACCAACCGTGGGTTGCCATTGTTTTTACCTGCATTATGAACAGGAGCCACCTTCGCCTGATGTTGCATGAATTCTAAAAAACTCCCAAACGTACCGTCGTTCGTCAATTGATCAGTGTTGTTGTTTACAGGAGGATTATCGTCATCCTGTTGCACATTGTCCTGATTATTGATCTGTGGAGACTCAACGGTCTCTTGTGCTCCATTGCTTATCTCAACATTTTCAGATGTCATTTTCAAATACTGTAACAAAACAAGGGTTAATTAACATATCACATATTATCTCTATACTCTGACTGACCAATTAAATACCAAATAAACTTAGGTAGGTCATTCTAGCGAAGGAATTCCCCGCCTCTCCCCTCCTAGTTCTTGTCTCACATTTCAGCCAGGGATCATATCCCTAAGCTCTGATACCAACTGTGACACCCCCAAAATCAGGTATACATCACTCATCTTGGGTCGTCAGATACATGGTACATAATTCAAATACAACTTACTAATACAACTGTCGTGTACAATACGACAAAACATAAATTGTGAGTTTGAATACAAATATTGTCTAGTAGCAAGTATACAAACTCAAAAGGAGTCCTCATTACAATTATTATCACACTATTTCACAGAATAGTGAGGACTACTACTGCTATCCTCTGGACCATCACTCCATTTCCCGACTCGTCCCACCTATATTCTCATTTCCTAAAGAGAACAGTGAAAGAAAGGGTGAGCTCAACTAGCCCAGTAAGAAATATTATGACTAAGATAATACAGAATAAATTATCATTAGTCTCCAACAATGTTAAACTGATAAAATATAATAGACATCAAGTTTAACTGCAGTGGAACAAGCAATCCATTAAAAGAGTCAAGTAGAAAATAAAATCTACTATCTTTTATGATTTAAAAGGTTTTTCATCACTGTTATCGCTGAGACTCAGCTTAACAAAATAATCCACATCATCGAATCACCCCTGCACTACGGCCAAGGATATTCTTTAGTATCACTGTAAGACCCCAACTTTTATAAATAAAGATGAATTTTCTATAAATATTATTTTTGAATATTATGGAGTTAATTTGATATAATGTTATAGTTGTGGGTAATATTTATAAATTTTGCAAAGTATGCAAGTTGTTATATAATATTTGATTGGTCGGGGAATATTCGTACAACGACACAATCATTGGTAGACCCCACAACAGAATTATTGTCGGATTGAGAAAACGACAAAAATATTTTAATAAAAATAACGGTGGAAGTTTTACCATTGTTACTGTTGAACTACTCGATAGTAAAAGTACAGTAATACGTGTGGTTGCATAGTAGCACACGGTATTGATTATTAATGCTTATGTGAGAAGTCACTCAGTTTGATTCAATTATTGTCAGTTAATAATATGAATTATTTAGCGATAATGACGTTTTGTTTTATTCGTATTATTAACGTAATAAAACAGAAACATCTTTTTATATAAAACAGAATACTTTATTAAAGTTATTCTATAAATAGAATATATTATATTTTATTTAAAAGATTTTTCTTTAAATATGGACCGTCAGATTAAAGTAATCAATCTAGACCGTTCATGGATTAGTTACTATGCATTCTATTTTTCTATAAATAGCAGCTCATTCCTTCATTATTTCTTACGAATTCACTGAACTCTAGAGAGAGAAACTATAGAGAGAGAGAGAGAAGAAGAGTATTCTGCTACTTAACTACTTCCTTATTTCAGCTCTTCTTTAAAACGGTAAGGGGTGTTATTCTTTCTTATTCATGAAGAAAACTGTTGTTATTCCATTTATTATTATTCTGTTAGAATAACCTGTATGCGCGGTCTACCCTATACTTGGTGACATTCTTCTATTATTCTGTTGGAACATCTTGTCTGTGTGTTTTACACCGGACCTGGTTCTGTTTTTATTATTATTCTGTTGGAACATCCTGTCTGTGTGTTTTACACCGGACCTAGTTCCGTATTGTTATTATTCTGTTGGAACATCCTGTCTGTATATTTTACACCGGACCTGGTTCCATTATTTATTATTCTGTCGGAATATCTTGTCTGTGCGTTTACGCCGGACCTGGTTCCATTATTTATTATTCTGTTGGAATAACCTGTCTGTACGGTCTATCGCATGCATGGTGATTTCTTTTGTTATTCCAGTCTTTATTATACTCAGTTGGTTATGTGACGACCCCAAAATAGGTCCATTCCACCCAACCCATTCTGAGTCGTCAAATACATGGTACAGAAAATAACTACAACTTTATTACAACAATTGTCGTGCAAAATACAACAACACATATGCTGTGAGTTTGGATACAAATATATACCAAATGTGACATTGGACACCATCACGTATCAGCACCTCACAAAGGTACCTTACATAAAGGTCCAGTCAAAAACTGTTTTAGAAACTAGAATATTTGGAAAGTGCTCAAGGAAACCTTTGTACATGGGAGGTCATGCTTCTAGGTTATGATAGATATCATATGGCCACAGAATTATCCTTGGTTGACCCAATAGACCCCAAAGAAAACGAGAAGATTACTATCATATTCTTCCCAATGGTGAGTCTTCTCTTGACTTATCATTATCTCCACTGTCTCTAATTGGGAATTATACTTCAAACAAACACCAAGAGTATATAGGTAGTGCTCGTAGATATACTCAGCAAGTGGATGAGCACAACCTTGTCTTATGATGACACGAGGTTGTATGTCATTAGACATCTTGTATGATAGTGACGAAACACCCTTCCAACGTTGAGTTCGCCTCACCCTATTTTCTTCACCAAATATAACTACTAAATGATGACCACCGTTCTATTCCCTTGTTACCCCCGCTCGACCCAGCTACACTCTTATTACCTGAAAGGAATTGTGAAACAAAAGGGTGAGCACAACTAGCCCAGTAAAGAATATCATGACTAAAGATAAATAAATTATCAATAGTCTTCATCAGTAATAAATCAGAGATTTAGAACATATGGTAGATGATAAAAATTTCAACCATAGTTGCAGCGGAACGAGCAATCCATTAGAAGAGTCAAATAGACTATAAAGTCTATTATCTTCTCCATGTTAAAAATCCACCAACAATGTTTTATCCCTGTAACATCAATCAACAATTCTGGTCCACAATCATATGAATAACTCATAATCATAATTGTAGTTCTAAATTCATCTTCTCATCCAGGACGAAGATAATTTTCATCACCTGAAAAATCAAATATCATGGTTATACCAAATCACAGTTCCTGTTCATAATCATACTAACAAATCCATCTTTGCACTACGGCCAAAGATATTCAACAACAGTTCATCTTTGCACTACAGGCCAAAGATATTCATCAACAGACCATCTTTGAATTACAGGCCAAAGATATTCAACAACAGTTCATCTTTGCACTACGGCCAAATATATTCATCAACAGTTCATATTTACACTAATATATTCATCAACAGTTCATATTTGCACTATAGGCCAAATATATTAATATCTCAAAGAAATATATAATCATTTCAGAATTTATATAAACAATAATTATAACCATGTTGATCAATTCACCTTTGCACTTAAGCTAAAGATATTCACTTATAAATTCAATAGTCATGATCATACCAGTCAACAATTCAACTTTGCACTACTGGCCAAAGAGAACCCATAGTCATGATCATACCAGAAATCTACCCATCTTTACACTCAAGTCAAAGAGAAATATCATCATTAGGGTTATAAAAATGTTATATATAATAATAAAAATAATATGATCAACATCTAGTTTTAATCTCAAGAGTAATATTCGTAAATCAACTATAATTTGGTTAGAAAAAGAATATAATTTTTATCGTGAATAGTAACTCGTGAATAGTAACTCATGAATAGTAACTCGTGAATAGTAAACCCGACACAAAAAGGTAGAAATTCTACAATAAAATCCATACCAGTATTTCGGTATAATGATATTGAAAGAATAATATTTCTTAAGCTTATAAACAATTTATTTAAATTGTTTACACTTTACTAAATAATGCATTTAATCATTCTAAAATATCAAACTCATAAGATTTTATCACCAATAACCAAAACCCTCATCAGAAATCTGCATATACCTCATATAGGATTCTCAAGTCATAAAATCCTATTTTTCAATTTTCTTACTTCACAAAACATATTTAATTCATTTAGTCATAACTAGACTATTTTCATAAAAAATATCAAATCAGTTCCAAAAATATTTCTTTTTTGGGATTTAGCATAATATAGTCCCATAGTGAACATATATTTTTCTCAGAATTTTTAAAAGTCATTTACTATTTTTCATATAGCCAAAACAGCCGAATATTTAGATATTTATCAAAAATTATACTTTTGTCCAAAAATTTTGAAATTTATAGAGTATACTTCTATCATATACATGTACTTCCAATAAAAATTTCATCAATTTTGGAGTTAACCACAAGGAATTAAAAGCGATTACTTTTAAAATAGTCTTTCCCCGTAAAATTCATAACTCTTAATGTATACATCCAAAAATCACCATTTTTGGACACAATCAATAAAACTCATCAAAATATCATTTTAAATTTTTCCAGAATTTTCTGAAGGTCAGAAAAATTACGAAACTGAAAAACATAATAACCCTTAAAATCCCTTACTATCCCTTACCTCAAAAGAGCAGTACTTCTGATCGGTATAAGGCTGAAGGAAACTTGCACTGATGAATAGAAACTCACAGAGTATCTAAATGCTTACAAAATAAACTCAATAATCTAGAGAGAGAAAGAGAGAAAACTTATGAATTCTGGTGTGATTTTCAATTCTAACTTAGCTCTCTATTTATAGGAAAATGTTAGCACGCCGAAGCAGACTTAACCTACAACCTGATGGCTTTACCTGCTACTATTCTCACCCACCACATTTGAATAAAAATCTCAGCACATTTCTTCACCAACTAAGAATGGGGCCCACCAATTCTAGAATTTTCTACCAAAATGATTAACTCCGAAAATTCAACAATTTCTGAACCAGTCATCTCGTAAAATTCATAACAAATCATACGTTCATTTTTAACGGTTCAAAATTTGTGGACATATACTCAACTTATATATGTATAACATATCCAAATATTACCATGATCCAACGGTCGGATTAAAAATTATAACCCTCGCAAAATATCTTAAAAACCCTAATTTGATTTTCAATACCTCCGTTCCGACAAAAATATAGATAAAACACCTCAACATTAACTCCTTCATTTTTAACCACAAAAATATATCCCTCATTTATATCCACATAAAATAAATATTTCTTTATCATATGAATCAATAATTAATTATTCACAAATAATATTACAGAATCACATTTATGACAACCAGGCCGTTCCCAGGAAAGAGGGGGCTTTCCAATAAGAATTTTTCCTTACTAGCGCGCAATTAGGTGACTAAACCTCTCCTTAGACAGAACTTTCTAGACATTGCCAATAATGTTATCTAATAATATTATTCAAACAATATGAATTATTGATCTGATAATGGGAAATACTGTGCAGTGACAATTATTGAACAACAATAATATAAAATTTCAACGTAGCAATTATTGAATCAATAAAATAAAATATTGAACAGTAATTACTGTAACAATTATTGAGTAGTGCCTTCTTACGTAAGAATCAATAATTTCAAAAATACTATGCAATACCGTGTGCTACTGTGCAGTAACGCGTATTACTGTATTTTAACCACCGGGTATTCCAACAGTGTTAACGGTAACAACTACGCCGTTATTTGTAAAAACTCAAATTTATCGTTTTCATCACCCGACAGATATCTTGTTATGGGGCCCACAAATAGCTGCGCCGTCGTACGAATATTCCCCGACAGAAAGAATATTCCACGACCAAACGAATATTCCCCGACAACAATGAGTATTTTATAACCACTTGTGTATTTTGAAAAAAAAAATTCATATATCACCCTTAACTTTAACATTTATCAATTTAACCATTTACTGAATAGTAATTATAAGAAAAATTGAATACTTTTATTTCATAAAATTCGGGGTCTTACAATCTCCTCTCCTTATGAAATTTCGTCCCCGAAATTTACGTACCTGGTATTTCGAAGAGTTGAGAATACCTTGCTTCCATTTCAGATTCTATCTCTAAGATCATCATGATTTCTCCATTGCTCATCTCCCATGATAACTTCATTTGGGTTCCTCATTTGTTGGGAAGTCATGACAACCGCCATCCCTCGAACTACTCGGCTTTGACTTGTCTGGAGCAGCATTTGGCGTCATCATTACCGTTGGAATATACCTTTCTATAGGACATATTCCTCGCTCAACTGCCTCTTCGTACTCCTCATTCATGATCTGAATCATCAATCTTTGATCCATATCGGATTCAGGTTGACCGCTATGTACAGGGTAATTCAAAACTCGATGTTGGGTTCTCCCAATTGCTTTCCAAAAAGAGAAATTCATATCATCTATTTTAGCCTTCTTAGATCGAACATCTCTTTCCACAATATCCACGTATCGTGCGACTTTTACCCATGCATCACTTATTCTCACTCGTTCAATTTTTTCTTCTTTTAGCTCAGATTCTATTTTTATCATCTTATACTCTGCCAAAGAATGCTTCTGTTCAAACATCACATATCGGGTAACACAAGCTTGAATTGTTGCATCCTTTTGTTCCACGACCGCCTGTCTTTCTTCTGCCTGCTCTTCTAACTCATGAATACAATTTTGAAATTCTACATTTTGATCATATAATACCTCTAATAAACTCTCCTCTGGTACTTCTTTTTCCTCAGTCTCAGCTGTTACCTCTGTGACTATCTCGGGTGCAACTATCAATTCTTCACTCACCACATGGATATCTCTAATTCCTTCTTCGTCTGACATCACATTATCACGGTTAGTGATTAGAGGTATCCCTACAGTCTCATTCACTCCATTGTTAGCATTCTCAGCTGACATTCTCAAATACTGCCATAAAATAAGGGTTAATTAAACAAATTAACATATCACATAAT